>ML661923.1:324872-384155 GCA_007570785.1 Antilocapra americana
TTTTTTCCCAAAGAGGCAAAAAATCCATGTCATTAATGATGTACATACTGTGCTGCTACTGGGTACAAGTCACTGAGCTGGGCACCTTGATAAATGCAGCAAAAGTGTAAAAGGCAGATCCTGATACCAAGAAATGACTTTGATTATTCCATACAAGGAGGAGAGGGGAACCAGGATATTCTGGAGAACTAAAATCTGTGATTCACTATAGCTAAAGAATATAACAAGGTGCTTTCCTAAGACCACATCCCTGATGGAAATGTTAGAAAATAGACAATATTAGCCTGAATTTATGGTTCCCCAGTGGATAATCCTTTCAGCGCAACACACGTTTGTTAGCTGGCTACTGTGCACCTATAGGCTCTTCAAATAAGAACATATTTAAAATGATGTTTCTTCTTTTGGAAGATATATAGAGGTACATTCCTCTTAACAACAATTTATTCAGCAAAAGTACACTATTACACAGACTGTAGCTTTTCTTGGGAAATTACAGATTCACACACACACGTTTATTTTCTGTGTGGTCTATCCATAACCTCCTTATCTTCCCTATCCCCACTACTTTTTCACTTCAAAGTAGAATTCTTGTTCACAGTCCCTGATGTTACAAGGCAGTGTGCCTGCTGTGACATTCATCTGCTTGAACACAATAGGTATTTTCAGCAGAAAGTAGGGAATAAACAGAAAGTCAGTGAGAAGGGAAATAAGGTATTTATTAGACACTGTTGAATGAGCAAAGAAAAAGAAAGAGAATCCGGGGCAAGTAGCACCGAGTGAACCAAGTGTCATGATAGCACCATGTCTTAGATGCTCTCTGCCCACACCTCGGCCTATACGTATAAGCAGGCACACACATGTGCACACCCATACACATGGATTTGCATTTCCTTCCCCTGAAAGCAGCTGACATGTCTCTATAGGTTTTATTATTGCTCATGGGATTGTTTGATTTACTATAAGTGGGCTTAGGAGATGGACAGACCTGGCTTTAAATCCCAGCTCTACCAGTTCATAGGAATAGCATGTGGATGATGTTCTGGACCCCAGCTGGCACTCAACAAATGGTCACCATTATATTAGGTGGATGGAGAGACATGTTAGAAGGCGACCTACTGACAGTTAACTATTAAATTCATCTAGACTTTCAATAGCTAGATAAAACTGAACAAAAATGCTTAAAGATTTGCAATACATAGATAAACTCTTAAAAGTTAAATGACTGAGAATTTCATCCAGAAATGAAGAGGGAAATGAAATTAAGAGCAGCGAGTGTCTGAATTGTTGCTTTGGCCATCAGAGGGAGGGATGGAGGAGGCAGCTATGAGGCAGAGAGCAAGGGTCAGCTGCTCTTTTCTTTTCTTTCTATAGAAAAAATAGATGCACACTTAGTTACAAGCCCGTGACTGTGGAGCAGCTGGCCTTTTGGCTTTCGAAGTCTCTAATGGAAAGGTTGAAGGGACCCAGGTTTGTGAGAAGCGGAGTTTATACTAAGGCCCCTTCATAGACCCAGTCTCCCACACAGGCCTTATGCTGTGTAAAATAGAAAAGAAGAAAAAAGAAAAATCCAGCAACCTGCAAGGGATAGAACAAATACACACCACATACTTCTGAAACTGGAAGTGAATTAAGAATGGCTAAGAAAACGAAGATTTGGTAGCATCTATGTAATAATGTCCTTTCTCTTCCTTTAACTCTGGGCACTAACTCATCCTCAATCCAGATCAAGTCTGGGGGTTTATTCTCCATGGATACTAAAGTGTATGGTCTCTGAAGTAGAGGTTCCAGGTACAGTCATGGGAAGAAAAGGGGCATGTATGTGAATTGCCAAACCTGAGTTCCCTGCCCGCTCCCAGCCTGGCTCCTGGAATCCTGGAAGCTGTGTCCTTACCAAAGCCTACTATTCAGAGATTTCCCCCTAGACCTCTTAGCTAACCTAAGAGAAGATGCTTGAAGGTCCTCTGGGTAGGGGGCTAATCTCCAGCCTGGTCACCCAGATCACCCAGCGTGAAATTGGAGTCACCATCCTGCCCTCCCCCATCAGGGCTTCTATCCTCTTCGTAGTTTTTCAGTCTTCTCTTAATTATGAGAATGAAGAATCACCAGGCATTGAGTAGATCCTTCAATAAGGAACATTGTCACCAGAATAAAGAAAAGAAATCAACTTGTAGAAAAGAGAGACTATAGAGGAAAAAAATAAAAAAGAAACTGTCAGTAATGTCCTCAAAGAGATGAGAGAATGTTGCATTCAGGGAATTTAAAAAAAAGTAACAAAAAAAGAAGGGATTAGGATAAAGTGAAGGAGAATTATATACTTTTTTAGAAAAATAAAGTCTGAGAGCAGTTCCCACTCATAAACTCTTATGGAAACAATTTCTAAATGGATGCAATTTAGAAATAATAACTTTGTAAGATAAGTGGATGAAGCAGAATGCAAACATAAAAAAGTAAACTAGTAAGCATTATTTAAATATATGTGAATTTTTTAAATCAAGATTATATTTAACTTATTTTGTGATATAAAAGCAAACTGAAGTTATCCAAAATGATTGCAAGGAGACTGGGAGATTGATGAGAGGTAAAGCATCCATGAATGCATCATTTAGGAGAAGGATAATAATGTGATTAATTTTAGCTTTTGATAAGTGTGCACACTTCAGTGTACAGATATAGATATACTTATACATAGATAGATGTATATACACACACATACACATGTATATATGCATATATATACATGTATATAAAGAATAGATGACTTTTAAATTAGTGAATGGGAAAAAAGCAAGTAAAGAAAATATAATCCAGTAAAAATACAAAATTGAGGCAAAACTGAAGCAAAGAGAAATCAGAATAAATGAATAGCACAAAATAAATTGGAACAGATTTCATACAGAAACACACATATGCATATATATGTATTAATGATTTTGTATATATACATTTATGTATAAAACAAGTTTGGCATATTAAAATCATATGTAAAAATGTTAAGACAAAATGAAATTTTGAACAAGAACAATAAATACCAGTTAGAATCACTGTGATATAATAGTTCATCCATCAAATTAATAGAAATTTACAAACTTAATAAAACAGAATTTGGGGAAAATTATGTAGAAATAGGCAATTTTATGCATTGTTACAGAGAAGGCAATGGCACCCCACTCCAGTACTCTTGCCTGGAAAATCCCATGGATAGAAGAGCCCTGTAGGCTGCAGTCCATGGGGTCGCAAAGAGTCGGACATGACTGAGCGACTTCACTTTCACTTTTCATTCTCATCCAGTGGAGAAGGAAATGGCAACCCACTCCAGTGTTCTTGCCTGGAGAATCCCAGGGATGGGAGAGCCTGGTGGGCTGCTGTCTACGGAGTTGCACAGAGTCGGACATGACTGAAGCGACTTAGCAGCAGCAGCATGCATGCATTGTTAGTGGGAGAATAAATTAACACAATCATTAGAGAGTTAATTGTCAATATCTAGTAAAGATAAAAATAAACATACCTGATAACCCAGCAGTTTCAAAATTTCTATAAGTGTGTTCTCTAGAGAAACTCTCAGACATCCACAAAATACATGCCGCAATAGTATTCATTGTAGAAGTGTTGTGAGGGTAGAAAACTTGAAGTAGACTAACTGATTCACAGTAAAACAGATGAATAAACTGATTGTTCATATGTTGGAGTAGTCTATTGTCATTAAAATCCATGACCTATATTTGTATATTCCAACAGAAACATAATTTGGAGGTGGCATAAACATTAGTATAAAAGTGTAAAACAGTGAATGATAAACACCTCAGCCATAGGAAACCAAGTATCTCTAGAAAGAGAGGAAGGAGAGGGAAGAGATATAGAGGGAGGTATTTTGTGGAATCTAT
The DNA here is from genome assembly GCA_007570785.1 of Antilocapra americana. Lineage (NCBI taxonomy): Eukaryota > Metazoa > Chordata > Mammalia > Artiodactyla > Antilocapridae > Antilocapra > Antilocapra americana. The sequence continues at coordinate 328,754 of ML661923.1, forward strand.
ACAATGATCTTTAATGTTGAAACAAAGAGAAGAGCTGAAACCATTTGGCAGAATGCAAATGTCTTTCCTCATCTTGATGTTGAATATACAAGTGGCTGTTGTACAATTTTCCTATGATTTTCTATACTTTTCAAACAATTCAGTATTTTAAATTAAGAGAATACAATAGGGAATGAAAGATAGATTAGTGAGAGGAATTAGCATCCTTAGAGTCATGTAAATTATATATTTAGCCCACTTCTCACAATAGTATAATTAAAATTAAACCTGTCTAATGATACTTCCTTTTCCATATTATTCTTCATACTAAGGATTGTCTCTATATAAATGACTTAGGAAGGCTCATTGTAGATGCTATCAGCAGAACAGCAAATTATTCCTGGAATTTAGAATTTGGCGACACACAATTTTCTGCTTGCTAACAGCATTCTTGGCTAACATGTGATATTAAGAGACACCTGAGGCTGAATCTTTTTTAATATCATGTATGTGTGTATATGTGGGTTAGTTCCCAAAGTGTACATTTTAAAATATTCTGATGAGGTGTACTGTTGAATTAACCAAACTCTTCCTAAGGGGTCTATTTGGAAGAGGAATGAGAAGAATGTGAGGTTTGTGCTAAACCCATAGCCACAATCTCGTATTTGTCAATTATCCTGGCATCTCCCTGTGATGACTAGGTTCTTAATAAAAAGAAAGGACAAGTACACAGGCCCTGGGTTAGGACAACCATATGCTTAGCCCTAGCTTCAAAGCACCCTAAAAATTGCTCAATTATAGAACTGACCACAAATACGATGAATATGGCATGTATCTGATTCTTTCATTCATTGTATGATGCATTATTATTTTAATAAATTATTATTATTATTTTTACTTTACAGTATTGTGTTGGTTTTGCCATACATTGAAATGAATCTGCCATGGGTGTACATGTGTTCCCCTTCCAGAACCCCCCTCCCACCTCCCTCCTGATTCCATCACTCTGGGTCATCCTGGTGCACCAGCCCTGAGCACCCTGTATCATGCACCAATCCTGGGCTGGCGTTTCATTTCACACTTGATAATTTACATGCTTCAATGCCATTCTCCCAAATCATCCCACCCTCGCCCTTTCCCATAGAATCGAAAAGACTGTTCTATATATCTGTGTCTCCCCTGCTGTCTCACAGACAGGGTTATTGTTACCGTCTTTCTAAATTCCATATATATGTGTTAGTATACTGTATTATTGTTTTTCTTTCTGACTTACTTCACTCTGTATAATAGGCTCCAGTTTCATCCATGTCATTAGAACTGATTCAAATGTATTCTTTTTAATGGCTGAGTAATATTCCATTGTGTATATGTACCACAGCTTCCTTATCCATTCATCTGCTGATGGGCATCTAGGTTGCTTCCATGTCCTGGCTATTATAAACAGTGCAGCAATGAACATTGGGGTACACATGTTTCTTTCAATTCTGGTTTCTTCGGTGTGTATGCCCAGCAGTGGGATTGCTGGGTCATATGGCAGTTCTATTTTCAGTTTTTTAAGGAATCTCCACACTGTTCTCCATAGTAGCTGTAATAGTTTGCATTCCCACCAACAGTGTAATAGAGTTCTCTTTTTGCCACATCCTCTCCAGCATTTACTGCTTGTAGACTTTTGGATGGCAGCCATTCTGACTGGTGTGAAATGGTACCTCATTGTGGTTTTGATTTGCATTTCTCTGATAATGAGTGATGTTTGGCATCTTTTCATGTGTTTGTTAGCCATCTGTATGTCTTCTTTGGAGAAATGTCTGTTTAGTTCTTTGGCCCATTTTTTGATTGGGTTGTTTATTTTTCTGGAATGGAGCTGCAGGAGTTGCTTGTATATTTTTGAGATTAATTGTCCATTGCTTCATTGGCTATTATTTTCTCCCATTCTGAAGGCTGCCTTTTCACCTTGCTTATAGTTTCCTTTGTTGTGCAGAAGCTTTTAATTTTAATTAGGTCCCATTTGTTTATTTGTGCTTTTATTTCCAATATTCTGGGAGGTGGGTCATAGAAGATCCTGCCATGGTTTCTGTCGGAGAGTGTTTTGCCTATGTTTTCCTCTAGGTGTTTTATAGTTTCTGGTCTTATGTTTAGATCTTTAATCCATTTTGAGTTTATTTTTGTGTTTTCTCCTTGTCTTTTTCATGACTAGATAACTTATTTATTTTTAGCACTGAAATACATTCATTGTCTGGATGTATCACAGCTTATCTCTCCATTCACCTACTGAAGGATCATCCTTGTTGCTTCCAAATTTTGCCAATTATGAGTAAAATTTGCTACAGATACCCAAGTGTAAGTTTTTCTGTAGAGATAAGTTTTTAGCTCTTGTGGCAAAATGACAAGGAGCATGAGTTCTGAGTCATATGGTGAGAATATGTTTCCTCTTATATGAAACCACCAAACTGTCTTCCAAAGTGACTGTAACATTTTGCATCCCCCAAATCACCAAATCCAAGTCTGTGTCCTGTTTTCTAATTCTCTTAACATTGTATTTTGCAAAGAAGAAATTTTTAGTTTTAATGAAGTACAGCTTATTAATGATTTCTTTCAGTGATTGTCTTCACTGTTGTATCTAAAAAGACATCACCATAACCAAGATCATCTAGATTTTCTGCTGTTATCTTCTAGTAGTTTCATGGTTTTACAGTTTATGTGTATGTCTGTGAGCCTTCTTAAGTTAACTTTTGTGAATGCAGTAAGATCTATATCTAGATGCAAATTTTTGGCATATAGATATCCAATTGTTCCAGCACCATTAGTTGAAAAGACTGTTTTTGCTTCATTGTATTATCTTTGTCCCTTTGGCTATATTTACATAGATCTATTTCTTGGCTCTCTATTCTGTTCTGTTGGTATACTTTTTTCTCTTCTTTTGCCAATACTGCACTGTTTTAATCATTATAGCTGTACAGTAAGTCTTGAACTTGGATAGTTTCAGTCTCCAACTTTGTTCTTCTCCTTCAAAATTATCATGGCTATTCTGGATCTTTTGCCTGTCTACATAAACTTCAGAATCCATTTGTCAATATCCACAAAATAACTTTCCGGAATGTGATTGGCAGTGTACTGAATCTAGAGATCAAAGTGGGAAGAACTGACATCTTGACAGTATTGAGTCTTTCTACACATGAACATAGATTATCTCTCAATTTATTTAATTATTTAATTTATAATGTGTTTTGTAGTTTTTCTCATATAGATCTAGTACATATTTTGTTATATTTATACCTAAGTATTTTATTTTGGGGTTGCTAGTGTAAGCGGTATTATGATTTTAATTTTAAATTCCACTTGCTCTTTGCTGGACCAAGGAAAGCAATTGACTTTTTATAATGGTCTTATATCCTGCAACCTTGTGATAATCACTTATTAGTTCCAGGAGCTTTTATCATAGATTTGTTAGGATTTTTCACATAGACAGTAATGTCATCTGCAGACGAACACAGCTTAATGTCTTCCTTTCCAATCTGTGTACACTTATTGCCTCTTACTGCCTCAAGCAAGAACTTTCAGTACAATGTTGAAAAGATATTGAATCCTTCTCTAGTGCTGTATAGGGTTCTAAGGAATTAGAGGACGCGTACTCTATACACCTGCTTCCAAGTGTGGCAATTTTTCAAACACCCCAGACCAATGATTTTGATTATAGGCCTTGTGGTTCTGTAGCAGTCTTTGTCATGTCATGCGGCTGAGATTTCTGGGAGAATGCAAGAACCTGAAAAACGTGCCAGCAGATTCAGCCAGAACAGCTGTATCTTTTTATACAACTGTGGGGAACAAGATCCCCCCTGCCTTCTTCCTGCCTTCCCTGTATTGCCTGATCATTTTTACTTTGCCCTGTTGCCCTCCAGACCCATCCTTCTAGAATCCTTCCAGCAAAGTTAGCCTTCCTGCCTCTTCTCCTCATTTCTCTTTTCCAGTCCCGAAGTTCTGCATGTTTGGTAGCAGGAGTGACTCCTCGGGCTCCTTCTAGAAATCATCGGTTCTCCTGGCAACAGCACGGCTGACCCACAGGCCCCTTGAGTCCAGGCCCCACCACTTCAATGTTCAGACATGGACCAGTGCCTCCCTTCCTCCTTCTCCCCGGCCACCATCTCTTCCTTCCTTTTTCATCCTTCCTTCCTTTCTCTTTCTTGTGTCCTTTCTCCTGAGTACAAAATGAGTAGCATAAACCTACAAAAACCGCAGTAATATAATAAATTAAAATGTCCATTCTCCACCCTGATATGAGTGGTATTTGGTACTTGTGGGATGTGAGTGCCATGCTTGAAGCATAAATCTAGCTGCCTGGGGATTTCTACCAGTTTTTAATAAAGAATGTTACATTTAGGGACCTTTAATTGCCTGCAAGCACATTTATCAATAGAAAATTCAGACCCCTTGCATTCTCACTATTTATTTCCTATTCATAACTACCTAAAGAATCAAATTATACTAACATCAGATTTTCTGAAGTCCTTAAATCTTATTCAACAATAAAATGTTGTAGGATTACACATTCTTGGAGATCATCTGAGATAGTCTTCCTATTTTAGAAATAAAGGTGTTATAAATTGCAATGAATGTCATGTAAATTTTGTTGTTGTTGTTATAAAATCACAGTGTCTGGGACCAATATGCCTCTTTCTCGTTAAGATGTATGGTTACATTATATGTAGGTTTATGGGCCATTTAGGAATATTGATAGATCAGTTGTCTCTGAAATAAGAAATACCATAAATGTGATAGAACCCCCTTCACTGGAGAGGCAGTTTAATATGGAAGGTGTGTCCCTAAGTTATTTTACACTGAACCTAGATTCTCTACAATTTCTTTTTAAGTGTTAAGAACTGACCCTAATTTTGAGTAGATACTTCATTAATATTCATTTGTATATAATTGCCTTAATTTCAGTGATAATGACTTCAGCTACCAACTGTTTGATTGATGGAACTTGCATCTTCTCTGGAAAAGAGCTAAGATATAAAAATCACACCATTCATGCATGCCTGGTATTTTTAGCTGCCTTTAATTACTAACCAGCTAAATAAGCATGCAAACCACGCTGTGATTGATAGGATCTCTTGGTTGAAGTGATTTTCTTCCTCAGAATTTGGAAGATGCTTGAATCAATTGAGTGCTAAAAATAACCAGTGAAAACTGAATCTTCCAGAATCAGGATGCTCTTGAATAAAGCATCTAACAAGAAGAGGGGATTAACCTGCAGTCTTTAAGATATTCTAACCAAAAAAAAAGAACCAGCGGAAAGTTCTCATTGAGTGCAGCAGTGCAAAAAAATAGCCTGTAACGTGCCAAGTCTTTATTTACTGAAGGTATGCTAAGTAGCATCATGCCAGACACCAAAGGAGACATGAACTGAAAGTCATACGGGACAAGAAAAGGAAAAAGACAGAGAGTACAAAAATGTGCAGCTGAGCTGGGTGAGCTGAAGCCCGAGAACACCTCCTGGTTCAGAGCCAAGCCAGCCCTGCGGGGATGACATCATTTCCTGTAGAGTAACCCAGTGCTGCTGAGCAAAATTTTGAGGAAGACTCTAGTCTTTGGATGCATCTCCTGTGTGGAAATTAAAATGCATTCAAGCTGGGCACATTTTAATGCTTTAAAAAGCAACAACAACAACAACAACAAACATCCAATGATAAATTTGAAAAGGTTACTCTAGCCAAGAATCTTCTTGGCTAGAAAGTGTTTCCAGACACTTACTTTGTTAATAATAAACAACATTATTCTAAAGAAACACAATAATTAGAATGTTGCCACCCTCTGAAAGTGTTTTTACTGTATTGAGTAACTAGCATCTGAGAAGTTGCCTTTTGGTACTTCCCACATTCTTTTACATTCTTTCTTCACTGCCTGACCCTATTTTATCACTGGCAGATCTGTCTCTCTCTTTCTTTCTTTTTCCCCTTGGCTAAATTCCTAGACCCCAGTGTTACGTCTAAGTCCAAAAATCTCCAAGATAACCCACACACCATAATATTCTTTCCTCCAGCCATTCATAACCTCTGTCTGCATGGTGCTTTTGTAAGGGTTAGGAGAAAAGCAATCTGCTGATTTAAATTCACACTCTGGCTGTTCTTCCTTCTTCAGTAGTATCTGGACTTTTAAAGAAAATAAGTTATACTACCTTATGAATCTGCAGTGGATTAATTTAGGGGATATTAAAGGCAAGATGAAGAAATAGATTTGAGATTATCTTTTCTTAAATACATCACCCAAGTGACTTATTGGGGTCATGTAGGGAGAGAGACAAAATAGGGAGAAGGTGATATATTAGTTCCCATGTAATAGTTATCGGTTGTTTATATGTATAAGACTGTGGGTGTTCATTAGCTTTGGGGGAACCTCTCAAAGGCTGGCAGGCAAACATAATGATGGTCTTTCCCTGAAATGGGCTCCAGACCAAGGGCATGCATTGACTTTCTAATCACTAATTCTGTGGAAGTGGGGTCCAATGGTTGGTTTTCCCCTGCTTGTCTCAAAGAAACTATAAAATATAGAAGTTTTATTTATAGGGGAAGGATGGAGGAGAAAGAGGGTACCACTGTAAAAGTAAACCAAAAAATCATCAAAAATAAAACCATATTTATGATGATCTCCATGCATGATGATTAAGGCTTAGTTCCGAGGATGCTGATCCAATGAAATGGGCTCAGGACCTGACCTTTTGATACACAAGGGAAAAGGGTTCTCACAGGGACCTCTCAGCAATAGCTTTGTTTTTCAGACACATTCACTGATGCCCTGACTCTTCCACTGCATTCCTTTCTTCTTCTGTCTGATGAAAATGGCCCTGCTTTCTCCTTTCTTTGTAGCATATAATGAAGGGAAGAAAAGAAAAACAACAACAGTGAGATGTTGCATTTTAGAGCATCTGAAGGCCGTGTGGAGAAAAAAATGGGAAGCCGCTAGTATGTAAACATATGGAGAAAAAATGAGTTGCTAATGTACTTGGTTCCTTTTATTTATATTCTTCCTTCTGTTCCAAATGGTCTTCCAGGGCTGTGAACACCTGATGACACTGTTGCACTGTGCCAGGGTGTGTTCTTCTTGGAACCAGAGCTGGATTATGCCAACATTTTCAAGTGACAAGTAAAAATGGTAAATTAAAGCCTGCAGTTAGGGTTTGTTGTCTGCGTCAGCTCAGTGCTGGCTAAGTCGAAACTCTTCCAGCCCCACAGAGCTAAGAGGGACAGAGAGTAGTCATTCTCCCCAGAGCAGGCTTCCTGCCTGGGTTCTCCTATTAGCTCATGGTGGTCACTCTCTCGTGCTTCTTCCACCGTTCACCAGCGAGTCCTGACTCGTAACCACAGAGACTCTCAGAACTAGGGTAGACAGAAGACATGGACACTTCCCGCTGTGCTCAAGGTAATCCCTGCACTGAGTTTAACTTCAGTAGCTGTTAGGAGCAGAAAGTCAGTGATATAGAAGGTGCTCAATAAATATTTGAAGAATAAATAAATGAATATAAGCTGCACGTCTTTCTAGAGATGGTAGAGTGGAGCCTGTTAAGCAGACGTAAGTGGAAGAGACTACAGAAGGGAAATAAAAGAAGTTCCCATTGGCCAACCTCTGCGCTAAGAATTTGCATGCATCACCTCATTTAGTCTTCAGGGCAAACCAATTTAAGTTGATTTTATTACATACAAATTCTCATTTCACATAGAAAAAAAAGAGAGAGAGTTTAAAGGAATTAAGTAAGTTTAGTTAGTCATATTGTTAGATAGCTGGAGAGCCCAGATGTGAGTCCATTTTTGTCTGATGCCAGTTGTCCGTTTTTTTTCCCCCCACCACTATATTGTTACCATTCACACTGAATAAACCTATTCACAGCTTTATATTATTCATTCTGAACTGCTTTATCCCTTCCTTTCTATGTTGAATTTCTTTCTATCCATGTATCTGGGGGACAGCTGAAACATCAACTGTTTTCAAAGCTTATCTTCATTCTCAAATTACATAAGAACTTCATCTCTTCTCAGTTACATGGCATTTACCAGTGTCTTAACTAGAGCCCACCTTGAACCATTCATTCACCTATGGCCTTATACTCCATAGTAGGCCATAACTTCCTGGAGGAACTATATTTTATTCCTCTTTGCCTCTGCTTCCCTAGAATGCCTACAATTAAGTTGTGCAAAATGTATTTTAAATTGACTCCAGCTAGAGAGTCTGGCAATTTTTTGTTGCTTGTGTTTTTGTTGCTTTTGTTGCTTATTAGATTTTAGATTTGAATGTTTATAACCTACTCCACTGCTTTAAGTAGCGACTATAAAATTTATCCCAATGGGTCCATGTCTATAACTTGATGACAGTGCTGAGAAAAATATGGAATCAATCACTTTAGGGAACGCTTTTACGTATAAAGCTCATGAATCAACCAGGTCTCTTGGTGCCATGGGACAGGAAATAGTGAAACCAGTAAGAAGATATTTTTAAACATGATTTTAAATGAACAGGTAGATGTTGCAAGAGCTTCATGTAAACACAGATGATATAAAACCATGTTCAATATAATATTATCCCCTCCTATTTAAAATCTACTACACTCTTCATCCCTATAAAAGTACTTAGTTACAGCTATGTGGGTAGAAGGCAGACAAATGGTGACTTACCTTTCAGGGGTAAAGGAAGGTTCTCTTGACTGAAGCATTCAAGTCTTTTTTTTGTTTTTTTCTTTCTTTCTTTTTCTCCCATCTCCCAATCTCAGTTATGGAGTATAATAAACTACTTTGCTGCCCTGAGGAGAATTACTAGTATGGAAGTATTATTACTTACACCCTCTAGTTCCCTCACACATAAAGAGTTTAACCAATATTTTACTCTAATACAAAGCATATTCTTCCCAAGACGGAAAAAAGTTCATTTGAAATATGTTCTCCTCTAGGGTTGGAGATAGAAGGAAAGCCCTGTGCCTATTCAGGGGCAGCCATTGCTTGCATATAGCCTCGGGAAAATGTGTGAGTGTTCAACTGAGGCTCATGAGTTCTCGAAGACGGATGGTACCCCCCACCCCTAGTGTAACGGAGGTAGAGGTTGTGCCTCTATTCAGTCAAGCCACATGAATCCAGCTTGGTACACCTTGGGGTGACTGAGATGCTTTTAAGATACTCGGAACCATTGGGACAATTGACTATCTCCAGAACTTTGGACATTTCCACCTCCTTTTGTTCCCTTCTCAAGATCTGTCATCTCTAAAAGTCGAGGTCTCATTGATACCTAATTACAATATGGATTGTTATTGCTGGTCTTTACAGAGAACTACTCTCCTGGAGTCCTCTTATACACATTTTTCACTGTTATGACATCAATCGTTTCTCCCTAAACCCCGATCATCCTTCATTCATCTCTCCGACAATGTCTATCAGTTTCCATCTTCAGTTATAAGTAACTGTGTGTGTGGATTAGCTTCTGTTGGCGACGTCAAGAATAGTAGCCATCTTGAGTCAGCATTTTATCCTTCATATTTCCTCTAAATATATTGTGAGGAATGAAGAAGTCTTGAAAGAAAAAAAAAAAAAAAAGATGAGAAAGGAAAAGAAAAACAAATTGAAGTAAGTAAAAGGAAAGACCCAAGGAAGCCTCTCTTGGCATTCTTTTCTCTGGGTTAATTAGCCCAGGAAAGAAGATGTAGTATCCTAAATCAGGCATGCCTGATTCCTATTGTAACACTGTTAATTACTGGGTGTGTGATCTTGGACAATATGCTTAACCTCTTTGAAACGTAGTTCCTTTCCCAGAGAAATGAGTTTAATAAAGCCTGAGTTGCGGGGTTGTTTAAAGATTACGAAAGTCTAGTCCATTATGAATCACATAGAACATATAGCTAGCAGGCTATAAATGGGAAGTATATTGCATTAACCCTTTCTCAGTGGACCTGCTTCCTATCAAACTAACTCATTGAGTTCATTTATTCTTTCTCTAAAGCATACCTCCTTAATAGAAAGGGCTTTACCAGCTCCCATTACTAAGAAACTAGGATTGTACATACTTGTATTATAACATACATGACAAACGCAGTAAATTGTTTTCGGTATCATATTTTTCACAATAGTGAAAAACAACTTTACCGTGAATGTCACATTTAGTATGAGGGGAGCAGAATATGTCACCCCCAAATGTGCTGCTTTGACACATGGGCTGTTATGAGCTGAAGGCAGTCAAGAACTAGCAGATTCAGAAAGTAGCAACAATAGTAACAATAACGAACATTTTACCTCTCCCTTAATTACCTAAAAGTATTTAGAGAGGGGGTCTGGCCCAGAAAAGGCACTATTACCATACATGCCTTTTTTTTTTCAATCCAAGACTTACCTGCATGACAAAGCATATAAATGATTATTAAACATCTGTTCTTATCCTTCCTATGAATTTTCCTCCCCTTTGATAGAGGCCTCCAGACCCCATTCCCATTCCTCAGCTCAGGATGGCATATAAGTATCACCTGCCTGATTGTCTTTGCATCTCATTTTTTTATGGAATTCCCAACGTGCATGCATGCATGCATGCTCAGTCATTCAGTTGTGTCTACCTCTTTGTGACCCCATGGACTGCAGCCCTCCAGGCTCCTCTGACCATGGAATTTTACAGGCAATAACACTGGAATGGGTTTCCATCTTCTTCTCCAGGAGATCTGCCTGACCCAGGGATTGAACCCACATCTCCTGTGTCTCCTGCCATTGGCAGGTGGATTTTTTCCCACTGAGCTACCTGGGAAGCCCTAGCTTCCATCATCTAGCATGGTGACTAGAGCAATTTCAGGCATCATATTTTGTCCTAATAACAACCAAGAGGTGAAGAGGTGAGCATTTCTCTTTCTGTGTCTTCCAAGCACTCCACAGACTTTATTTCAAGTCTCACTGGCCAGAGTCAGGTCATACACTCACTCTGATCCAATTCATGGCAAGGAGAAGGGGGCAACAGGAAGGGTAGGTCAGTCTGGCTGTGTACCCGAGGCACGTCCTGTTTGAAGTAAAGGTGGATACATGAAGCGAAGAGTTTCTGCTTTCCTTTTTTTGTTTTTGTTTTGGACATGCTGCCTGTAGGATCGTAATTCCCAGATCAAGGATCAAACTCCTGATGCTTCCTGCAGTGAAAGCATGGAATCCTCACCACTGAGCACTGGGCTGCCTGGGACGTCCTAAGAATTTTCTGTTAGAATCCAATATATACAAGTATATGGGTCAGATAACCAATAGTGATAATTCTGGTGGTGATTCTGTATTCTTTCTGAACATCAAAATGACTTTCTACAACTTTAAAATGGGAGTCATTAGTCTTTGATAATATAATGGGAAAATGGATATAGAGTAAATTAATTGTTTTTAATGCAGAAGCCGAACAAGGATTGGCTTTGGCTTTCCAGAAGCAAATCAGGCATCTCTAGTTCCATTTTTTTTTTTTTTTTCCGTTTCATAAGCAAATGCTGGAACACTTTACCTGGCTTGATAGATAGGTGAATGTAAAAAATTTTTTATAAATAGCATTTCACTGTTTAGACATATTCAAGATATATCAATACCATAAAAGCAATTTAAACCGTGAATTACTTTCAGTATTTCCTTTATCCTTGAAAGACAAATGCACAAGCAGATCAGGAGCTGTCTTGTTTTGTTCTCCCATCTCCATTCTTTTTGTACTTGCATGTGTAGTTCTCAGTTGTGTTTTAACTCCACAGGATCTAGACACCCTCTTTATTTGAAGTCATCCCCTAGAGTGGAATTCTTACGGGAGGAGCTACCTCATTCTCCTTACAGAAGCCTAATACAGGTTTTTAGCCTACAGTAGGCTAACAGAGTAAAATGTGATCTGGGTTCAGCTTACGACTGCTGCCCAGAGCCTCAAATCTGGAGGAAGGAACTGAAGCACCCAGGCACAGTTGAGCAGTTATCCATAGATAATTGAAGTGTAGAGACGCCAACACATGAGTTGTCAGGGGCATGACTCAGGCTATATCCTGCAACCATGTTTTCTTGATTCTTGCCTGTTTTCTGAGTCTGGTTCACCAGGCTTCTGTTGAATCTGTGAGCTACTCACATCCTTTGTTCCTTGAATGAGCCAGATTTTGTTTGTGTGCTTACCCATGCTTGTTAATACAGCTTGCTTCATAAATAAGAGGCTGGGGGATGTTTAGAACTGGAATTTAATGCCACATGGTTGCCTCTTTCACTCCCTGAAGACTCTAAAAAATCCTGACTATTTTTGAATCATATACCTTCTGCCTGCCAGATTAGATCCAGACCATTTCTCTCCCTTTTCAGCTTTTCTCATCAAAAAGAAGTTCATAGCTAGATGGCATATGGGTTAAGATTACGGTCCAAGAAAATGGGTATCTCAGATCAAAAACTTCTTTGAAGGTTATTCTTGCTCTGGGAAAGAAAAAGAAATAAAGGAAAGATAAAGAACCGCAGTTATATTGTGGCTCCAACAATTGTTTTCAGAAGTCTGTTCTTGGCAAGAGAGACCTTCAGCCTCAGATGAACAAGCTTGTCTGCTGGAGGAGAGCAAAAAAGCCTTCTAGCTTCACAGAGAGCGATAATGCTTTGTCCTATTGAAATTTGTATGTTCTGTTTATAAACAAAGCAACATTCTTACTAAGCATGCTTTTTATTATTTTACAAAGCTCTTTTACTCACAATGGATCAATATTTTACTCTTCAAAAACAAGTAAATGAAAACATGCCTTCTGTGCTTGTGTCCTCAGTTGCTTAGTCATGTCTGACTCTGTCCTCCAGGCTCCTCTGTCCATGAAATTTCCCAGGCAAGAATATGGCATTGGTTGCCATTTCCTAATTCAAAGGATCTTCCTGATCAAGGGATTGAACCCACATCTCCTGTGTCTCCTGCATTAGCAGAATGATTCTTTACCACTGAGTCACCAGGGAAGCCCATATTTTCTGTATTGGAGACCAAAAGGTAATGTTTTTAGTATGTGAAAATCCATTCAGCAAAAATGTATTGAGTACCACACATATGTCATCTCCTACACTATGTGCTCTTCACAAACAGGCTGGTGTTGGGGGCAATGGGAAGCTCTGATTTGTAGCACTTGCTGTTTACCATGGTGTAAATATGATATTCCCACCACCAGGGCTGATCCTGAGCTATCAGCCTTGTTTGACTTGCCTGAACATACAACTGGGAACAGATACACACAGCTGCCAGCACATCACTAGACTCCAGAATTACAGTTTGAGAGACTAAAAGAGATCACATTTATCTGGTAGCTTTGGGAATAATTCGAAAAGGAAACAATTTTTCCAGGCAGGTTAGGAATAGGCAAAGCTTTAGCCATGAGAGGAACAGATGAACACAGCGATGGAGCTGACACAATGATGTCACAATGGAGCAGATGAACACAATGATGAAGGGTGGTGAATATGCAGAAATGACAGGAACGGAGGGTGGATGAAGGGGTGCAGAAAAGAATAAGGCAGGGAAACTGGAAAGGGTATGTGTTGAGAAAATGGATGGAATATGTATGGCAGGAAAAAGGGAATCAGGGTCATGGAGAAAGATGCTGTATCAGTGTTCAACGTTGGTAACCGCATGTGTGTTAGGGAGTGTCTGGGTATCACTGTGTGAAAAGTCACAAATCACATTTCTTGGGAAGCACATGAAGGAGACCCCTGGCAGAGATTCTGGGAATGACACCTTCCAGAGGTCTTCCCACCAGAAATTGCCTGTGGTCTCATTCAGCAACTCTGGGCTCACATCGCATGCTAAATCACTTCAGTCACGTCTGCCGCTTTGCGACCCTATGGACTGTAACCCGCTAGGCTCCTCTGTCCATGGAATTTTCCAAGCAAGAATACTGGAGTGGGTTGCCGTACCTGCCTCCAGGGGATCTTTACAGGGATCAAACCAATGCCTCTTGTGACTCTTGCTTTGGCAGGCAAGTTCTTTACCAGTAGCACCACCAAGGAAGCCCAGTAATAAGCTGCTTTTTCCATGGAATTCTCCAGGCAAGAATACTGGAGTGGGTGGCCACCCCATTCTCCAGGGATCTTCCTGATCCATGTATCAAACCCTGATCCCCTGCATCGAAGGCAGACTGTCATCTGAGCCACCAGGGAAGCCCGGGCTCACATTAGGTTAAATCTGTTTTGCATCTAGGACAGGTGTCAGCACTCAGGGGCAAAATCCACATCTGTATCTCTAAACATGTGTTATGACTTCAGGATGTAGATACTATCAGAAGGATTTCCCTGGAGAAAAATAACTCAGAATTATCTATGTACTCAGGCATTTCGGACCTGGCCAGGCAGCCATTTCCACTGCAATGCCAGGCCGGTAGCTGTGTGGGCCAAGAATCTCCAGACAGCAGACATTCATCACCGAGGTGCATCCTGGGACACAGAACTCCCTGAACAGCGGAGACTGTGCTTCCAGCGTGCATTACCCCTTCTGTTACAGGGACTCATCTTCACTGAGGTAGAGCAGGGTAATGATGATGATCTCATGCTTGCTGTGGAGCCCAGGCACATGAGGACGCAGTCAGCCTCTCCTCTGTTTTCTCTGCCAGGCTGCACCGAGGACATCCAACCACTTCAAGACACATTTCATGTTTACTAACTCTTTTCTCTTCCCTCTCACTCCCATGAAGCACTCATGTTGGGCCGCATCCCTCCATTGTATAATCGTAAAGTCGGACGCTGTCTTTGAATCAATATTTCTTTATAGCTTCCTTGGCGGGGATTTTATTCCATCTGCCATGCCCTTAGGGGATCTCAGGTAGAAACTAAGGCCCAAGGAAAGAGTCTTTGCCCAGGTTCAACAAATAGAGTCAAGATCATTCAGTGACTTCAACTGCTTCAATTCTCAAGGGTCTTGACTCCCAGTGGTTCACCATACAGAGCACATGGGGGTAGTGATTGGCCATGAGAGGGCCCAGGTAAAAGCAGCTCATAGCAGAAGCAGGTGTCTATAAAATTGAGCTGCCTTTCTTTGCAGGCATCATACCTAATTTTAAACATGTACTGAAAACATCAACAATGCAGCAAATCTGTTTGATGGCCACTTGTTACTGACAGCTATATTGTTCCTAGCACCTTAGATTCCTGTTTCATTTTGTCCCTTTGAGAGGAGAGCCTTAGTATCCTATGCCAAATCTCAACTTTTTCAATACTATAGTTTTTTTTTTTTTTTTTTTTTTGTGGGGAGGGCATGGCAGAACCATGTTACCCTGCAGCTAGTTCCTGGACTATACTCACACTGAGAGGCGATCATGGCTAGAGAACTTCCTCCTATTGTCCTGCTGATGTCTTTGAAGGAAAGACTGCTTAACCCCCCCCCCCCCCCCCCCCTAGTAACACTTCTATCTTTTTAGCTGTACTCATCCTTGGTATGAGTTCTTGCACAAAAGCTCTGGGATCATCCCGGAGGCTTAACTGCAGTCAGGAATGAGACCTGTCTTGTTCTCTTGTGCTGAGTCCCTCTCAATTGCTTCCTCAGGATCACATGCTCCTTCTGTCATGGAGCCACCTTGCTCTGAAGTTCTTGTACATGTCTGTCTCTTTCTTATGGGCAAGGAGTGTTACCCATTCAGCTCTGTGCATCTGTCACAAGCACAGGGTAGGGTAGACATTAGGAGATTTTGTAGGTGACTGGATTTCATTGCTATGAATTAGGGGAAAAAATCATATTGGATTAAGGCTCTCCCTTATAATATTCTGCATCCTACTCCTTCAGTCCTGGGTCTGGAGGGACTGAAGGACGTTAATGATGGAATTTAAAGGCACACTGCTCCCCCAACTTCAAAGCCTTGCTAGTAACAATCCCCACCCAGACCAGAATCTCCCATTTCCTGAACTGCCTCCTCTTTGTCTGCTGAGGGATTTTCACTGGTCATGAGCCCCACATGCAGACCCTTGGGAAACTTCGGTTCCTGACACCCATCCTTATCTAGCTGTTTGCATCGTTAGCCAAGCCCAAGAGAGCACCCAGGAAAACTGAACACTGAGACCAAGAGTAGAAAGAAGCACGTGAGTATCCTTTTGCTGTTTTTTGTCATTTCTAACTCAGTCAAGCATCCTGTTTTACTGGAACTTTGCAAAGCCCTATTTCCCTCACCCTTCTCTTACCTAATATCATTAGGAAACTGACTTCAGAGCTTCTCTGAGTGTTTTGAGGCAGTAATGTATAGAGGAGAGAAATGTCTTTGCACATGGAAGACCTAAAAGCTTTTAAATGTTAACTTCATCCTTCCCCAAAACTGCTAAGCAATTTAACAAGTCACTTCACTCCCTGGGCCTCAGTTTTTTTTTCATTATTTATATTCATATAGTTGCATTCAGTTATTCATTCATATGACATGTAGAGTTCCAGATTCTGTGAACCTCTGATTCTAGCTCTTTTCTAAAACCATCACCTTCATTAGCTTGTTTGGATTTAAATGAGCTGATTTTAACACATATGAGCAAATGTCTCAGTCCTGACAATTGTCTCCTTTCAGGACTATGAAGTTAATATCTTCTCTAAGCTAAGGATATTAGTATTTTATTGCCACAAGCACAGATTTCTCAGATGCTCCTCTAAGACACAACATGACCACACATGCCCCAAACCAGCCAGTATTATGGCCTAAGAAAGAGAATTGAGCCATGCAAGCTGATGGTAGCCATGTGGAAGAAAAGCCAGAACTTTTGTGCACCTTTTGTAAAGTGCCTGCTTGCATGCCAGTGTCTGGAGTTGCTCTTTTCACTGGGTTCCTGGTCTCAGGCAGTATTTTTAATTCCCAGAGTTAAATCCAGCTGAGTTTGAAATCTGTTGCAACAAGTCACCAGAGGGACTATCTCACTCTCTCTTTCAGAGGAGAAGCCAAGCACAGCGGTTCAATTAAACTAGCACTAAGGCCTGCACTCCAAAGACTGAAGGGCCTGAGGGAAAGGCATCAAGGGGAGAGTTATATGCTCCTGTTCACCCCTCTTGGCTAGAAAATCATGGTGTTGTGACCAGAAAATTGAAATAGAATGAGATCCAAGATGGCAGACACAACCTTCTTTTCTATTAACCTTCGGGCTGGGGTGCTCTGCAGAAGGCAGGGTGACCAAGATGAATTACCTCTTGGATTTCAGTGCATTGTTTCACTAATATAAGAAGGCTATCTGAGAAGTTGGTGACACTCACCAAAAAATGCTTACGATTATAAAAGTCATTAGAAAGGAGGCTTTTAGAGCAGCCAAGCAAACCAGATATCTGGGGGGGAAAAAAAAAACAACTACTTCTAGTATTTCAGAATAAATGAGAGATGAAATGGTAAAACTGCTATGATAATTATTGGCTCTCAAATTAATGGTAATAATTACCTTAGCAAATTGCTCTGTAACTGTTCAGTGAACAAGTTCATAATCTAATCCTACATTTTTTTCCCTTTAAGCCAGTTTTTCTCTACTTTTATGTCTTAAGGCTAAAGCTTCTTGCTTTAGAATAATTCATACTTTAATCCCTGCTAACCTAAGCCTTTGTTGTGCATAATGAGAGTAAAATGGTTGAAGGAAAGTATTTAATGATTGCCAATCCTGTGTCCTGTTCAAAAGAATCCTGAACATCTGCTCCAGAGAGGTCTGCCTTCACACTGTTGTGGGGCATCTGCTGTTTGAAAATTAATGAATGAATTGTGATCTGGGAGTCACATTGTAGACCTATATGAACCCAGAGCAGGTGGTTGACACCAAGCATAGCTGTTTTCCCTTACTTTGTGTAAGAGACCGAGGGGCTTCTTTCTCAGTTCAAGCTGCAACCTTCAGTTAGTGAATTTTTCCTAATGTAAAAGTGGAATCAGCGACTTTACTCTCCCCTGTACCCTTTCTGACTCCCTATGTTTTTGTAGGAATCATTCCTTTAGCTTTGATATATGGTACCATTTTCCCAAAAGGCATCAAAACTTGCTTTTAAGATTGTTACTGCATTTTACTTTCAGTTGTTATCATTGCTGTTTGGAACATGCTTCTTTGGGTTACTTGTTTAACCATTTGATTATTCAATAGGAATCACCAAGCTTAAACTGGGCTCCCAGTTCTGTGCTCAAAAAGACGTTAAAATAAGTCTATAGAGTATTATAGCCCAGAATGAACAAAAAGACACATGGTTCAAATTGAGGATTGCTAAGTGAAGAACCCAAATCTCAAGTGTGGGAGTAATTTCTATAGGCTGAGTTAGTGAGGGAAAACTTCCCCAATGGCTCAGACCATAAAGAGTCTGCGTGCAATGCGTGAGACCTGGATTCAATTCCTGGGTTGGGAAGATCCCCTGGAGGAAGGCATGGCAACCCACTCCAGTACTCTTGCTTGGAGAATCTCCATGGACAGAGTAGCCTGGCGGGCTCCAGTCCATGGGGTCGCAAAGAGTTTGACATGACTGAGAGACTAAGCAAAGTGAGGAAAAACATGAGACTGAAGTGTGATTTGAGTTTCTCAGTAATGATTGGTCATGGGATAATGGATGAGTAGATGGGAAGAGTATGCAAAGTTCTGCCTTACATTAAAAACACAAGAACTGGGACAGTTTTATAAGAAACATACCTCGGTGTCACTGATTGCCGGGAGCTGTCAGGATGCCCCCTTGCTCAGATGACAAGGTCACGAGACTTAAGAAAGAAACTGCAAAGCGGACTTTCCTTTTCAGGGCATCCTGGGCAAGGCCCCTCCTGGTATTTTTCTTGGGAGTTCTGTTCATGCTCGGAACATTAGCTCATCTCAGTAGGTCAGTTCCAGTTAGAAAGAATTCGTCCTGAGGTCATGGCAAAGCCACCACCAGATGGGTTCATACTTGGGTCACCTTTCTACCTCCCACTCCCCCGACCACTCCACGGTGGAAGCTCCCTGCCTTGAAGAGACCAGGGGCGATGGGACTTAGGAATGCTCATAACTGTAGTCAGCATAGCTGGAGACACTGACTGCTTTAGAATAGTGTAGACATAGGAATTCATTATAGTAGTTATACAAGGTTAATAGGGTTTTATTGCTAAAGCAGTGCTGCTAGACAGTCTCATTGTCCTCTTTCCTCCTAAGAATCGGAGTGTCAGAACAGAATGAGACAGGTAGTGGTTGAGGTTACTAGAATAGAAACAGTTTCAAGCTTAGCCCTTCCCTCTAGCCTCTACACAGCTGCACCTGATAAGAGAAAAATGTAACCTTTCTGCCTAGACTGATGTGCATACCATGATTGAATGAAGTATCCTGAAGACAATAAAATAATAACCATATTATTGTTAAATCTGATTGTGCAGAAATCTGACTTCTGCAAGGGGAATGTTTTGGTGATAGATTGGGGAATAAGCTCAATGATAAGGTTGCTAGGGAAGATAGAAAACAAAAGATTGTATAGAATGATATGTGATATAATGGGGATGTTTTTTGGGGTAAAAAACTGTAAACCAACAACAATAAAGAGAGACTGCCTCATCAACATATTGATTCAGCTCAGTACTTCACTGACGCCACCCCTTCCTCAAGACCCTTGGATCCAACCAGGGCTGGACCCCTGTAACTGATGAAACATGAGTGACAGTAAATTTAAAGTAGGAAGAGGACTGTGTGTATGGTTGGAAGTGCAAATACTTAAAAATGCATCGAGTGTAGTGCTTGATACACTCTGTAAATAGTTATTGAAATGAGTTAATGTATCAGATAGCACTTTTGACAAGTTAAATGCATGGACCTTGAAATCAGAGAGATTATACTTTGAAGATTTTCTCAGCTACTGATGAGAACTTGAGCAGATTGCCCAACCTATAAGGTTCAACTTTCTCATGAGTAAAAGGAGTGAAGTTATTGGAGTGATAATAAGTAGGGGTTTTGTGAGGTAGAAATGAATAAGTGTATATAAAATTCTTGGCATGTTGCTTAGACATTGTAAACACCAAATATATTATTATTGTTACACAGATGCAAAGATTTGTAAGTGTATATATGTTGGGAAATAGACAAGATTAGAGAGAGAAGTATATAAACAGACTGTTATGGAAATGAGCATGATGAAAATGAGTATGTGTAGAGAGAGGGGTAGCTAAGTGCAGCATGGCAGTAGCACCGGTTGGTAGATGAGTGGGTAAAACGTTGATGCTTCTTCATGTTGAAATGCTGAGGAACTTCCTGGTGGTCCAGTGGTTAAGACTTTTCCTTCCAGTGCAAGGGGTGTGAGGTTTGGTCCCTGGTGGAGGAGCTAAGATCCCACATGCCTTGTGGCCAAAGCACGAAACATAGAACAAAAACAATATTGTAACAGTTTCAAAAATGACTTTATAAATGGTCCACATCAACAAAATCTTGAAAAAAGAGAGAAATACTGAGAAGTCCTTCATTTAGCAGATGACATTGGCTTGGGAGAAGGATTCCTTGATATTAAACTACAGTCACAGCACCAGACCAGGGTTTCCCAAGTCCTGCCAACAATTAATATCTTAGAACCAACTTTACTGAACTTACCCCGGTAGCTGTTCACAGGTGATGGGGTCACAGATAAGGGAGTCATTTGTCTCAAAGTCATTTTCAATTTCTCAAATGTGTCATAAAGAGTAAGAGTCACTCTGACAGATGTCATTTTACCCGTATTTGCTAGATAACCTTAGACGTGTAGGTCCTTTAAACAGCTGTAAACTTCTTGTACTGTAATTCTATACAAGTTTCTTATCTTTTTGACACAAGAGAACCTTCAACTGAAAATTAATTTAGGGAAATTGAAAGTCTATTTTTCTGTGTTCACCTGTTTGTAAATGATAAGGGCTATAAACAACAGTTTTAATCATTCGGTCCTTTGCCCAGGAGCAGCAGTTTATGATCCCAGCCACCATCTCATACCCACATGAGCTGATCCTCAATTTCAAGCCAACACTCACTTTCTGTGATGAAATGCAAGGGCTCATCCCAATTTAATACATGGCTTCCTTCATATGGAGCATGAGAACTAGAATATCTGCTAAAGACCTGGGCTGTGAGGGTTCCTCTCCCCACTAGACTGTGAGTAAGAAGAAAATTAAATAGTGAAAGAAGTTTCAATTATTTTTATTTGTTAAAATGATGTAAGTATTGCATTTTTTTTTTTCTTTTTGGACTCTCACTTCATAGACTAGCTGTTTCTACAGGGATATAAGACAAGGAGGACAGTGGGCAAAGGAATCAAGAAAAATAGTACCAAAAGGACTCATTAAAGTCTAAAACAGATCAAACTTAAATGATGAAAGTAAAATAGAAGTTAGGATGGACACCATTTTGGCGGTAACAATTACTGTTTTAAGAAACATAAGGTACATTGGTTTATAAAAATCAGGACTCAAATTAATTAGTATTTTACTAATGCACACATGCCAGTGCCCACACATTAAATTTTCGTTGGAGGCTGGAAAACTCTGGGAGCAATGGCTGGATTTTAACTCATTTTATCCATCTCTTATCTCCTGTGACTTGGGACTCTTAGAGAAGGTGGTAGTTCCTGTGCCCTGTGCAGACTGGCTCAGCCTTTTCTGCAGCTTCCCCAGCCCTCAATTGTGACAGACCTGACTGATCTCTATATGGCCCTTTTCCATTGACTCATATACCGCTTAATTCTAAGCTTAGGGAAAGAATGATATGTTAAAATGAGTTTATTTTTAAAGTAATGGCATACACCAGATTCACATAGAATACCCTAGACAAATCCACAAGCACTCTCTCAGCTCAGAAGTAGGTGTCTTTGGTTTCTGGACTTACAAGAGATAAATTTACTCCGCTGATGTAAAGGAGCATTCCCCAGTTTCCCTGCTGAAATTCTCTAAATAAGAATGTCTGTCCTTGGGGGGAAAAATCATTTCACTAGAGTTATGCTTCTTCCAATTAAAAAAATCTGAAAAAAGTAAATGTAATTTATGTTATCTAAAAAAGGAGAAAAGTTACCTCAGCAGATACAAAAATAAACATTTGAAAAAGTTCACCATACACATTCATGATAAAAATTTTTAGCATGACAGAAATTGAAGGGGAATTTCATGACCTTGTATAAAGGCATCTATCAAAAACCTACAGCTAACATATGGGCTTCCCTGGTGACTTAGTGGTAAAGAATCCACCTGCAATGCAGGAGACATGGGTTTGATCCCTGAGTCAAGAAGATTCCCTGGAGAAGGAAATGGCCACCACTCCAGTATTCTTGCCTGGGAAATCCAATGGACAGAGGAACCTGGTGGGCTATAGTCCATGGAGTCACAAAAGTGTTGGACACAACTTAGTGATTAAACAACAGCAGCAAACATAATGTCTAATATGAAAGAGTAAATACTTTTCCCATGATATAGGGATCAGGGCAAGAATTTCCTTTTCTACTAATCCTTTCAGTATTGTCCTGGAAGACCTAACCAGTGCAATAAAGGAAGAAAAATGAAAAGCATACATATAACAATGAAGAAATAAAACTATCTATTCATAGAAGACATAATTATCTTCATAGAAAGTTTCAAAACATATATGAAAGACCCTTCTAGAATGAATACATGCATTTTCCAAGGTTGCAGCATACAAAACCATATAAAAATTAATTGTATTTTATATTCTAACAAAGAACAATTGGAACTTAAAATTTTTAAAAATACCATTTACAATAACACCAACACCAATATAAGTGAAATAAATATGTCTAATAAAATATGTGCAAGATTTGCAGGCTGAAAACCACACATCATGATGAAAGGGATCAAAGAGATTAACAGCTACACTAGTTGTGTAGCTTGGGTAATGTCACTGACTCTTCTTTGACCTCAAAAACCAAAACTATTAAACACAGTCCCCTGCAATTCTCTGCCTATGCGCTGCTTTTGTGCAACTTCAGTAAGAGCTGATAATGATACTTAGGGTTCATTGCTGCTTACTGTAGAGCAGGCACTATGCTCAGCTGTTAACATGCAATATCTAATTCCACAATCACGGTAACTCAGTGAGGGTGATGTTATTATTAGCCTCAAATTACAAATGAAGAAACTGAGGCTAAAAGAGAATATATAATATACCAAAACCACACAGAGTCAGAGCCAGGAATTGCTTCTGTATGTTTCTGGCTTTACGGGCCAAATTCGTATTGCGCCCCATTTGCGTGGTGAGTCAGGCTGGCAGGAGATGCAGTAGGACCCTTATAAAGCAGGAACAGATGGAAGTGTGCCTTCTGCCACCTCACGGATCACTGGGCTTATGACTGATTAACATTCCTCCTGTTTGGTTTGTGAATCACCATCAGCTTCTTCTTCATTATGTTTTTTCTTTTTTTTTAATGTGGACCATTTTTAAAGTCTTTATTGAATTTGTTACAATATTGCTTTCGCGTTTGTTTTTTTCGTAATGAGACATGTGGGATCTTAGCTCCCCGACTAGGGATCGAACCCATACCCCCTACATTGGAAGGTGGAGTCTTAACCACAAGACCACCAGGGACGTCCCACCATCAACTTCTATATGTTGCTGTTTTGAGGGCATATCCCAGAAGGCCTTATTCTTAGGAGGAGTTGTTATGATTTTTATATGTGCCCCCTAGTGCAATCTTAATGTCAGTTATCACGTTCTCCAAATTGGCCTTCTTTGTAGGCCTTTAGGATTGAAAGGAGCTTGAGCGCATCTCTCATCTCATCAGCTAATTCCAGGACTGGAATGGGGGCACTGAGCCTGCCACCGAGATGGGAATGCCTGGGTGGCCAGCCACACTTTCTTGCTATCAGCTCCAAGGCCTCACAACCTCCCATGAAGCTGTATGAGCCTGCTCTGCAGTAAATGTAGCTCCGCTAAAGCTTCTAACCCCCGTATTTATTGTCAATGCTTGGTGTTTGCTGCTGACTTTCCAGTCTCGAAATGCAAAGTGCATTATATCTAGAAACTGACAAGTGAAGATTTTTATCCATTTGCTCTGTCTGGTGTGATAGCACAAGCAGTGCGTTTTATACTTAAAACACAAGCTGGTTTTATATAAAAATGCATGCAAGTTGAAAGCTTGGGCTTAGGGAAGCTAGTTGATGAATGCATCCTGGTAGGCAATTAAGAAAGGGACAAGATAATGCAGGGAAATTATATTTCTCTCGTTTTACACAAGATTCAGTGCCGTTCCTGTCTAATATATCAGCCACTTCTATCCTCGTGCCACATCGGAATTTTCTTTCTTGAAATTTATGGGTGCACATTGGCTATGTATCATTGCTTTTATTTAATTTCATGGCAAACACCAGCACATCCACACTCTCCTCTAAGCTGTACCTTGCTGCAAACAACAAATCGAAGAAACATGGACCTTCTCTTGAACGATGAGGCAGGAAATAAACATTGTTCCAAGAGAAGTGGGGGTGGGGGGTAGGCGTCTCCAGATCCATCTCTCTGGAGCACACATGGAGGACATGAAGCCCACCAGGGCTCCCTGGGCTAATAAGGACTCCACTGCAACTCTGATCACTGGGTGGGTGCTCTAAAGATGATTCTCTCATTATGTTAATACACATCAGATACCCTGCAGACTAGATGCGGCCTGGAAATTTAGGTACCTTTCAACTGCAGAGTACATTTGCATGCTAAGTCACCTCAGTCGTTTCTGACTCTTTCACGACCCCATAGACGGTAGCCCACAAGGCTCCTCTGTCCATGGGATTCTCCAGACAAGAATACTGGAGTGGGTTGCCATGCCCTTCTCCAGGGGATCTTCCCGACCTAGGGATCGAATCTGCATCTCTTATGCCTCCTGCATTGACATGCAGGTTCTTTACCACTAGCACCGCAGTACATTTGCCTCTTTGCAAATACATTCTAAATCCCCTATTCTGTGGGCTCTCAGGAGACCCTGATTTTAGAGTCGGTCCCAATGCTTTTGTAGTGTCTGTGCAGTTTCCCAACTGTTTCCAGTCACTCATATCTGAACTGAGAGGAGATTTCTCATAAATGGGAAGTGGGACCAGGGATAGGAGAACTGGGTCCCCCAGGGCACCAGGGGGAGGGGCGGGCATCACTGTTCTTGCACTTAGTGGTGATGTTCAACACATTTGAGAGTGCCTGTGGCACAGGGCCTGGGCACAGGACAGACACTGGCCCTGGTGTTGGAGAGAGGCCCTGAGGGTGGCCCCAGGGAGGTCTGCAAGATCCTTGAGGAGGAACATGGAATGGGGCTAGGGAGGTACATACCGATTACTGACAGAGCAGGAGAGAAGACTCCTGTTTTAGCCGTCAGTCTGGGCCATGCTTCCTGAGTGTCAGTGCTGCTCGCTCAGAAGGGAAGCCTCAGGGTCTGAAACTCAGAAGGCGAAGCTCAGAAGAGCAGGACGGCTGTTGCTCTTACATCTGGTGCTGGGCAGGGGGCGCCTCGGCTGATGTATATGAGCTCAGCTTTTCTCTGCTCCCTGCCTCTGTTACTCCTGGGTGTTGTTAGGACTTGTCTCCCCCTTTTCTCCTTTGTAAGAAGCTATGGCCTTCCATGGATCAGTCCTGGTGGAGGAAGCTAGGACTAGCGTCAGCTCAGAGATGCTAAAGTAACGTCAGGCTATGAATAAATGAAATAAGCCTGTTCTTCAGCCCTCAGTGCGGGGTCCAGTGGCCTCCTGGTCAGCCCATCCCTCTTCTCAGCCTTGCAGTCCTTGGTCTTATGAAGTCTTTATGACTTTACTCCCCACAAGACATCGCATCCCCTCTCTGAGTCTGGAATCTCTTCTCAGTCCAACTGCTCTACTATCCTGACCCTATGAGAAAGGCCCCTTCTGGCCTCACCCCAGCAGTCCTTGTCTTAACAGCAACAAAATGAGTCATACATATACTGATGCAGCCGCATGGTTAAAGTCCTAGTTCCAATCCTTTCTAGTTAGCTGTCCTCAGGCAAGTTACTATTTTTCTTCTTTTTATAATCCATACCACTTCAGTTCCAGAATGCAGCTGTGATTTGGGAAACAGTGTTTTGTTTTCAGCATGTACCTATGATTGTCACACATTAGTAACTATTCCCTAGAAATCAACCACTCCAATCTAGTTATGGTAGAAAAAAATAAAATTTATGAACCTTGTTCCCTTGAATGTTCATCTATCTGTTGAGACATTTGTCTTCTAAGATTCAGTCCCAACATCCTCTCCTTTGGGAATCTCCTTGCCAGCAACTCACCCTCCCCATTTCCACCACACAGGACATGCCTCCTAGAAACCTTGAGCTTTACCCCGTTTCCATGTTCTTTTTCCTTTTTTTTTTCTAAGATTTTTTTTATATGGATCATTTTTAAGAAGTCTTTATTGAATCTGTTACAATATTGCTTCTGTTTCATGTTTTGATCTTTCTTCTACAAAGCATGTAGGATCTTAGCTTCCCGGCTAGGGATTAAACCTAAACCCCCTGCATTAGAAGGTGAAATCTTAACCACTGGACCACCAGTGAAGTCCCACCTCTGTACTCTTAATCTGGACAATTTCTCTGGCAGGTATTTAAGCCCTTTTAAATCAAGGACTGTATATTTCCTAACCTGTTTTTCAAACACCCCACATCATGGCTGGTGTGCAATACATAGGAGAATGAATGAGTAAAATCAAGCACATAATAAATATTTTTTTAAAATCTCTGTGTGATCTTTATAGGAATCTTTTCAATAGAGCAGAAAGTAGCTTCACATGATCAAAGAACTAAGAACGAGGTAGGTGAAATGATTTGCTTAGCTAAAGTAAAAGGGAAAATCATGAGCAAGACGGTGGGCTAGCCTCAAGTCTCGGTATCTCCCATCACCAGTCCTGTATTCTTTCAGTCCTCTTTTGTTGCTAAATAAGTTGCCTGAAATTTATGTTTTATGCTGCAGTAATACTTCACTGATCTGCAGTATTGTCTTGAGCCAGATATAGGTCCTTGATGTCATGAAGTGGTAATTATTGCAACATAGGAAAAAAAGAAGTGCACCATGTTTGTGGAGGCTCGCTCCCTGTTATTAATTCAGGTGTTGAAGGTTGTGACACTTGTCATCTGAAAGATAATTTTCCTCAGATTTAATAATCGCAGTTAAGTCTCAGATTTGATTTTAATTTCAGACCTTGATGTCATGAAGTATTAATTATCTCCATTACCTACTGGTAATATTCCTGCAAACATGCACATGTTTGATTGGCAGGAATTTTTATTAATTTACAAGGATGAACTCAATTAGAAGAGCTCAGTTATTGGCACAATTCCACTTACCTAGCTCCCATTTCAAATGGAGCAAAATCCTAGCCAACTCAGAATTCCGAGCATAGAGGGTCAAATTGTGTAAGTAGTGTAGCCAACTCTAGCAGAGATTGATTGACACGTATTTCATTGTCTGATCTACCCGGGTTTGCTTTAAAATAAGTGAGAGAGAAACCTTTGGGACTAATTAAGATTCTTATAGTCAAGTAATGAGAGAGATTTTCCACGTCTACTTGGCTTTCGCCCCTTCTCCATCACCATGCCTAAGGTTTTTCTTGGGGCTGACACAGTCATACCTCATTTAAGGAACTACATTTGTTTCCACAGTGCTTTAATCACATAGAGTGAAAAAATTCTGATGAATGCTAATATTTTATGTTAAGTGAATGACTTTCTCTTAGCTACCCACCATACAGCCAAGCAGAAAGGAGAAACTGCCTCAATAAAATGACGTGTCATCATTTGACAGAGTAGGAACCTTGGGATTTGAGGAAGCCAACCCTGATTATCCCCTGTCCTGTGTCACATACAAGAGTGTAACATAGTTTGACTTGGATAAATTCCTTCCAATGAAATGAATATTTATGAAATTAAGGAAAAGTGATTTAGCTTGAGCTGGATTCTCCAACGTTAGAATACAGTAGGAATCATTTCTTGACCCTCCAGCTGAAGCATATCTTTGCCAAATGACTTTGTAAGAACTGCATTCTGGTTCCACATCAGCAGAGAAAAACCCTCTGTTTAGTCTTGGGGAATAGCATGGCAGAATAATAAAACAAAGAAAATTCCAACAATGCCTTTTACTTACATAGCCATCCCCTAAGGGGTGTAGCTGCATGGTATGCTTCCACATAACCGAGCCATACAATGTTAGATAGTGTTCAGAAAGAAAAACAAAAATAATAGTAATTCGGTCCTGCTCAATCAACTCCAGGGCAAACTGGAGTTTGGGGACTAAAGTCCAGCCACAGTAAAAATGCTGTCATAGAGAATCCCAAATCAATTTAAAAATAGAAAGGATGACTGTTTATGATTTGGAACCAAGGCAAACAGCATATTTTCACTTGAAATATTTGCCTTCAGAATTATTTTAGCCTCCTCCATGATGAAAGGATCCAAACTCTTTTCATCCAAAGGAAACTCTGCAGGCCTTTCTGAAAAACAGTACATGTCCCTACCAGACCTTTTCAAGACCATTCAAGATATCTAAAAGGAATTTGCTGGAAACAAAGAGTCTCTGGCCTCTGAACACAGTCTTGCTCTCCTCCATTCCTTCCTGGTGTCTGTCTGCTCCCTCTCCTGGCCAGACAGCTGCTCAGGTCTATCAGATACTGATCAAGAGCTCCGTTGGACTCAGTGGTCAGCCCAGCAAAAGAGCATGTTCAGGGCTGGATATAGGCTGATATATGCTTCCCTAAGATCTTACAATAGTCAATCATTATTCAGGTAGTCAAATTCAGTTTTACACTTTGAATCTATCTTTACCTTCTATCTCATATGGGCAGTATCCCATCTTTAGCCTGTGTTTGATCCTCTGGAACAGTGCTGTTAGATAGAAATATAATGTGAGCCATGCATGTCACTTTAAACCTTCTAGGAGCCATATTTAAAAATGAAACACTTGAAGTTAATTTTAATAGTATACTACACTTAAAATAGGCTTCCCTGGTGGTTCAGTTGGTAAAGAATCCATCTGCTATGCAAGAGGCCCAGGTTTGATCCCTGAGTCAGGAATATCCTTGGAGAAGAGTATGGCAACCCACTCCAGTATTCTTGCCTGGGAAATCCCACCAATAGAGGAGCCTGGTGGGCTACAGTCCATGGAGTCACAAGAGTTGGACACAACTTGGCAACTAAACCACCACGACCACTATCATACTTAAAATATCTGATAAAGTTATCATTTCATGATATAATCCTATGCAAATTAATAGTGTATGTTTTATTACTGTTAAAAGTCTTAGAAATCCTATATGTATTTTTACATTCATGGCATATTTCAGTTCATACCAGCCACGTTTTCACACCCTCAGTAGCCACATGCAGATGTGATTAGTGGCTACCTTATTGAACAGCAAAACTTTACAACAATGGCTGTCAAACTTGGTGCCTGAACTAACAACATCAGAATCACTTGGGAGTGCTTTGTAAATACATGTTAGTGGTCCCCAACCCACTGAATAAGAACCTTCAGAGGTGGGGCCCAGCAATTTGTGTTTATAAGACTTCCATGGACTTGTGATTACTTGTGAAAATTTGAAAATCACCGCTCTAAAAATTGAGGAAAAACCATTGTGTTGGAGTGCTTAAGAAAGGTTTATGGAGACAAACCATTTCCGTTTCATATTGCCTCACTGTATATATATTCCACTAAAACAAGTAAATAATGGAGGCTCTTCATAATTTACAGAAAAACAAGTGGAATTAATAACAACGTTTTTTTCATGTTTATCCTTTTCCACTCATAATTTTTTGAATATTGGTGCTGCAGCATGGGTCTCTGCTTTGAATGAGAATTAACTCCGACTCAAGAGCAGAGAGGGCTTCCCAATAGCGGTAAGGAACCCGCTTGCCAACGCAGGAGACATGAGAGACACTGATTTGATTCCCTAGGTCAGGAAAATCCCCTGGAGGAGGGCATGACAATCCACGCCAGTATTCTTGCCTGAGGAATCCCATGGCCAGAAGAGCCTGGAGGACTGCAGTCCTAGGGGTTGCAAAAGAGTCAGACACGACTGAAGTGACTTAGCATGCATGCAGGGCAAAGAACATCTTGGGCATTTGTGTAGTGAGTGAAAGTGGACAGGGTCAGACATGGAAGGATGGGTGTGCCAGGTCAAAGCTTTTAGAATCTGTCCTGCAAAGAATGTGGTACTATTTCCGTTCTAGTCAATAGTTTCTTGCTCTCTGCCTGACACTAGCTTCCTCAAAGGGGCAGATTGTCTCCTGGTAAATGCAAACAGTTTTGTTTACTTTGGGATAATTGCTCATTTTGAATAATATATACTGTGCATAAGTAATGAGCAGAGTACAGTGAGCAAACATTCCTTTCTTCAGTTGCCCCCCATTTACACACTAGAGAAGTGATTCCGGGGTGGACAAGCCCACCAGCCCCGCCAAAGTCCCTTTAGTCTTGGCACCAGCACATTAGCATGGCAGCCACAGTCTCTGCTGGGCTTGGGAACGGCTGGCTTCAACCTGCTGCCCTGTTTACTAAAGGGAATCAGCAGATAATTTCACGGTGGTATAGACAGCATGGAAATCCAGCTCAGGATTCATAAATCCTGCCTTAAACTTGGCCAGTTTAGACACAGCCTGCCCCCTCAGCCCTGTCCAATTGGAAGCTACAGAATCACCCCAGGAGGAAGATGGGGTTTGGGGAAGAGAAAGCCATACCTTGTCTCCTCACCAGCCCAGGGAAGGATGCCGAGGGCTTTTGGACTAGATGATTGGGAAGAGAGGTATCAATCACAATCCATAGTCATTAAGTGAAGGAAATGCAAGCCAGAGGGTGAAAGACTGCCCCAGTCTGAGAACAAGGATCACTGAGTTCTTACTGGATAAGCCTTCACTGGGCAGGTGCCTCAGGCTGAGAACAGGCTACATTCACCCCCTGCTCCACAGTTATTTTTACTTGCATTTTCTTGATTAAAATTCTCATAGTTCAGGGCATGTCCAGAGGTTTAGCTGAAAGCGCTAAATTTGAGAAGGAGAGAGGACTGCGGAATAAGGGCCCTAAGCAGAAGGAGACACCCGTGCGAAGGGAGAAATCCCACACTGATTGAGCTCCTAAAGTGCTTGGTGGGCTCCCTTCACTCTGTTTTGGGTCTTCGACTCTCCTCAGTTTTCATTATACGGGATGTTTCATGTGTGCCTACAAGTTATAATTCCATGAAAAGCCTCCTAGACCATGTGAAACACTCCCAAAGAGACACACATATACATGCCCCTAAAAAAGACATGAAGCTTTATGTCTGTTTTTTTTATTATTAAATATTTTTGACTGCACTGGGTCTTCGCTACTGTGTGTGGGCTTTCCCTAATTGTGGTGAGCGGGGGTACACCCTCGCTGCGGAGAGTGGGCTTCTCTGTTGCTAAGCACAGGCTCTGAGGCACGCAGCCTGTGCAGTAGCAGCAGCGCTGGGCTCAGCAGTCGTGCTCTCAGGCCCAGCTGCCCCGAGGCAGGTAGAATCCTCCCCAGACCAGGAATCACACACGTGTCCCAGGCATTGGCCGGTGGATTCTTAACCACTGGACCACCAAAGACATCTGAAGCTATATATCTTGAATCTATATTAATCTGTTAGGCAAAGTTTCCCAGTTATTTTCCTGAAAATGAAATTATTTATTAGCCAACAGGAGTCACTTTTGCTGGAGAAGACGGATGACTTGAATGGATGACTTCTTGAATGACTATGGACCAAGAGGCCACAAGAGGGTCATCCTCAGCCAGCAATGTCTGGGGCTCTATTCTGTGTGTTCATTGCATCCTCACATGCTCTTTCTTCTGTTGCCTGTGTGCTGGGAGAGAGAATTCTCTGGCGTATTTTCTTATAAGGATACTAAACCTATAGGATCAGGCCATTCTTATGCCCCCTTTAACCTTAATTACTTCTTTTTTTCAATTAACATTTTTAGAGCTGTATAAAAATTTTAAGATAGGAATTGCACACGTTTAAGGAGTACAACATGATATTATTGTGTACAGCATGGTGACTGTCATTAATAATAATGTGTACTGGAAATTTATTAAGAGAGTAGATTCCATGTGCTCATACCACACACACACACACACACACGCACACACACACACGGTGACCTTAATTACTATTCAAAGAGCCCATCTCCAAATACAGTCGCACTCTGGGCTATGTCTTCACCATATGCAGTGGGGTTGGGCACACAGTCCGTAACAGAGCATATCCCAGTGTTGAGCTGCAGGTAGATTTGAAGGGAGAATGATTCCTTACCATGATGATAATAAACATTTATCTGGTGCCACAGTTTCACAAATCTGAGTGATGAAGTATAACGACAGGAGATCTGCTGACTATGGCAAGTGATTTCCAGTGGGAGATGCCTCCATCTGACCACAGAGAAAAGGCTGCCTCAGACTGGATTTCAGAGTTTCTATCCACTCTGTCTTGGGATCATGTCTTATTGATCATGTAAACCTTTCTAGGAGAAGCATCATTAAGTCCTAGCAAGTCTGCAAAACTCTAATCATCAGGGAATATAGATGAAGCTTAAAAGAGAGCATTATCATCCTTACAGATTCTTGGATAAATTACAAAATTCAATTCTGATGGATTCAAGGGAGGATTGTCATATGCCTAATGGGTACTGAACACTCATTTTTGTGGTAAGGGAGTCTTCACCTAGCCTCCAAGGGACAGAGTAAATCACGCATGCCCAAATGGAGTTGCGCAGTTCACAGGCAGTACATCTGTCTGCTTTCATCTGCCTGGATTAGAACAAGTGATGTGTCTCATTTACACAGCAGTGGGAAACAGTGAGAGTGTCTATAGAAGACTGGAGTTACTGCCCAGATCTGAGTGCAATAGACAAGAAAGGCTGGTGTAGAGAAATGATGAATTCTAGAACTTTTTTTAAAAAGTTTTTTTTTTGGAGAATGCTCACTTTCTGCAGAAAGGTTAGCTTAAACATCTGAGTTAATGTACTGTAAACTGTTAAACTATTTCCTGAACAAAAGGAGTGCATAAACGGCACATTGATGGTTTTTGGTTGGTACATTGTGTGTTTTGGGTTATGGCTTGTTTGTAACTGAAAGCAAACAGTAGCGGTGTGATGGATTTGCCTATGTGTGAAATGGATCTTCAACAAGGGAATCACAAAACGTTTACACTTCTAGACATGAGCACTCCCAACGCAGCACAGTCTGCCTTTCCAATTTCATCCAACTGTGATGGAAGGAAGAAAAAATTCCATAACATCAATGTGCACTTAATTGTCAGAGAAAAATAAAATTACAAAGTTTAGTAATACCATAAAAATCTGTGCTGTTATGCAAGAACCTAAAATTACATGCTCTCTAAAGGAAAATCATTATACTACAGGGACTCACAAAAGCTTTCCAAACAGAGCTGCATAATCTCACAGTTAAGAGCAGTTACTTCTGGTTGAAAGAGACTAAAAACAAAAAAGCAATCACTGTCAGGTTGTAAGGGTGGATAAATTCAAGGTGACTTTGGGTCATTCTGCTCTTTCGAGCCTGTGGAGTTAAGGGTGCAAAGGTAAGGATAATTCATTTTACAAATATAAATTTAAACTGTGTTCTTATTTGATTTGAACTCCAATTAGCACATTCTTTTACATTCTAATAGATGGTTCAATCTTCTGTTTAAAAAAGCAATTGGATTCTCTTAAAGGTAGCTATAATTTAGGGGGAAAAGAAAGAGAAACCACACAGATAATTATCTCCTGTAATTTGGGTGATTTTCCTAAAGGTGAGTAGCTTGAGTCTGCTCAGTGAAGGAGGGCAGGTGGAGGAAAGGGCAGTGGGTTTTGTAAATGGATCCTTCGCTTTAGAATCTGGGTCTTGTTTAGTTCTATATAGGGTGACTAAAGCAAGAAGATGTAGGATGACTTATTGTAGGCCTCTGGGTAGAGGGAAAGGTAAACAGGGTTTCAAGTTACTGCTTGGAGTTTTTCTTCTCTCTGCACTTGCCTGTTGAAGGTGGGTCTTCAGAGTTGGGATGCTAGGACCTGACCTACTAGAAGCAGTACAGTGAGCTGAGCTGTGCAACTTACAGAGGTACCAGCACCATTCCCGTGGGGCAGCCTGGGATCCCAGGGTCATAATCTGAGTTTCTTGGAGAACATGTCCCACTTTGGTCAAAATCCTTTAATCAGTGCAAAAATACTGCCCCCTGCCCCCAGCCTAATGTACTGCCACGCCTCTGACTTTTTCTCCTTGATTCTTCCTAGTAGGCAGTATGGTTAAGTGGAAAGTGAATGACTTGTGACTCAGACTACCCTGATTTCCAGACTCCACTTGCTAGCTTTGTGATCCCAGGTGCAGTTTTAAACATATGTGAACCTCAGTTTTCTTCTCTGTAAATTGGGGGTAATAATAGCTACACCATAATTTTATTGGAATTAAGAAAATTGTGTGTTTGTTTCTTTCATCTTGGCAGCAGACTTTGGGCTATGGGCAATGAAAAAATTAACAGAAAAATGAGACTCAGTTCAAGCAAAAGTGAGTAGAAAGAAGAGAATGCTAAATAGAAACAACCATGATGTTCAAGTCCAGGTTAATGCAGAAATACAAGCAGAATTGCCAGTTAGTATAAATATATCTCATGCAATATTGGGGATATGCTTAGATTTCTCAAGGTTCCTTATCTGAAATTCAGATTTAACTGGAGGTTTTGAATTTTATCTGGCAACAGTCATCAAAAGTGTCGTGAATATGTGGCAAAAAGGATGTGTGTCTATGGGGAAACTGCTGACTGATTATAACTGAGCTGGAAAGGCACTGCATGAAGAGGTCCTTGCTGAGGTTTTGTAACAATCAGGTTTAACTAATCATTATGATATGTTAGCACTTAGCCAATCAAATAATAAGTAACTGCTACCAGATCATAGTTATATCGTGTTTAATCAGCAGTTAATTTCTTGTAAGAGATTACCATTGTTGATATGTTCTATTTAGTTACATGATGGATGTGGTTATCTTGAGCTGCGTATTTGCTGCTTAGGAAGAGAGGAACCACCACCTTCAGGGTTTACTGTTGTCATAGGGAATGAAACAGTGGGGAAACAAGCCAGTCACCCCCAGGGCATCGCTGGGCAGCACTGGAGAGTGGAGACTCCCAGGAGGACAGGTCCTGAGACTCTGAAGATACCCTGAGCCCCTGGGGCAACCATGGGGTGAACAAGGGGGCCTGCCGCAACCTCTGTCCTGCAGGGAGTGGTACTTATATCTTTTCTCTCTTATGGTCCTCTGTTTTTTTTCTAGATTTAAAGCAAAGCACAGTCTGAATGCCAGCCCAAATCACCCAGGACAAACTGCTTTGGAGATTTGTACACTTACTTTCTGCTGGCATAGCTTCTGGCTGAGACCATGCCCTCATTAGAGACTGTTGCTAGCGCCAAGGGAGCCTGGGTCTCTTTGGCACGTTGCTTTGCCACTTGCGGTACAAAGTGTGCACATCTTTTCTGATGTGTCATAGTCATTAAAATTTTATTTCTTGGCCTTTCTTATGGATATAAAATAGTATCTCATTATTTTCATTTGCATTTCTCTGCTTGCTAGTGAGTTTGACAGCTTCTTCTTACAATTATTAGTCATCTTGTCCTCTTTTTCTATAACCTGTTAATGTCTTTGCTCACATTTCTATTGGTTTTCCTAACTTTATAGACATTATCTTAAAAGTTTTAAACATGACACCTATTCTCTCCCTGCCATATTTTTCTCTCTAATTTGTACTAATGGTGTCCTTCAAAGAACTGAAGTTCTTAATTCCTGTGTAACCACATCCATTAGTATCCGCACACTGCATATGCTTCTGATATCTTTTTTAATTGAAATATAGTTGATATACAATGTCATGTTAGTTTCAAGTGCACAGCACAGTGATTCAGTTGTACACACACACATACACACACATATGTGTATGTGTATTCATACACATACACATTTTCATTTTCAGATTCTTTTCTCTTATTGGTTATTAAAACATATGGAGTATAGTTCCCTGTGTTATACAGTAATTCCTTGTTTGTTATCTATTTTGTATATACTATCATTTATATGTTAATCTCAACCTCCTAATTTATGCCTCCCCTGCCTTTCCTCTTTGGCAACCATAAGTTCATTTTCTATGTTTGTGGGTCTATTTCTGTTTTGTAAATAAGTTTGTCTTTTAATTTTTTTAAGATTCCACATGCACGCAATATCATACTTGCCTCTATCTTACTTCTTTTAGTATGGTAATCTCTAGGTCCATCCATGTTGCTGCAAATGACATTATTTCTTGGCTGAGTAACATTCCCTTGTTCCACAAAACTATAGTAATCAAAACAGTATGGTGCTGGCACAAGAAGAGGCATATAGATCAATGGAGCAGACTAGAAAGCCCAGAAATACACCCACACACCCATGGTCAATTAATCTGTGACAAAGGGAGCAAGAATATGCAATTGAGAAAAGACAATCCTTTAATCCGTAGTACTGGGAACACTGTTCAGCAACATGAAAAATAATGAAATTAGAACATTCTCTAACACCATATACAGTAATAAATTCAAAATTTATTAAAGACCTCTTTGTATAACCAGATACTATAAAACTTCTAGAGGAAGAGATAGGCAGAACAACTTTAACATAAATCTCAGTAATACCTTCTTGGATTTGTCTCCTAGAGTAATGATATCTTTTTAAATATGTTTTACCCCACTCCTAGGAATCGCAATTATTTTTCAACATTTTTCTATTATCTGCTTAGATCCCCACCCAGCATTTAGCTCTTTTATTTTTCTAGTGTTTTTTTTTGGAGATTTTTTTTGGCATTAAACACTGTGTAAGTTATATATAATTCATATATTATATATATATGAATATATATAATCACATATGATTCAATATATGTATATGTTGCAAAATGATTAGAACAATCAGATTAACCAATCCATCACCTCATATAATTATCATGTATATGTGTGTGTGTGAACTTGTAATATCTCATATTTAGATTTTTAATTCATCTGACTCCACCTTTGTATGTGATGTGAGTTAGGGTACATGATTCTATTTTTCCTTATTGTGAGTTTCCATTACATCATTTCTGTAAACAATATGTTTTCAGTTTTACTCTTTATTGATTAAACATGCTATTTCTGAGTGTCCAGTTTTAACCCATTGGTCTATTTCTTTCTCTCTGGGCTAACATGAGTTTATTTATTTATGTTTTTTTAGTAAGTTTTACTAACTGGTATATTTAGTATTCTCTTATTGAAATAGCTACTCATGAGATTTTATTCTTCTAGAACATTTTTTGAATAAGTTTCAAAAATCCCTAAAACATTCTACCTAAACATTTTAATAGAATTGTTTTTGTATTAATACATGTAGCTTAATTTGGAGCATGTTTCTATTTGTGAGACTATTTGTTTAAAATAAGAATTAACTTTTTTCATAGAGGTTTAATAGAGTTTACCTATAAAATTAGTTGGACCGAAATTTTTTAGGGAGGATTGTTTTTAACTACTATTTCATTTTTTAAATGTTTATATTATGCTGAAGGTTTTCATTTTATTTTTTTCTAATTCAAATATTCATTCTAGGAGTTTATTTCATCTAAGATTTAGTTTTTAACTACTATGTTATTTTTAATATATTATTATCTGTGTCCTTCATGATTTATTCTTTTCAGTACATATATATTTTTAAACTGTCTTTTTTATTGAGTTACCATATTAGAGTTGTGCATTATGAATGTTTTCCAAAAATCAATGTGGAATGTTATTTAACTTTTCTGTGTTTATAAATGCCCTGTTTCATTGAAATCTATCCTTACATTTATTTTTCCTGATTTCTTAGACTTTATCTCTTTGTTCTAACTTCCTGAGTTTTAGTCTTAGCTCATTTATAAAATGTGTGCTTTCTGATCATTGTAATTAAATCTGGCACTTAAAATCCTAAAAATCCATTTACTTTTCATTGTCCAGTCCTAATTTTTTTCATAATAATCTCTCTATATATAGGGTTATTTACCATCATGAGATTTTGCTTCCAAAACGTGGAATTTTTAAAGTTATTTTTGTTATTAATTTTTTCTTGAATTTTGGGTATAAAATCTAGTATACTGATATTTATTTCTGTTTTCTTTTGTTCTCACCTTCATTCTTCTTTTTTTAAAATTTTATTCTTTTCTTTATCTACTTATTACTTTAAGAATTTTAGTTTTCCTATTTTTTAAACACATAGTTATTCTAAATATTGTATCTACACTCAAAAAGAATATGTATTCTGTTGTTGGATGCTGAACTCTGAATTATCCCATATATTAATTAAATTTGTTTGTTATCTAGATTTTCCATATTTAATTTTATTTTGCCTTCTAGGTCTATCTATTTCTTAGAGTAGTGTGATAAAATCTGCAGCAACAATTGGTAATTTATTGTTTGCTCTCTTCAATCTTTCCCATTTTGGCTTTATATATTTTGTAATTTTATTGTAGAAGTGATAGTTGTTTCTAATGGTTTTATTTTCTTGATCAACTGTACTCTTTACCAATATAATCAGCCTATGTTATTCTATGGAGTTTTTGGTCTTAATTATATTCTAGATATTAAGAATACTTCCTCAAATTTCTTTTGGTTAATATTTTCATAATATATCTTTTTTCCATCTTTTATTCTCAATTCTTATTTTATTTGCAAATATTACAGATGTTGAACTGTTATACAATTTTATTTTCAATCTGAGTTTTCATTGGTGAATTTAATCCAATATTATTGTGATTATATTAGGAATTTTTTGGTTATATGATTTACTGTTTTCCCTTTAATATCCTTTCTTTTTGTTTACTTTGGTAAACATTTTTTACTTTAAGTTTTCTTGTCCCACTTTCAAAATTACACATTCTACTTTTGGTTTTATATTAGAAATCTTTAAAGAGAAAAATCCTTCTCGTGTTTATATCCATATTGATTTCTTAAATTTATTATTACCTCTAAAATGTTTTTTAAAATTTATTATTACTTCTATTCTTTCCCTAAGAAATCAGCCAATTTTTAACATCCTCAGGGCATTTTGGCCTTTTCGGTCTTCGTGGAATTTTAGTTCTGAGTTTTGCAAAATATATAGAGCACTATAGATTTTGCCCTTTTATCCTTGTTTCAAGAGGTAACTTTAATATGTGCTAGAAAAGCTAATCACCCTTACTTCTCACATGGGTTGCTGCAGCCCCCAGACATACTTTTCTTCTTGTTTGATTGTTTCATCCGAGACTGTTTTCTAACTGAATGTTGTATGGCAAATCTTCTGAGGCTGATATGCCCGGGGATAATTTTTTCACCCTCATATTTTAATGGCAATTCTGTTAAACAAGAGTTTTAGGGTCTGATGTCAATTTCTGCCTGCTGAGTGTTTCTAACAGGTGTAGGTGTGTGTGTTTTGTTACCTTTCCTATCTGCCACTCTGGGCTCTTTCAGTTCAAAGTCTCTCATTGATAAT
Source organism: Antilocapra americana (assembly GCA_007570785.1). Lineage (NCBI taxonomy): Eukaryota > Metazoa > Chordata > Mammalia > Artiodactyla > Antilocapridae > Antilocapra > Antilocapra americana. The sequence continues at coordinate 368,100 of ML661923.1, forward strand.
TCTAGGAAATTTGTCTCCATTCTTTTTGCAAATATCTCTTTTCTTTAGTTTATTATTTTTGCCTTTTGAAACTATTACAGATATTGTCACTTCTATTTCTAGCCTCTGTATTCCCCAGCTTTTCTCTTACATCTTCTACTTCTTTGTCTGTTTTTGGTGTCTTCTGAGAGAACTCTTTGATCTTTCCGCTTGTTCACTCATCTCATTTTGGTCATTTAAAAAAATTTTATGTCAGAGAGTGTTTTGCCTATGTTATCCTCTAGGAGTTTTATAGTTTCTGGTCTTATGCTTAGATCTTTGATCCATTTTGAGTTTATCTTTGTGAATGGTGTTAGAAAGTGTTCTAGTTTCATTCTTTTACACGTGGCTCTCCAGTTTTCCCAGCACCACTTGTTAAAGAGGTTGTCTTTTCTCCATTGTATATTCTTGCCTCCTTTGTCAAAGATAAGGTATCCATAGATGCGTGGATTTGTCTCTGGGCTTTCTATTTTGTTCCATTGATCTATATTTCTGTCTTTGTGCCAGTACCATACTGTTTTAATGACTGTGGATTTGTAGTATAGCCTAAAGTCAGGTAGGTTGATTACTCCAGTTCCATTCTTTTTCAAGATTGCTTTGGCTATACGAGGTTTTTTGTATTTCCATACAAATTGTGAAAGTATTTGTTCTAATTCTCTGAAAAAGACCTCTGGTAGCTTGATTCTCTATGACCCACCCCCCAGAATATTGGAAATAAAAGCACAAATAAACAAATGGGACCTAATTAAAAATAAAAGCTTCTGCACAACAAAGGAAACTATAAGCAAGGTGAAAAGACAGCCTTCAGAATGGGAGAAAATAATAGCCAATGAAGCAACGGACAAACAATTAATCTCAAAAATATACAAGCAACTCCTGCAGCTCCATTCTAGGAAAATAAATGACCTAGTCAAAAAGTGGGCCAAAGAACTTAACAGACATTTCTCCAAAGAAGACATAAAAATGGCTAACAAACACATGAAAAGATGCTCAACATCACTCATTATCAGAGAAATGCAAATCAAAACCACAATCAGGTATCACTTTACACCAGTCAGAATGGCTGCAATCCAAAAATCTACAAGCAATAAATGCTGGAGAGGATGTGGAGAAAAGGGAACTCTCTTACACTGTTGGTGGGAATGCAAACTAGTACAACCACTATGGAAAACAGTGTGGAGATTCCTTAAAAAACTGCAAATAGACCTGCCATATGACCCAGCAATCCCACTGCTGGGCATACACACCGAGGAAACCAGAATTGAAAGAGCCACGTGTACCCCAATGTTCATCGCCGCATTGCTTACAATAGCCAGTACATGGAAGCAACCTAGATGCCCATCAACTGATGAATGGATAAGAAAGCTGTGGTACATATACACAATGGAATATTACTCAGCATTAAAAAAAAAAAGTTCATTTCGATCAGTTCTGCTCAGGTGGATGGAACTGGAGCCTATTATCCAGAGTGAAGTAAGCCAGAAGGAAAAACAACAATACAGTATACTAACGCATATATGTGGAATTTAGAAAGATGGTAACGAGAACCCAGCATGCGAGACAGCAAAAGGAATGCAGATGTATAGAACAGACTCGTAGACTGTGCATGAGGGCAAGGGTGGGATGATATGGGAGAATGGCATTGAAACATGTTAATTATCATTTGTGTAATCAATCACCAGCCCAGGATTGATGCTCCGGGCTGGTGCATCGAGATTTCCCGGGGGGGAGGGGGAGGCAGGAGGGAGGGAGGAGGGAGGAGGGAGGGGGGTTCTGGAGGGGGAGCATATGTAAACCCATGGCGATATCATGTCATTGTATGGCAAAACTAATAAAAATAAATAAATAAATAAAACAAAATGTTGCAGTTGCCTATAAAAAAATAAAAAAATTTTAGCTACTGTATTCTACACACTTAATGTTTCTAACTTTCTTATAACTTCTTGCTCCAGCTTTATATTATAGTACATTCCCTTCTATTTTGAGAATATTTATGAATTTATTTTATAATTGTAGATCATCTACATCAATAATTTTGCTTCATATAGCATATGCTCTTTGGTATGTAGTCTTTCTTGAAATAATGATTTTACCCTGTAGTTATGTGAAAATTGGGCATGGTCAGTTCATATTTTCCTGAATGTCAGTTATCTCTTGTGATAATGGACAGGCTCAACTTTGAGCCTACCTTGGCAAGCTAATGGGAGAGATGAAAACCCTAGGCACCTAAGGTGGACACATTTTTAGGTCGCCTATAATAAGTCTTGTTTTTTATAATTTCCTCTTCTTCAGTGCCAGCAAAGCCTCTGACTTGCTTCTAAGCAATAGACCTTGGCAAAGGTGATGGACTATGTTTCATTATATATAACTTCATCTTTGTTGGCCAGAAGGAGAGATTCTGCTAGTCTTGAAGAAGCAAGCAGACCTGTGTAATTGCCTCTGGAAAAAGCTACATGACAAGGAATCAACAGGCAACCTCTAGGAATGGAAAGCAACCCTTCCTGACAGCCAGCAAGAAAATGGGAACCTCAGTCCTACAACCTTCAGAAGATTATCTGAAACAACTAGAGGGAGACTGGAAACATATCTTTCCCTAGTCAAGCCTCTAATGAGGCTGTAATCCCAGTTAGCCCTAGACTGCTGCCTGATGAGAAGAATCTAAAGCAAAGGGCACAGTTAAGCTATTGGCTTTTTGACTTACAGAAATTGAAAATGATGAATGCTTGCTGTTTTAAGCATCTAAGTTTGTGGCAATTGGTTCTATAGGAATAGGAAAACTAGTATATCTTCAATTCTCTATTGAGTACTCCTGTTGGTTCCCATACTACCTGGCAACACTTCTGGACAGATTTTGCCTTTAAATGGTTACAGGATGTAAGCATTGGGAGGAGGCAATTGGTATAGATTATTATTCAGTAGCTGAAAAAATTTGAGAAAGATGGAATGGATGTCCCCACATAATTAGTAAGCTCCTATCTATTTTCATTTTTACCTCTTCTAAGTTTCCATCATATTCTTCATTTATAGACAATATTCAGCTTTACTAAAATATTTGATTAGACTTATTTCCCAGATTTCACATAGCATAGTATAGGATTAGTTTCTTGGTATTTTCAAAGAAGGATTTTATTACTCAAGGAATGATATGCACTCTAATTTTAAAAGACAATGAAACTGTAGATATAGAGCTCTTTTCTTTAAACACTTTGAAAATGTTAGCCTTCTGTTGATGGTGAAAATTTGGTAACAATCTGAAACTTTTTTCTTTAACATAACTTCACTCACTGAAAGTATTAGAATATTCTTTTTTTTTAATTTAATTTTATTTTATTTTTTTTATTGTTTTTGCCATACATTGTCATGATATCACCATGGGTTTACATATGCTTCCCCTCCGGAACCCCCCTCCGTCCTCCCTCCCCCACGGGAAATCTCGGTGCACCAGCCCCGAGCATCAATCCTGGGCTGGCGATTGATTAGACACATGACAATTAACATGCTTCAATGCCCTTCTCCCATATCATCCCACCCTTACCCTCATCCACAAAGTCCACGAGTCTATTCTATACATCTGCGTTCCTTTTGTTGTCTCGCATGTTGGGTTCTCGTTACCGTCTTTCTAAATTCCATATATATGTGTTAATATACTGTATTGTTGTTTATTCCCTATCACACGTGTATGTGGCTCTTCCATTATTTATACTGTTTTGTACATTTTAAAGTCCTTTCTCTTAGGTGTTTATATTTTTAAATCCTGAGAAATCCTGGTGCATTATTTTGTCTGTTTCCACTTCTTCATTTATTTTATTTGTGATACTGTTACAAATGTTTGATGATGCTGTATTTTTATCATCTATGTTTATTAACTTCTGTGTTTTCCATTACTTAAGGACTTTCTGATGCCTTCTAAATAAGTTCCTGGGTCTGATCGTTTTGTTCAATGATTTATTTTGTGGCTCTATCAATTCTGTTAATTCCTCTACCTATTGTGATTTTAAAAATATATTTATATTATTATAGCCAATAAATCTATTTGCTTCTTATTTATAGCTGTTTATTGCTGCCTAATGTCATCAACACATCCCATCCTAGCTCTTTTAAGAGATTTATTCTATTTACTCTTTAAATGTTGACCTCTGTTTTCTGTCTTTCTCAATCACAATATATACATCGTTCTGTATGTTGCTATTCTATTTTAAAAATTGTACTCAGATGACTTAGTTTTCTCTTTAAGCTCATATGCCGTAGCTTATCATGTCTACCAGAGGACAAGAGCTTCTGTTCATCCTGGTGGCTTTAATGCTGGATAGCCTGATTTGCTGTGTCACCACCAATCTTTTATTCCTTTCAGGAAAACCCTGGGACTTTTCTTAGTATTTCTTTCTCTTGGCTGTAACTGTCTATACTTAGGGTTTAGAGCAGAAGATGGAAATACTCAGCAGCTGCCATTTTAAAGAGACTTTTTAATCCATTCCTCATTCAGCCAGGCTTCGGCTTTGCCCTGTTATCTTGGGAACAGAAAAATGCTTAGCACAGTTTCTGCAATCCAAGAGCCTGGTTTGGAAGTCTAGCTCTGCCACATTCTAGCTGAGGGAACTTGGACAAGTTTCTCAACTTCTCTAGGCTTTGGAATCCATATGTGTAATGTAGTCTATTACTATTTAGTGACTACTACCATTGCTATGCTATTTTGTTAAAATAATCTGTATAAGTGATTAACATACTACCTGATACAAGGTAGGACCTATGAAATATTTGCTATCTATATCATTACAGTGTCTAGCACTTGTATATATTCAGCAAATGTCATCTATTACTGTGTGCTAGTTACACGTATCCACCGAGACCTATCTGAATCTTTGCACAGGTTACTATCAAAAGTACTCATACTTCAAATCTCAAGGATTGCTGTGTGCTTCCTGCCATGACCTACACCTCTTTCCATCCTACTGATCTGGGATTTTTTTTTAACAGGGGGCACTATTCAGGCATGAGTATGAGATCAAATGTTGATGGAATGGAAACAGTATTTAAAATCCATAGTATCTTATATCCATTATTTCCGTCCTTTAAAAAAATCTTTGCCTCATAGACAATATGTGAACTGACTTCTCTTGTATGCACACAGATATTCACAGATTTTAAAGGAGTTTTACATTCATTATCACATTTAATTTTGCATGGCTTCAAAAAAGATAAGAAACACTTACTGAACCTATTTTCAAGAGGAAAACAATTCTCAAACTGGAGGAGAATAGGAACAAAATTCCAACAGGTTGAGTATGGTGAACCTGAAGTCAGCCCAGTTGTTCTAGCTTCTTTTAGCACAGTCCCCCCTCCCCACAGTTTACAGAGGGGCCCAGAAGAAACAGAAGCCTAGGATTTCTTCAGGAAGTGGATGTGTAAATAAACGTGAGTGGGATTTTAGATATTCATGATTTTATCCTATCCCATCATACATTGAGCTTGAGGTCATGGTACACCCTACCTTTTCAGTGAAGAAGCCTCCTTATGCTTTTATTTACCCGTAGCTGATTGGAGTTGGTGTTGGGCACCACAAAGGGCCTCAGGTTTCAGAGGCTTTTCCTGTAGTTCAAGCTCTGACCAAAGCATCTAAAGATGTCGACCCTGCTATGAATCACTTACAATATGCTGTCCAATACTTCTCAGGAGCTTTGGGAAATGAATGCTTAGATTTACAATTTGTCAGGTAATCGTAATGGGTCCTCGGAGCTAAACCATTCTGTTACTATCACATAAGTTAATCTATTAGATTTTATACACAGTTCACAATAGAGGGTTCTGTTTACTAGAGAGGTAGCTTGTGAACTTACGCCAAGCAAACATACTGGTAACAAGAAGATGTGGTACATATATACAATGGAATATTATTCAGCCATTAAAAAGAATGGAATATCATTTGCAGCAATATGGATGGACCTAGAGATTGTCATGCTGAGTGAAGTGGGCCAGAGAAAGAGAAATGCCATATGATTTCACTTATATACATAATCTTCAAAAATAAAAGTGATGCAACTAAATTATTTATAGGATGGAGACAGACTCACTGGAAAAGACTGATGCTATAAAAGATTGAAGAGGAAAAGGGGAGACAGAGTATGGCATGGTTTTTGCGCATCACTGACTCCATGGATATGAGTTTCAGCAAACTCAGGGAAATAGTGAAGGACAGAGAAGCCTGGTGTGCTGAAGTTCATGGTATCATAAATAGCTGGACATGACTTAGCATCTGAACAACAACAGACTTAGAGAACAAACTTAGCAACTATCCCAGTAGGAGGAGGGATAGTTGGGGAGTTTGGAACTGGCATATATGCACTGCTCTATTTCAGTGGATAGCCAGCAAAGGACCTAGTATATGACACAGAAAACTCTTCTCACTATTGTGTAACAAGATAATTGGGAAATTAATTTGAAAAAGAATATATATTTCCTCGGTGGCTCAGACAATAAGGAATCTGCCTGCAATGCAAGAGACCTGGATCCAGTCCCTGGGTCTGGAAGATCTCCTGGAGGAGAAAATAGCTACCCACTCCAGTATTCTTGCCTGGAGAATTCCATAGACAAAAGAGCCTGGTGGGCTATAGTTCATGGAGTTGCAAAGAGTTGGACACAACTGACTAACACCTTCAACTTCAACTTTAATGTGTGTGTGTGTGTTAAAAAAAAAAAAAAAACTCTGTGATGGCCTACATGGGAATAGAATCTAAAAAAAAAAAAGAGTGAAAATATGTATATGTGTAACTGACTCGCTATGCTCTACAGCAGAAATTAGCACAACATTGCAAATCAATTTTACTTCAAGTGAAAATTTAATTTAAAGATGTGTATTGAGTACTAACTCTGGCCCAGTCTTATGTGAAACATTGTAGAGGAGACTAAAAGGGAATAAGACACATGACACAATTAGTGGATACGTATATGAGAAATCATGTTTCTCAATGTATGTGACATGTACAAGAAAGTCAAACAAGGTATATCTTAACCCTGATCACTTAGTCAACAGCTTGTCACATGTAGTCATCAATGCATATTTGTAGAATAAAGAAGACAAGATCAGTGCTGGCAGATATTGATGCTTGTGTCAGGATTTTTACAAGAGATATGATCTGAGATATTTTCAAAATACATGGGGGAAAGGGCCAGCATCCTGAGTGAGGTACAGACATAAAAGCAAGAAGAGAGTTTAGAGAGGAGAAAGGTCGAAAATGTGGGAATAATATCATCCATTATTAGAATACAGACATTGTATAAAGCTCCATTAAGTTTACAATAGTCACATAATAACCTCCTAAAATCTTTAAGTCATATCTCCTCCACTTTGATATTTGAATGAATAACTCTTTTCATGCTGGTAAAATATGGTCATTTCTTTTTTTCTTTTTATGTATTTTCTGTCTCTCTCCTTTTATTATGGTATGATTTATTGCCCAGAATGTGGTCTGTTTTAAAAAGGAAATGTTGATGATATAAAGCTCTTTCATCTTTATTATATGATTTTAAAGTTACATATGGTTAAAAAAAATCAGAATAAAGCACCCGAAGTGTTCATTGATGGACCAATGATAAACAAAATGTGGTATATACATACAATGAAATGTTGTTCAGCATTTTATAAATAAGAAGTAAATTCTGACATACTACAACATGAGTGAACCATGACAGCATGCTAGGTGAAAAAAAAAAAGTAATGAAAGGACAGTATTATATGATTCTACTTACATGAGATACCTGGAAAGTCGTTTAGTCACTAACTCACGTCAGACTCTTTGGCAACCCCATGGACTGTGTAGCTCACCAAACTTCTCTGCCCATGGAATTTCCCAGGCAAGAATACTGGAATCGGTTGCCACTTCCAAATAGTCAAATACACAAAGACAGAAATTAGAAGGGTGGTTGTCAGAGGCTGGGGAAGGGTGGATGGGTACAGAGTTCACTTGTGGAAGATTATAGCATTCTGGAGATGGATATGGTAAAGGTTGCACAGCAATGTAAATACACTTAATGCTGTAGAACTCTGTGTGTGTGTGTGTGTGTGTGTGTGTGTGCATGCGTGTGTGCGCGTGAATCTGTCTGTCTGTTAGTGGCTCAGTTGTGTCTGACTCTTTGTTACCCGGTAAACTATAGCCCACCAGACTCCTTTGTCCATGGAATTCTCCACCCAAGAGTACTGGAGTGGGTTGCCGTTCCCTTCTCCAGGAGATCTTCCTGACCCAGGGCTGGAACCTGGATCCACAAATCTGCCCGTGAATTGCAGGCACATTCGTTACAGTCTAAACCACCAGAACAGCCCAACAGACCGTAGAGCTGCACACTTAAAAAATAGTTAAGAGGGTAGGTAAAATTTTTAAAGATTTACCAGATTAAAGCAATGGAAAAAAAATTTAAAAATCAGAATAGTATTCAGAGAGAAAAGGTTATTTTTTAAATTTACTTTGTTTTATTTCAAATGTTTCTATTATTTTAGGACCAGTTCGATTTTCTTAATAGACTTTATTTTTTGGATAAGTTTTAAGTTACAGCAATATTGAGCAGAAGGGAAGCATGTGGGTGGCGGGAGGTCTGCTTAACGATCTCCAAGAGCATTTCAGCCAGAGCCCCCTGGTTAATTCACGTCATCACACTGGCTTTAACTGATGAAAAGTGTCTGAGACAGAACACAGGTAGAAAGCCAGGGCTGTTGTAAAATCGTTTGTTGATTCAGACGTTATCAATTCGAGCATACAATGTGTCTGATACAAATTTATTTTCTTTTGAGAAAACTGACCACTTCATTTGATAGTGTTTAGGAAATGTGTGTATACACAGTATCTGGATGCAATGTGTCAAATGACCAGAGGAAACTGAATGAAGGGAAGTCTGGAGGCCCTTTAAACTTGGGGTGTATTTTGCCAATATCAGTAAGGGTGGACAAAGGTGCAGAGGCATTCTCTTTTTAGTTTAAGCATCGGAGCATGCACCCATAGCAGGTTACAGTGACAATGTGCCCAGACTGGGTTTCTCCCCACCCCTCCCCACCCCCTGAGTCCTGAAAAAGTTTGATTCTGGGCCTGGAATCTGCAGTTTTTCATATTCTGGAAAGAGAAGAGAAGGTATTTTGCAACTCAGCTCAGTTGTTTCTTGATGTTTAGAGAGAAATATGTCTTCTTGTAGATTGTTTTTTAAGTTGAAAAGAAACAGACTTTTTCATTGTACTGAAATGACTCTTCCATATGCATACTGTATTTGCATCTGAGCCCAAAAGGAGTACAATTTTGATTCTGTTCCTTGATAATTCTCAAGCTCAGAAATTAGGGTGAGCCACACTCCCAGTGGGATTCTAATGAAAATTTGATTTGCAGTAACTAGTGGAAAGCACAGTAAAACTCTCCGTTAGAAAGACAAGATTTATGCTCTCTATTGACCTTGATTTTATGTCCTAGGGAATAATCATCTTTGACATTTGTAAACTGCCCTTCCTGCCACAGTCCCCCAGGTCTTCCTCATTCAAGAGCTGCTCTCAGAATGTCACTTTTCTCCTCAGTGACTTGCTAGTCTACCACAGTGGGAGGCCAGGACCTTCAAACGGGAGGGAGCAGCATGATGTGGTTAAAGCAAAACCTGAAACATATCCCTCAGGGAAGGAAACTCTGGGGCTCAGAGTTCTTGTGCATATAAACTATACTGCCAGTGTGTGTGGCTAGTTGGGAAGATATGCTTTTCAGGGCAGATTCAACCCAGGGAAATCGGGAAGGGTGCCTTTGAGTGATTTCAAGCCTTTGGGAAAAGTCCCTTGAAAGCTGGGTTTAGGTAAGCTTCAGTGGCGTTGGCAGGAGACCAACAGACTGGTCCATAATAGGGCCAGAATTTCTCAAAATTATAACATCTTGAACACACAATCAGACATGGTAACTATTTTCAGTAGTTCTATTTTGGGAGCAGCTTCTAACGTGATGAATACAAATGACAACTATCATTATCCTAGCTTATTCATGGCATCACACTGTCCTGGAAAACTACAGCTATGGAAATCAAGGGAATATTGCTTAATATTACTATTAATAAATTACATGCTAGAGCAGCAGTGGCAGTAGCTCACCAGGTTGATGTAACAGAATAAGTGTTCACATGGCTTCCTATTCTACAGAACTCAATCTTACTTTTAAGTAATTTGCGATAAAAGATGTCCAATTATAATTTTGCCTTTCGCATACCTTGAATTATAAAAATTTAACTATATGTTAGCCAATTCATAATGCTTCAAATATGTGTCTCTTTATTTCCTTCTATCTATACCTGTCAGCTATCTATCCATCCATCCATCCATTTCCCTTAAGTTACTTTAACTGAACAACCAAACTAGGATTATCTACTTTTAGGAACTCATTTTGTTTCACTCTTCAGCTCCTAAGATGGCTCAACTATTCTGTCTTGCCTGTGGTTTCAGTGCATGGATAAAGAACCATTTTTCATCTTTTGCTCAAATTCTCTAAGTTTTTAAGGAGGGAAATTCACATTCTTTTTTCTTTTAGAAAAAGCGCTCTTTAAGGATGTCTTTTCCACAGCTTCTTCAAAATATGAGATCTGTGCCCTGATCCCCCTTAAAATTTCTTGTCAGTATCAGTCCAGATTTATAGCAAAGTTTGATTTGAGACTAAATGAATAAATCCAAGCATCTTTTATTTTGTTATACTACAGTGAACACAAAAAATTGTTAATTAAAAGAATTAAAAGCATGTTAACTGCATTAATATTTATATAGTTCAATTAATTTTAATACTTGAATTCAGAAATTTGTAATCATTTTAACTTAATTTGATTCAATTGCTTTTTAAACTTTGAAGGTACTTTTAAGATTAATGTTATTGTTTTAAAACTCCTGGCTAATTGAGACAGGTCAAGTTGCTCATCTGATTCTGTACTGTGCCATGTTTGGGATTTGGAAAGGCTAAGACCAGTATTTCAGAATCCAGTGCAATAACTGTGCATGGCAGATACTCCTTTTTTCTCTGCAGTATCAATAGTATTTATGCAGCTTAGAGTGAGCATCTTGTTCTGTAAGAGAAGAAATCAGACAAGTAACTGATGCTAGTTTTCCCTCTTATATCCTGTTGAAAAATATATTTGATGCCCTAACAATGTCATTGGAATACCTGTGGTACATTTGATAGAAAAATCTCTTCTAATAACACATCAATTCAAATCCAAGTATCCTCCCTACCCATCTCACTCCCCCTCCCAGTGGCTTTAAAGTTAAAAGTAGAGTATGAGACCATAGAATAGAAGCACACTTTCAAACCCAGATGATATTTATTGTGTTCCAATGAGAAGTTAACTTTAGGATAAAGCATTCGTTTGGAACGGATACTCCCAGGTTAAAAATGAATAAATTAATGTTTTCATTCCATTATTTACTACACAATTATAGCCACTTTTTAGATTCTAGTTATAAAGTTCTAATGATATCAAAAGTGCAAGAAAGGTGAATAAGGCATTTTCTGCTCTTAATGTGTTAATGACTTCAAGTATGAGGTAGAACTATAAACATATAATTAAAATCCAGTGAAATAACTTCCACATCTGGTCAAGATGGAGTAAAAGGAAACTGAATTTATCTCCCAAATAGTCAAAAGGTAGATAAAATGTATGCAAGTACAGCTGAGTCCGCTGCCTCCCCTCGTGCCTTTCGCTTTTGCGAATACAAATCTCCAAGTTGAGGTGAGAGAGAGCAATCTGTTTCTGCCTGGTTTCAAACTGGGGACCTTTCGCATGTAAGGAGAACGTGATAACCACTACACTACGGAAACTGGGGCCTATTATCCAGAGTGAAGTAAGCCAGAAGGAAAAACAACAATACAGTATACTAACGCATATATATGGAATTTAGAAAGATGGCAGCGAGAACCCTGCATGCGAGACAGCAAAAGAAACGCAGATATATAGAACAGACTCGTGGACTCTGTGGAAGAGGCCAAGGGTGGGATGATATGGGAGAATGGCATTGAAACATGTTAATTATCATATGTGAAATCAATCGCCAGCCCAGGATTGATGCTCGGGGCTGGTGCACCGAGATTTCCCGGGGGGAGGGAGTCGGGAGGGAGGAGGGAGAGGGTTCTGGAGGGGGAGCATATGTAAACCCATGGCAGTTTCATGTCATTGTATGGCAAAACCAATAAAAAAAAAAGTGTATGCAAGAATTATTTTTTTCAAGATGTTAGACCTAAACCTAATCATATCAAAGTCATGTTGAATGTGAAGGGTTGAAAAATCCCAATTAAAATGCAGAGATTATCAGCTTGAATAAAGAAGCAAGACCCATTAAACTTTAAACATAATGACATAAATAAGTTGAAAATAAAAGGATAGAATAAGGTATATCGTAATAACATTAACCAAAAGAAAGCTCTACTAGTAGTTGTATTAATATCACATGAATTTGACCACAGAGCCAAACAAATATTATTGGGGGAACAGAGGTTTTTCATAATGGCAAAAGGATCAATCAATTCATTGATAGGTCATAACAATCCCAAACATTGATGTTCCAAAAAAATAACTTCATAATGCACGTGTAAACATGATAAAACTGAAAGAAGAAATAGGCATGCCACAGTTATATTTAAATGTTTCAGTATTCCTACTTCAATAGTAGATTTTAAAAAATAAAAGAAAATCATTACGTATGTAACAGATTTCAATAATGCAATTGTATTAGTCAGAATTCTCCATGGAAATAGCAGCAATATGTATGTGTAGATATATAGAAAAGACTTACTGTGAGTGATTGGCTCACACAGTTATGGAGGCTGGAAGTCCCAGAATCTGCCATCTTCAGGATGGAGACCTGGGAAAGCCAGTACTGCAGTTTCAGTCCAAATCTAAAAGCTTAAGAACCAGGAGAGTTGCTAATGGTGCAAGTGCCATTCTGAAGTCAAAAGGCCAGAGAAGCAGAAGTGCTGAAGTTCAAGGACAGGGGAAGCAGGATGTCCTGGTTCAAGCAAATAGCAGCTTTGGCCTTTCTTCAACTTTTTGTTCTATTCAGGCTGTCAGCAGATTGGATGATGTTTACCTGCATTGAGAAGTCCATCTTCAGTCTGTCGGTTTTGAAAGTTTTCCAGAAACACCCTCACAGATACACCCTGAAGTACATAATGCTTTACCAGTTCTCTGGACATCTCTTAACCCAATCAAGTTGATGTATAAAATTAACCATCACAACAATCAACCAACCTGAACTTTACAGAACATTCCACTTTACAACAGCAGAACATGCTTTCTTTTCAGATGCACATGGAACATTTACTAGGGAAAATCATATTCTGGTTTTAGATAGGTCTGATTAATTTAAAAGAATTAAAGTCATATAAAATATGGTCTCTGACCAAAGAAACTAAATCAGAATTAAGAAATAGAAAGAGCTCTGGAAAATATCTAAATATTTGGAAACTCAATACCATGCTTTTATAAGGTATGTCAGAAAAGAATCAAAAAAGAAATTAGAAAACATTTTGACCTAGTATCAAAATGTATGTAAATAAATGTACACATAATTTAGATATAAAGTTTAGGCAATAGAAGGGAATTCACAGTGTTAATATCTCTGTTGAAGAAGAGAGATGTATGAAGTCAATGACCTTAATTTCAACCTTAAGGAACTAGGAGCTTCAGAGCAAACAAAGTGCAGAGTAAGTTAAAACAAGGATGGAATACGTATTGGAGCAGAAGTCAGTCTGCTAGAATACAGAGAAAAATAGAGAAAGGAATCAAAGCCAAATGTTTCTTTTTTTCTGGTCCTTGAAAAAAATTTTAAAAATTGACAAATCTTTAACCAGACTAATCAGAAAAGTAAAAGAAAGGATATAAAATTGTTAATATTGGACTTGAGAGAGGTGACATGGGCACACATTCTATACATATTGAAACTGTTAATACAATAATATTTTGAACAACTTCATGACAATGATTTCTACAACTTAGAATAAATGAACACATTCCTTACATGACTCAACCTAGAAAACTTAATTTAAAAAGAAATATAATAGCTGTATCTCAACCACAGTAATGTGATTTCTACTAAAAACATCTTCCTGCACAGAAAATTCTACTCCCAGCTGGACTCATTGGTAAATTCCACTGAACATTTATAAGGAAGAAATACTGCCAATTCTATAAAACTCTTCCAAAAAGAAGAGAGAAGACCTCTTAACTCATGTTTTAAGGCCAGAATTACCCTGGTAAAAAGACCAGACAGAGATATTACAAGAAAATAAAGCTGTAGACCAATATTCTTTGTGATAACAATGTAAATATTATTTAAAAAATTTAGCATACTGAATTTAACAGTATATAAAATGAATAACACGTCACACATCGTGGCTAGTGGGTCATTCAACTCTGGTTGGAAAGACAATCATCATATTTCTTTTTAATATCCTGAATCTGTGTCTATAATATTACACTGCTTGATACGAGACTTACATAAACATCATTGCTTTTCCACTACACTGCCCTCTACCACGGAAGAACCTTTAAGTATTAGACACCCAACAACTTTCTTCATTTCCAAAAGAGTGGGGATCAATTGTCATGGGCTCTCTTTTCCATGTCACTATCAGTCTAGTCTTCTTGGAGCTAATTCATTTCTTAGGGAACATGCCTCTTTGCCAGTGTCACACAAAAAGATTTAGGAGTTCAACCATTCTTCTGATATCAGCATTTCAGACTAACTCTCTGTATTCTTCCTCTGGAGATAAGTCATTATTTTTTAAATACTCAGCTTTCCAAAAACTGACTCTGAATATCTTAGCCTAACATATGTAACATTTATTAAAATTGCTGAGACATTTAGTGTTGAATATTTTTGAAATTGCTCCAGAATAACGTGCTGGGCTTCCATCTTTTTGTATCATGCATTCTTGTGGGCTGTACACTGAGATATTTTTTTCCAGGTAATGTGCTTTAAATGATATAACTTTCTTTTATCTGTGGAAGATTTGTCTTCAGTTTGTCTCAATGCTTCACTGTGAGTTTTTCCTTCTAGGTATTCTTATTTCTATTCCATTGCTTGGACTCACCAACACACCTATCCTGAAAGGTTGCTTGTGGCCCTTCTTGCCCCTTTTTCCTTTCTCTATGGTCATCACCTGAAATGAAATTATTACAGCCAACATAAAAGATCTATTCCTGTGAATCATAGGCACTCAGAAAAGTCCTAGTCCTCCTTTTCTTTCATCTTGAGTCTAATTCTTCAGAGAATCAATTAGAAACATTAAAAAAAATAGGGCATAAATTTGGGATCCGTGTATTTTAGGGGCTTTAATTTCTTGTAGTCCATAAATAATATTTTTATTGTCATCTCCCATTGTGTTTCAAAAAAGAAAATAGAAAGAGTTGACAAACACACATCCCTGTATACACAACTCACACATGTTAATCACATACATAATGCATTAGCCAAATATATAAAGGAAAGGTCATAATATCTTATTCAACTGCTGTAATAAACACCAAGTTCAATTCATAGACACTCAGTTGTATCTGAACCCATTAAAATGTGGCCATTTTGGAATCACACCTCATCAAATATCCCTACTGTTAAACTGGAAGAGAAAAATCTAATTTTCATAACTTTATATCTTCCTCTTCAATGTATTTTCCAGTTAAGGAATTTAATTGTTATAAGAAGTGGAAGGATTTTTTTTTTAACTCTACTGCTAAATAACAAGACACTGACAGGGTGACTCATTATAGGAATCCATTAATCTCAGCTGAATAGAAAGATCCAGATGGAGTCGAGAGGAAATGGGCTATTCCTTTCCAAGAGATAGCATAAGGACTACTCAGCTCAGGGTGGCACATTTTATATTTAGTTTTGGCTAAGGAAGTATAGGTCACATTTTATGTTTCTTTGGAGGATTACTAAAGAAGTCAACACTGTAGATACCATTTTCTTTCCCTCAATTCCTAAGGATATAAAAGCAATAAAAATCTTAAAATCTATTTTAAAAAGTACATAAATGTTTTCAAATTATTTAT
>ML661923.1:384555-408801 GCA_007570785.1 Antilocapra americana
CTTAAAATCTATTTTAAAAAGTACATAAATGTTTTCAAATTATTTATAATATAAGAGGGACAGTGATTTATAGGGACCTCAGATTTAGCACATGCCTATACACATACACAGCTCAAACATTGTTTTCCCCTATAAAATATTTGTTGATTCCCTAGCAAAGTTCTCACGATAAAATCTCATAGGCTTTCTTTAAGAGAATTGAATCTGCCATACGCAAGATTGGCAGTTTCATCTTTCCATGAGGAACAAAGGGTCTGGGGTAGGTTTAATATAAACAAAATACTGTTGGGTTTGATACAATTTGGATGAAAGCTTGAATGGTTGGTTTCATTCAGAATTGCATGGGCAATCACTTAATCTTTCTGAAACTCTGACCCGTTATCTGCACATAAGGAGAATAACAGCTGATTCAGTTTTGTGAGGATTATTCTAGATAACATCTATAAATGACTAGGCCCTGCTTGATCCTTATGATAGATACCCAAAGATACCTACCTAGCCTTTTGTTTATTTTTCCATTTTTCCATCACTGATAGAAAAGAACATGAAGCTGAAAGACAGCCTTTGAATGAAAAATATTGAGTCTCTGAAAAAGCAAGATCATTCAAGGTGTATTAAATCAGTTTTCATCTCCTGGAAGTAGTAGAGATCATTGAAAGGATAGAGAGTTATTATAAAAGAGAATTGACTGCTGTATGGAGGAACTTAAAAGGTTGATGGTAGTGAAAGTATAAGTTGTTCATCGTGTCCAACTCTTTGCAACCCTTCGAACTGTAGCCTTCAGACTCCTCTGTCAATGAAATTCTCCAGTCAAGAATGGAATGGGTTGCCATTTCCTCCTCCAGGGGATCTTCCCAACCCAGAGATCGAATCCAGGTCTCCCACATTGCAGGCTAATTCTTTGCTAGCTGAGCCACTGGCAGGAAAGGAAGGAAATAGGATGTTGGGTTTTCTGTAGTAGAGATGATTGAGAGTTGAAGGACTCTACTATGATTATCCACTAAGCTCTGTGCATTCTGAGAAAGCTGCAGGAAAGTATTCTATTCCCTTCTCTTCTGTTTTTACACATCTGGTTTCTCAGCCCTGACACAGTTCTTTAGGTAGTGATCCAGGCATGGTTGGTGGTCCTCATAGGGTAATTCTGATTGGTAGTCTACTTCATGCTAATTCGGCCCAATAGCACATCCAAAAACATCTGAATTCAGGCTAATGGAAAGAGTCTGAGTTCAGTAGATAGTGGACAACAATACCCTAGAAGCATTAGTTATAATCTGCTTAAATAAATATGCATAATATATACGTAAAATCATGCCTTTGCTCTATGCAATTCTAAAGGCATTCTAATGCCAGAAATATTCTATATCAGAAACTGTTTACCAACTTCTTCTCCAAATATACAGCCGCCAAAATCCTCTAAGCACACTTTCATTGAGCACAGAACCTGTTCAAAGCATCATTGTAGGTTCTGTTGAGAGGTAGTGAAAAAGAGAAACCTTGATGGCTATTCAAAACATCTATAAGAATAAATTTCCCCACATAGTTCAGTCTTATGTCTGGTGCCAAACAGAATGCTGTTTACATTATAGATGTTCAGTAATATTCGTAATTGAATAGAATGGCCTCTTTATGTTCTTTACTGTTATTTACTCAAGATCAATTCTACTTAATTCACATATGCATATATGAAAACAAACAAGCTTCCTTTGTGACTCAACTGGTGAAGAATCTGCCTGCAATGTGGGAGACCTGAGTTTGATCCCTGGGTTGGGAAGATCCCCTGGAGAAGGGAAATGCTACTCACTCCAGTATTCTGGCCTGGGGAATTCCATGAACTGTATAGACCATGGGGTCGCAAAGAGTTGGATGTGACTGAACAACTTTCACTTTCATGTATGAAAACACAATCTTTTCCATTCTCATATCCATTACTGAAAAAAGTAGCTAACATATATGAATATACATAGATACCAATTACGGTTCTGAGCAAGTACATTCATTATCTCACTTAATCCTTATCCCACCTCTGTGTGGTCACAGCTCCTTTTCATCCTATGCCTCTTCTGGCTTTTCTTCACATGATGAAATAGCTGAGGCACAGAAATATTTTTTAACAAAGATCCCCTCAGCAATGCAATTTGTAAATCAAAATAAATTTTGATAAAATTCATCAAAAATAAATTTTTAAAACTTAGGTAAATACACAATGGCTTCAACCCATTAATTTTCCAGATCTGCTTATACAGAAATATATAATAAATTGCCCAAGGTCACTGTAAGAAGAAGACTCTAAATCTGACCTGAAGCAATGTACTCCAGAGCTAGTACTCCTAATCTGAGGGTTTACTTACATATTTCACCTTATTTAATTTTTAGCCCTAGAGGATATTTATCATTGTCTTCAAACCACTGTGTATTTCCTGCCTCAAGTATGGCTCAGAATAACTTACAATTGCTTGTGCCCCTGAGTTTAGAGACTTTCTGAATTTGAGGGAGGAGAGTGAAATCATGATCACTGGGAATGGATATGCCCATGAGATGTTTCTACAATCCAAAAATCCAGCTTTCTGCAGGGCCAAGGGAATCTTATAATTCTGGAGAAAATATGCTGGAAGAGAGCAAGGGAAAGCTAGGATTTGGGGGAGGATCTTGTAAAAAATAGAAAAATTTCATGGCAAATAGTAAGGAAAACAGTGGGAGCAGTGACAGATTTTATTTTCTTGGACTCCCACATCACTGCAGACAGTGACTGCAGCCATGAAATTAAAAAATGCTTATTCCTTGTAAGGAAAGCTATGACAAACCTAGACAGCATATTAAAAAGCAGAGATATCACTGTGCCAACAGAGGTTTGTATGGCCAAAGCTAGGATTTTTCCACTAGTCATGTACGCATGTGAGAGTTGGACCGCAAAGAAGGCTGAGCAAAGAAGAACTGATACATTCAGACTGTGCTGGAGAAGACAGTTGAGAGACCCTTGAACTGCAAAGAGACCAAGCCAGTAAATACTAAAGGAAATCAACCCTGAATATTCATTGCAAGGACTGATGCTGAAGTTCCAATTCTTGGGCCATCTGATGAAAACACCAATTCATTGGAAAAGACCCTGATGCTGGGAAAGGTTGAGGGCAGGAGGAGAAGAGGATGACAGAGGATGAGATGGTTGGATGGCATCACTGACTAAATGGACATGAATTTGAGCAAACGTTGGGATATTGTGGAGGGCAAAGGAGCCTGGTGTGCCACAGTTCATGGGGTCTCAAAGAATCGGATACAACTTAGCGACTGAACAACAACTTGTGAAAAGGAAAATAATACAGTTGTGAGGGGAAGAGCATGCAACCAAACCAACGTAAAAACTTCTAAATAACAAATGCTTGTGAGTTTGTGAAGTGAGAGTTTTTTCAGAATGAATAATAAATTGTATGTTTTGCCTCCCACATGCAGATGGTATAACTGTTTTAATTACTGAGAAGTTGATGTAGCAATATTAAAGATAATGTTTGTCTTTTAAATATTACCTGTCATTTCACCACCCTAATAAAGCAATTACTTTCATTTGTTATGTGTATTATATATAGTCTATGTGAAAGAAACATCTCCCTGTCTACTTGTATTAAAATAGGGACATAAATATTTCCATCTTCAAACTTAGTGTAGTTTTAATGATTCTGTCACACCCCATCAGTAAATGTAAGGTTAGTATTGGACATTTTAGCTATTTCTAATTTTTTTTTAACTATTGTAGCTGATCCTGCAATAAACATATTGATTTATATAACATTCTGCTTCCACTGAATTATTTCTTTAGGATAAATTCTCATGAAAATGATGATAATAATTGTATTGTTTTTGCTACAAACTAAGCACTTAGTTTAATTTTTCATTCAGTGTTTATGGGCAGATCTTCCTCTTTTATTTTAAGTGTTCTTCGCTCTTTTATTTGATCTTGGCAGATCCACAATATATACCTCTTGTGCAAGACCAAGAGATGAAAATTCAAAGGCAAATTGTTGTCACAAAAGACTTTCTGAGACTAAAACAGAAATGAAGAAGAATCTAGAAGAAGTTGCACTTTTTCATGCTCTTGCTCCCACCATAATGCATTCCTCTGTTTATTTTTTCCCCTTCCACACACACCCGTCCAGTAACCTAGATGCTCTTGGACAAGGAGAGGGGGATGCCGAGGCTCAACTCTAGTTCTGAGGATGTGAAACAGACTAGGTGTACAATGTATAAGTCAATGGATGATGGAGACTGGATGGATGGGATGAAACCTTTTACTTTCGAATTGTCCTTGTTGAAACTATGATTTCCTTTGGGAATTTTGTCACATATTCTACCATTATCCCTATGGTCTCCTATGCAATCTCCCCTTTTAACTAAAACACAATTTATCAGTCTATGTAATCTGTTTTCTCTTGTCCCAAGATAGTATCAATGCATACTCTTTTTAGTAGTTGGCTGAGTGAATGTAAATACTTCAGTGAAGGACTGAGAGAAGACCTCAAATATGGTGGTGCCACAAAATGGAAAGAACTGGAATTCTGCCTGATGAAAAACCAACTGGATTGTGTATTGAAGAGGAAAAGTTAAAATTTTACATAGCCTCCTGCTCGTTCTGCCTCTGTAACTCAGCTTGTTCCTTGCAAAATCTGGATCACGTAGGTCACCTAGTCTCAGAAAGTGGGGACTTACAATACTAGGAACTGGAGCTTATCTCACTCACCCTTGTTCTGTTCTTTGCAATTGCCCAGCCCCTGCAAACCTGCTTAATCATGCCTGTCCGTGTAAAGGTCAGGCAACCCCAGCCCCTTCTTGATTGCTGTTCCCTCATGCATGAAACCCCTTAGTTTAAAGCAGCCTGTTAACAGCTAGTGTTGCCCACTATAGCCTGTCTATAAAACTCTGTCACCCCTTTGTTCGGCACTCAGAGACTGGAGTGTTAACTCCTCTGGGCCAGCCGGCGTAATAAACCTGAGTTCTCCAACCCTCCAAGTGTGGTGCTTGGTTTATCGATTACTGGTTTCTGAAACAGTATGTGTGGGAATGTGCCTGCATTGAGTTACACTGCAGAGATTGAGAAGTTGGTAGTTTCTGTAACTGAGTATTCGCTGTCCTAACAAGTACACTTTTAATAACGATGATAATAAATCCACAGAACTTTACTGAGCTCCTCATGATTCTCATCATTAGACTGGATAGTCGAACACAATCTTTAAGGGACTCAGAGTCTGGAATTGAGACTCTGGCTTTGTTGCTGTGAGTGTGGAGGGCACAGGACTGTAAGCTTCTTTGCCTAATGAGGTTGTCATTTATTTTCAAACTACCTGGAGAGTCTGGGCTGTAGTATTCTGAATATAAATTGACAATTCTGCTCAGGGAAAAAGGCTTGGCAGCCTTGTTCAGAAATAAGTCTTTTTAGGAATTGTCTTTTTTCTTTTAATATCAGCACTCTTCAGAGCTGTTACACAGCCAAAGTGATTAGGTGTTAGGAGTGTGGACATAGCCTCCAGATCATTAAACCACCAGTTTTGCAACATGAATAATCTGAACTCAATATCTGTAATGCCGTGAGAGATAAATGACTGTGAAATCCCCCATGCGTGGCTGTTCAGATGGGACCCTGGGGGAAAGCCACCTCACTGGGAAAGATATCTGCCTGAGGTGATTAGGCTGGAATTTAATTTTATTTAAATGTGTGAACACTTTTAATAAGGCTCTTGAGGTATTACGAAGTTTGCCGAATCTTTATATTTGAAAATGTTTTATTTTGCTCGATAACATGTAGAAAAGCCCTTATTGTGATTAGCATTTGAATAGGAGGATCATCTTAATACTCTTGTTATTAATATGACAGATTTGATTTTCCCAAAGGTGACAATTGAACCCAATTCTCAGATCAGTTAATCCATGTATTTATGTGAATTGAACTTTTTCTACCTTGTAATTTGGTTCTGGAGTACACTGGATTTTTTTTTCTGCCCTGTGGGTTTCATGCACCAATTTAAATACCTAAGTTAATGGTCTACTTTTTGCTTGAAAGGAGGACTTTGGTTTCTTCCCTGAGTTCTGATCCTTGTTCACATGCTTTAAGCAGGCAACAGGCCTTCTGTTTTGTCATTTGATTGCTCCTAACCCTCCGTGAAGATACGTTTTATTCAGCTTGGAAGTTTCAGATGAGTCCACAACTGTTTTTAATGATGGTATCTGAACACTGGCTGATGCCTTTTACATGGAAATGGAAAATAGAGCCTAGGGGAGAAGGAAGATAGGTGATTTTTCTTTTTAACTTCTCTTTATATTCATCTGTAGTGTTGGACCCCTCAAGTTCCCTCTCTACAAGCGTGTCACTGGTTCTTTTCCTTGCTAAGAGTGGTCCTGCTTGTTTCCATGGCTCTTGTCATTTCCTTGCATTGATCGCTGGTATGTTACTTTCTCTTTCTCCTGTGACCATAGTCCAGATCAGAGCTGTGAGGTCGAATCCATGGTCCCAGAGTCAGCACTGTGTGCTACTGCTCAGTGCATATTGGCCCTCAGAATAACCACATTCAAGCTTTGTTTTGGAAGTCACAGGGAATGTGCGTCCACTTCTGAGACAGCAGGAGGCTATAAATCCCTATTGCAAGTATGTGTCAGATATTAGGCTGGATGGAAATTCAGATTCTTGAAAAATTTCAAGATCTTGTTCATTGCCATCCAGTTTTGTGCCTTAGATATTTATCCAGGCTAGCTTTCACTTGAGTCAGTTATACTTAGCCAGTGTTTCCTCTCCAGTAAGTTTCCAAGAGCCCTACATTTCTTTCTCCTGATTTGTTGTGCAGTACTTTTTCTGTACATACTAATAAACTTATTCCATGGGGTCACAAAGAGTCGGACATGTCTGAGCAGCTAAAATGAATATACTTACTACTCTGCAAATGTTCCCACTCTTTTCTCTTCTGGGACCATCCACTTGGTTGCTTTCCTACTCTTGGTTGCCTGAATCTTCAAAGCTCACTTCAAGCTCCACTCTCCCCAAACCAGTGGAGAAACATGAAACCTCCTGACAACAGGTTCCCAGCTACTCTGGGGACACATCTAGGAATATAAAACCGAGATATACTCATCACTACATTGTTAAGAGGGCTTCCCTGATGGTTCAGTCAGTAAAGAATCCACCTGCAATGCAGGAGACCCAGGTTTGATCCCTGGGTTGGGAAAATCCCCTGTAAAGGAAATGGCAAGCTACTCCAGTATTCTTGTCTGGGAAATCCCATGTACAGAGGAGCCTGGCAGGCTACAGTCCATGAGGTCACAAGAGTAGGACATGATTTAGTGATTAAACCACCACCTTCACCACATTGTTAAGAACCAGAGTGTATCAGAGGGTTCAAACATTTACAAGATAAGCTCAGATCAGGAAATGAATTATGTACTAGCAAATCTGGATTCTAATCCCTCTTTAGTGACTAACCAGATGTATGACCTTGGGAACCTTAATTCTCCTCTGTGCATTTCAGTTTTACTTTTCTACAAAAAAAAGGGGGGCTATATGACTGACTGTCATGTAAAGTTGCTATTAGAAAAATCCATTTTTTATAATGTCAGAATAATGGCATTTTCATATTACTAACCAGACTTTGATTAAAAATCACAGTTGTGTCCTTAACTTTGATAAACATAATAAAGCTATTAGTTGATGCAAATTAAAAAAAAAGATTGGCAAAGGAGTATGTATAAACTACATTTGAAAGCCATTATTATTTTAAAACCATACCATGTATTTATCCTTTAAATATGGCACTTCCTCTATTATTCTGACAGCAAACAACTTTTCTGTCCTTATATTTTTGTTTTCAATGAATAGTTTCCTGCTATACCTATATATCAAAATGAAAATACACTTAAATATAAAATTTACCAGGAAACTTGTATAGGAAGGTAATGGTACAAAAATTTTGTGGGTGTCTTATTATTAAGGGCTTTCCAAGTGGCACTAGTGGTAAAGAATCCACCTGCCAATGTAGGAGACATAAGAGTCATGAGTTCAATCCCTGGGTTGGGAAGATCTCCTGGAGGAAGGCATGGCAACCAACTCAGTACTCTTGCCCAGAGAATCCCATGGACAGAAGAGACTGGTGGGCTATAGTCTAAAGGGTTGCAAAGAGTTAGACACAACTGAAGTGACTTAGCATGCACTCATGTTAGTAGATCGGGGCTTTTCCAAAGGAAATGATGGCATGTCATTTAAATATGACAGAGGACTTTACACAGTGCAGGGTATCACTGAAAACTGTTGGTTTGGATATCCCAGGCATGAAAGTCGATGCCTACACTTTCTATCTGGTCTTGGGTTGCTTAAGTCTCCTTGAGAAGCATAAAGCAGGAGAATTGGTGCCAACATGATAGCTGAGTGAAGAAGTGCAAATTTTTTGCAGTAAAGTTTTGATAAAAAGTGACCCTTCCAAACAGCCAGCAGCAATTCTGCTGGGCATTTGGAGAAGTGGGTGGATCTGACTTTCAAACATCAAAAGAAAAGGAAATTTTTTTCTTCTAGGCTGGTCTGAAGGGAAAGTGAAATTGCCTTGCTAGGGCAAGAGAAGTAGGCTCACAGGCTGCTGCTGATAAAGACTGCTAACAGGCTGCAGCTTTGTCACGTCACACTGCCAGCATCCACCCCGTTGCTGACAAAGATATTGACCTTTGGTAGACTTGATTCTCTAAAATAATGAGGGACCAGGAGAAAATGTATTTGCATAATGTAAAGAATGTCTGTGTTACTGCCCAAGGAGGATGTCATGTAGAATAAAAATGCGAAGCATTCTGTCCTTCCTAACTAAATGCATGGCCCTAGGGTAAGTCAAAACCAAGGTACAAAACTCTCAGAGTATCATTTAGATGCAGATTTATGGTAAAGTACCTGCTTGTCAATGCTGGAGACAAAAGAGATGCAGGTTCCATCCCTGGGTCAGGAAGATCCTCTGGTGGAGGGTATGGTAACACACTCCAGTATTCGTGACTGGAGAATCCCATGGACAGGGGAGCCTGATGGGGTACAGTCCATTGGGCCGCAAAGAGCTGGACACGACTGAAGCGACTTATTACACACACTTGCATATTAGGGCGGTTTTCAGTCTTTTAGGAATCTTGGATGCCCTCCTTGGTACAGAGAAAGGAACCTGATAGCTACTGGTATGGTGGAAAGAGTTTGGAATTAAAAGGCAAATTGTACTTTTACATTTGCTTATTATGATCCCTGGCATATGTCATTTGTTCTTTCTGAGTCTCAGCTCCTAATGTATAAAATGGGGACAGTGTTGTATGTGGGATGAACAATGTAACAATATAGACATATATTTTAAATTTTGATGCACAGATTTTAAAAATAATTAATGACACAGGATCAAATGTTTATGCCATTTTAATTGGAGTCCTCTGAGAAGCTGGCACAAAGAAGGGTTTAAATATGCATGTGATTTACTAGTGGAAATGTCTGTGCAAGGGCAGGTAGGGAGGGAGTTGAGGAGAACTGACACACCTTGATGCAAGGTGATCTTCAGTGAAGAGAGAGGTGGAGAGCAAGTTTGGGTGAATGTGTCATAGATTGCTGCACAGTCTACGTTTTGGCAAAGCCATCCACAAGTGTTCAAGATAAAACATGGCTGTGAAGAAAGACCTGCTGCTCCTAGTGTAACAGGGGAAGAACAGAATCTGACTCTATGTTGGATGTGTTTAGCTTTGGTTTTTCATTGCTTTTGCTTCTGTAGTCATGGAAAGGATGCTGTCTAGAGCTGTAGCATACATAATGGCCTGTCTTGGGGAACCCTGTCCCCTCTGCCTGAAAGTTAAACTAAAGTGCCTTTGCTCAGCTCAGAGGGAGAAAGTCTGACCCTGCCCACCTGTGAATAGCTGCAGAAAAGAAGAATATATCCCATCCCCATGATGGCCAATCCAGGAGATATTTTGCAAGACCAATGGCCTTTTTACTTTACTTCCTGACCTCCTCCCTGTGTCCAGGGAGGAAGAAACTGGCATCCAGAGCCCAATGAGATGGTACTCTAGGGTGCTAGCCCACCATCTTCTCAGACACCCGGCTTTCTAAATGAAGTCATTACTCCTTGCCTGAACACTTGTGCAGGGAGCAGACAGAGCTTGGATTCAGTAACACTAGGAGTGGGTCTGCCTTAATGTCTTGGCCAAACTCAGTCATTGACTGAGGGAGACTTAGCTTTGAGGCAAAGACAGCAATGATTACCAAAGCTCAACAGCTGTGTCAGTTGTGCTTCTGTTTGGACATCTAAGAGTATTCTCATGGTTGCTATGGGTACTTTGCATTCAAGGAATTTTCTCAGAAGACTATACCTGGATGATGGGAAGATACCAGCCATGAAGAGATGTGGGGCACAGCTGTAGGCAGAGAGGATAGGTACTGCAGAGATTCTAAGGTCCAGTGAGCACCCGCCTCCCTTTCCCCCCATGTTCAAGGAGACCATTAGGGCCAGAGCCCTGCAAGCAGCAGGGAAGAGTTGTAGGAGTTGATGCCAGAGAAGTGACCAGAGACTGGGTAATGAAAGGCCTCATAGGTCAGGTGGTGGGTTTGAGTTTTTTAGCATAAAATGCAAAGCCATTAGAGTGTTTTTTAGGCAGGTAAATAGCCTGATCCTAGTTAAAAAAAAATTAGGGATTAGTCAGTCTTTCTTGTGTAGAGTGGAGGAAAGGAGACTAATTTGAAGACCTAGTCCAGGTGAAAGAAGTAGGCCAGGACTTGAACTAGGATGGCAACAGGGAAAATGGAAGGGAGGTAACTAACATGGAATATATTCTGGAAGTCTGGTCAAAATGATTTTCTGATAGATTTCCTAGAGGAAGAAAATATTATTCAAGGGTTATGCCTTATTTTTGGCTTTAGGACCTTTGTGAATAGAATTATATTAATAATGGCAGAGTAAGGGAAGAACAGATTTTAAAAAGGGGAAAGCTACATTTTTTGAATTGGAAATGTTGAGCTTGAGACAGTTAATAGGCATACTCATAGCTTTTGTAAAAAAGTGTTAAGAAGGTAACTTGAACTATAGTTTGGAACTTAGAGGGAAGATGAGATCTGGAGATTCGATTTTGAGAGTCACCAACAGAGGAACTATATTTAAACCTTTGGTATTAGATAAGATTCCATATAGAAGAAATAAAGCTAGAAAAGGGAAGGTGTTATAGGACCAAGTCTTGGAGTAGTCCAACTTTGTTGTTGTTCAGTCACTCAGTTGTGCCCGACTCTTAGCAACCCCATGAACTGCAGTACACCAGGCTTCCCTATCCTTCATCATCTCCCGGAGCTTGCTCAAAATCATGTCCATTGAGTCAGTGATGCCATCCAACTATCTCGTCCTCTGTCGTCCTCTTCTTCTCTTGCCTTCAATCTTTCCCAGTATCAGGGTCTATTCCAATGAGTCGACTCATCACATCAGGTGGCCAAAGTATTGGAGTTTCAGCCTTAGCATCAGTCCCTTCAGTGAATATTCAGGATTGATTTTCTTTAGAATTGACTAGTTTGGTCTCCTTGCTGTCCAAGGGATTCTCAAGAGTTTTCTCCAACACCACATTTCAAAAGCATCAATTCTTCAGCATTCAGCCTTTTTTATGGTCCAACTTTCACATCCATACATAACTACTGGAAAAACCATAGCTTTGACTATATAGACCTTTGTTGGCAAAGTAACATCTCTGCTTTTTCATATACTGTCAAGGTTTGTCATAGCTTTTCTTCCAAGGAACAAGTGTCTTTTAATTTCATGGCTGCAGTTACCATCTGCAGTAATTTTGGAGCCCAAGAAAGTAAAATCTGCTACTGTTTCCACTGTTTCCCCATCTATTTGCCATAAAGTGATAGGACTGGATGCCATGATATTGGTTTTTTGAATGTTGAGTTTTACAAGTCCAACTTTGAAAATTCTAGACATAATGGAAAACAGAACAGACTGTAAGGGGACAGCCAATGGATAAGAAGAACCAGTAGAGTATAGTGTTATGAAAAAGTTGGAGAACCCATTTCAGTGAGGAGGAAGAAGTCAGTGATATCATATGCCACTTTGAAGTAAGAAGACTGGAGAAGTAGCCATGTAATACAAAAGTACTTTTTATCCCTCTGATGTCAGCCATAAAGGTTTAGAGATCAGTCAAGGGTCATGGTGTCAATTGATGGTAAAGCCAGGAATCATGTGCAACTCTGTTATTATAGGTATGTGCATGTTGATGTTCATTCATTACCCATGCCTTCACATTTTCTATGACTGATCACTCTATGTTAATCATACTGAAGCTTTAGTCTTATATCCTACACTAAATTGGAAGTTCTTTAGAGAAGAGAGATACATACTCAGTGAGCTTACCCTTGCATCTAACATAGGACTCTGCTCAAAGAATGTGCTTGGAGTTTGCAGTAAGTTGGGCAAGAGTTGTGATTCATGGTGATACACCATGTTAGAAATACAGGCAGAAAGAGTGATAGTCAGTAATCGCCATACTACTCGACTCGAGGATATTTCTTCTCACTAGGGAGAAAATATGTTTCCCTGGCCCTTTCCTGCTTCCAGTGTGTCCAGAGGCCACTTCTGAAACAAGCAGACATTGACTGCAAAAACAAGACATTATCTGAGTCTCCTAAAACAATGCTTTTATTCCCAAGTTTTCCAAGGCAGAGTTTTGGAGTACAAATGTAACTTAACTTTGTGACAGAATGTGATCTTTAGACACATTTGCTATTACATGGTTCAATTCACTTGACCTACAATTCTCATAAAATCAGTGTTTTATAGCTAGTAGTTACCAACCATGGAACTGTAATTGTGATTCTTTAAAACCAATATACTTGTGGAGTCTAAAGTATTTTTGCTGTTTGAAGAGTAGAGACAGAGCATGCATTTATCCATACAGTGGTACTGCTTTGAAGGTGAATTATTTGGTTTTCCATATGCAGACTTGTCTTATTATATGTCAGTGGAGCCCCAGGTGTAAATGCTGACCAGGAATTTATTTATTTTGCTACCATTTAGTATCTGAAACAGGTGTTGGTGGTTTGGAAATGAAGGATACATCATCTGTGCTTCCATAGTCCATCAATTCTGAGACAGCTAGGACCTAAGGGAGTTTGGCCTGGAGAAAACACTGGTGACATGAGAACTGTCAATAAATATTTGATGTGCTGTCATGTGGAACAGGAAGCAGGCTTTCTCTGTTTGGCTCCAGCAGGCAGAACTAGAACTAATATATGGGAATTACATGGAGGCAGATGTGGTTTCCAGATTAAGAAGAACTTTCTAATCATTCAAGTTGCTAAAAATTGAAGAAGGCGATTGCCTGAGGCTATCACTTCTCCATTGCTTGGGGTCTTAAGGAAGAAAGTAGATTTCTTTGCAAGACTGCTGTAAAAGAGTTCCTACATCATATACTTGCTTGGAGTGCATAATCTCCAGTGCAGCTTCCAGGTCAAGGTAACCGAGAACATATGAGGTTGGGGAGTGCAGTATGTAGTGGGGGGCACCGCTTGTCCCTGTTTCTCTCTTTCTCCAGGCATCTTGCAGTCAACAGATGTCACAGTTTTCAAGTACACTGAAAGTACCCCATGACCCGGGTAATCAAGTTGGAAGTTCACTCATGCAGATTGAAACATCCTCAGAAGCAAGTTACCCTTGGTTACATATAGTTTTTTGGTCCTCTGTTCACTCTTCCTATGTCCTTATCCCTTCTCCTCTAACCCTGCTTCCTTTTACCCTCCCCCCCACCCCTCAAATGTTTCTAACATTCTCTCTGGAACCTCACTTCTGTAGTTCTTATATTCCTAAATGTTTGACTAAGTATCTCCTCTGGTTCCTCCAGTAACAAATATACAGCTCTGTCCTGAGTCTTTTGTTTGACTTGCCTTCTTCCAAAGTGGGGGATTCTTTTTTCTTATAATCTATGTGTCATGTTTTGGGGAGATGGACTCTGGTGTTTTTTTCACGATTTTCATTCTGAATCATTTCTTTTTCACTATTCTGTTAAAAGCTCCCATCCTATGAACTCTTTCAGGAGTGTTGTCTTCCCATCTCTACATTCCACTCTCTTATTCACTTTAGCAACTGATTCACAGTCTTCCTCAAGTTCTGCCTTTATGTGGAGGACACCCAGTGTGCCTTTAGACAATGTATCCAGGATTTAGGCTGCTTATATTCTTGAAATTCTCTTCTTCCATAAATTTTACCTCTATTCTAATTTGATTATCTACTCCTATAGTCAAAATTGTACTTTTTCAATTCCTACAATTGCAATTACTTTTAAGCATTTTATGGAGATATAATATACACACACAATGTGTTCATATCATACATGTATAGTTTTGGTGAGTTTTCTGAGCTACACACAACTGTATGACCAGTGTAAGATCAAAAACACTACTAGCATCCAAGATGTCCTTCCAGTCACTACATTCCTGAGAATCATAATCCATATCAAATTAGTTTTGAAAATTTTCTAGTTTTTATAAAATCATATATTTTTGTGGCTGGCTATTTTTGTTGAACATTTGTGTTCATAGGCTATGTTGATATCATTGTATATAATTAACTCTCACTGCTGAATAGTATTCCATTATATGAAAATACCAAGATAAGTTTATCTATTCTACTGGTCAATTGGGTTTCAATTATCTGTTGGTTTCAATTGTCTATTTCAGATAGTGTTGATGTGAACAGTTAGATATATGTCTTCTGCTGAACATGTATTCTGTTGGCTGTCTATCTGGGAGTGATTCATGTAGTATTCATGTACTACATGTAGTATTCATGTAGTTTCCCAGGTGATGCTAGCAGTAAAGAATATGCCTGCCAACACAGGAGATGCAAGAGATTTGAGTTGGATCCCTGGGTCAGAAAGATCCCCTGGAGGAGGAAATGGCAACCCATTCCAGTATTCTTGCTTGAAAAATTCTATGGACAGAGGAGCCTGGCAGGCTACAGTCCACAGGGTTGCAGAGTCAGACATGACTGAGCATGCAGGCATGCATGCATGTGTGTAGTATGTGCATATTCAACCTGTGTAGATTCAGCCTGTTTAGAAACCGATAAAGAGGCGCATTAATTCATGGGAGAATCTCCAGTTGCTTGACATTTTCATCACATCTTCCTATGTACTTCTTTTCTCCTCCCACCACCCACTGTGCTGGCATACCACTGTGGCTTTGGTTTGCATTTTGGGTATCTGTTTGTTACTAATTTCTGGCTTAATCCCATTAACAGTTACAAACTTTACTGTGAATGATTTCAATATTTTGAAATGTAGAGCTCTTTATTGTCTATATTGTCCAATGCATAATTGATTTTGGCAAATGCTCTACCTGTACTCAAAAAAAAAAAAAATTCTGGTTTTGGGTGCAGTGTTATATGTGTGTTAATTAGGTCCAGTTCATTAATTCTTTTGTTCAGCTTTTCTGTATCCTTGCCAATTCCTGTCTCTTCTTTTATCAGCTATTACAAGAGGTGTGTTAAACTCTCTTATTGCACTGCTAATTGGTCCAATTTTCTCTCTTTTTTTTGGCCATGCTACATGGCATGTGGGATCTTAGTTTCCTGACCAGGGATTAAATTTATGCTCCCCTGCAGTGGAAGTCCAGAGTATTAACCACTGGACTGCCATGAAAGTCCCTAATTCTCCTTTTAGTTGTAGCAATTCTTGCTTTGATTTTATTAAAGCTGTATTTTAGAGATGAGTAGATTTAGAATTGTGCTATTTCTGTGGGATTGATCCATTTATACTTATGATAATCTGTATCTCCAGGAATGTCATTTTGCCTTAACCTTCCTTTTTTTTTTGTATATATAACTTAGTGCATGTGTTTTTTAAGTACATTATAGTTAAATGTTTAATTTTTAATACAATCTGACAATTTTAATATTTTAGAGGAGTATTCAGTGAAGTAAACCGTTTGAACTTCTGGAATTACTGACAGTTTATTACTTTAATGAAAAGTGAAAGTGTTAGTTGCTCAGCCCGACTGACTCCTTGCAACCCCATGGTCTGTAGCCTGCCAGGCTGCTCTGTCCATGGAATTCTCTAGGCAAGAATACTGGAGTGGGTTGCCATTTCCTAGTTTATATTATTTTCATAGAATTTTGTTACCTTAGGGTACCGTTGCTAGCCAAAATCTTGGCTTTCTTTGCCCACCTGTTGCAGAAACCAGTACTGGAGGAACCAAGCACCACACTCGGAGAGTTAGAGAAATCAGGTTTATTACGCCAGAGGGCCCAGAGGAGTTAACACTCCAAGCTGTGAGCCCCAAACAAAGGGGTTACAGAGTTTTTATACAGAGACAGGCCTGATTGAGTTTGTGGGTTTTCAGGGCCTGGGCGATCGCAAAGAGCAGGACAAAGGTGAGTGAGATAAGCTCCAGTTCCTGGTATTGTGCGTCCCCACTTTCTGAGACCCATGTGATCCAGACTTTGCAAGGAGCAAGCTGAGTTACAGAGGCAGAAGGAGCAGGAGGCTATGTAAAATTTAACGTTTCCTCTTCACACCGAAGCTGAATAAAAAATACAGAGACAGAGTTTGCAAGAAATAGAAAGGTGGCTTTAATTCTCAGAGGAGAGGAGAACGCAGTAGGTCCTTGCCTCAAGAACTGTGGCCCGCACTGCCTCTGTGAGGAGTCTAGGGGCTATATAAGATAAGGGCTGGCAGTCTGGAGTCGGTGATGGGGAACAAAGGTGTTAGGTTTTGATTTCTTCCTCTTGCATTGTTCAAAGACAGTCTTAGGCTAGAGTCAGAAACCCAGTAACTAAGTGTGGCAGTTCAGTGGCTCTTCAGCCTTTTTTCTGATAATGTCACTACAAGGGTTAAGGGTGTTGAAATGATAAACACCAGATACAGGATGTATTTAGCATAGTTGTTGTTGTTCAGTCACTCAGTCACGTCCCCATGGGCTGCAGAACCCCAGGCTTCCCTGTCCTTTGCTGTCTCCCGGAGTTTGCTCAGACTCATGTTCATTGAGTCGATGATGCCCTCCAGCCATCTCATCCTCCATCATCCCCTTCTCCTTCTGCCCTCGATCTTTCCCAGCATCAGGGTTTTTTCCAATGAGTATAGAGTCAAAAGTAAATAGGTGTGAAGTGTAGCTCCTGCAGTGTTAGGGGGCAGAAAAGCGAACTTAGTTACAAAAAAACAAGGACTGTCTA
Organism: Antilocapra americana; assembly: GCA_007570785.1. Lineage (NCBI taxonomy): Eukaryota > Metazoa > Chordata > Mammalia > Artiodactyla > Antilocapridae > Antilocapra > Antilocapra americana. Next base: position 401,730 of record ML661923.1, read on the forward strand.
GGCCTGCTCACTCTTCTCTTTATCTTCTTTGTTCTCAAGAAGAAAAAAGGAAAAAACTCATTCCTCTTTTTCTCCTTTTCACTGCAACAGTAACAACATACATCTTTGACTTACTACAGTATAATAAAAATCATTGGTTTTTATCACTTATTGATTCATCTAAAATTCTATAAAATTTTCACCATTTAGCCTTTTCCAACTTTATTATTATTTCTGTTTGGCATTATCTATGCATTGTAGTTCTAAATATATCAGACACTTCACATGACATTGTATTTATTGTTCTGTGCCATCAATATTCATTTATATTTAGTCATGTTTTATCCTTTTTATCCTTTCTGGTGTTCTTCTTTCCTTCTCACATTTTCGCTATTTTCATCTGGGAATATTTTCTTTCTACTGAAAAATTCCCTTTTATGTTTCTTTTCGTACATGTCTTCTGATGGAAAAATCACTCAACTTTTATTTTTTTGTTTGAAAATAGTTTTTATTCTGTCTTCATTTCTGAAGGTTACGTTTTGCTAGGTAACCAATATTGAGTTGATAGTTGTTTTCTTTCATCACTTTAAAGATGCTTTTTCATTGTTTTCTGAGTTCCATTAATTCTTTTGAGAAGCCTTATGTTTTTGTCAGGTAATGTCTTTTTTTCTCTGACTGCCTTTAAGGTTTTGTTTTTTATTTTTTTGTCTTTGGTTCCAGAAACTTTTCTATAATGTACCAACATGTGGTTTTCTTTTCATTTATTCTGCTGAGATTGTTCAGAACTTATTGAGTCTGCAGGTTGATATCTTTCAGTAGTTTTGGAAATTTTTCAAATGATATGGCTTTATATATTGCTTTTGCTTTCTCTTTCTTCTTCTTATGGAAGTTCAATTACACATATTTTTGACACACATCTCCTGTGCTCTTATCTGATATTTACATGTTTTATTCATTCTGCACTTCAATTTATATTTTTTATGACTTGTTTTTAAGTTCCTTAATCCTGTATTTTTTTGTGAAGAGTCTACGCATAAACTTACCTTTCATTAAATTCAGATACAATATTTTTAAGTTCTAGAATAGATATTTAATCCATCTTTAAAATAAATTTCAACTTTCTGGTAAAACTTACTTATTTTATCCTCCTTTCCCATTAGTATCTTTAAAATGTTATTAACATTTATTTTATAATCCCCACTTGTCAACTCTGTTATCTAGTTCAGAGACTAGAATACTTATTTTGTAAAGGGCCAGACAGTAAAAATTTTAGGCTTGTTGACTTTTGTGCTTATTTAACTTATATGCAGAGTACATCATGAGAAACGCTGGGCTGGAAGAAGCACAAGCTGGAATCAAGATTGGCAGGAGAGTATACTGTATTGTTATTTTTCCTTCTGGCTTACTTCACTCTGGATAATAGGCTCCAGTTCCATCCACCTGAGTAGAACTGATTCAAATGACTTTTTTTTTTTTAATGCTGAGTAATATTCCATTATGTATATGTACCACAGCTTTCTTATCCACTTGTCAGTTGATGGGCATCTAGGTTGCTTCCATGTCCTGGCTATTGTAAACAATGCAGCGATGAACATTGGGGTACATGTGTCTCTTTCAATTCTGGTTTCCTCGGTGTGTATGCCCAGCAGTGGGATTGCTGGGTCATATGGCAGGTCTATTTGCAGTTTTGTAAGGAATCTCCACACTGTTTTCCATAGTGGCTGTACTAGTTTGCATTCCCACCAACAGTGTAAGAGGGTTCCCTTTCCTCCACATCCTCTCCAGCATTTATTGCTTGTAGATTTTTGGATTGCAGCCATTCTGACTGGTGTAAAGTGGTACCTCATTGTGGTTTTGATTTGCATTTCTCTGATAATGAGTGATGTTGAGCATCTTTTCATGTGTTTGTTAGCCATCTGTATGTCTTCTTTGGAGAAATGTCTGTTAAGTTCTTTGGTCCACTTTTTGATTGGGTCATTTATTTTTCTAGAATGGAGCTGCAGGATTTGCTTGTATATTTTTGAGATTAATCGTTTGTCTGTTGCTTCATTGGCTATTATTTTCTCCCATTCTGAAGGCTGCCTTTTCACCTTGCTTATAGTTTCCTTTGTTGTGCAGAAGCTTTTATTTTTAATTAGGTCCCATTTGTTTGTTCATGCTTTTATTTCCAATATTCTGGGAGGTGGGTCATAGAGGATCCTGCTTTGGTTTATGTCAGAGAGTGCTTTGCCTATGTTATCCTCTAGGAGTTTTATAGTTTCTGGTATTATGCTTAGATCTTTGATCTAACGCATATATATGGAATTTAGAAAGATGGTAATGAGAACCCCGCATGCGAGACAGCAAAAGGAACGCAGATGTATAGAGCAGACTCGTGGACTCTGTGGAAGAGGGCAAGGGTGGGATGATATGTGAGAATGGCATTGAAACATGTTAATTATCGTATGTGAAATCAATCGCCAGCCCAGGGTTGATGCTCGGGGCTGGTGCACTGAGATGTCCCAGGGGGAGGGAATCGGGAGGGAGGAGGGAGGGTGGTTCTGGAGGGGGAGCATATGTAAACCCATGGTAGTTTCATGTCATTGTATGGCAAAACCAACACAATAAAGTAAAGAAAATTAAAAAAAAAAGATTGCCGGGAGAAATATCAATAACCTCAGATATGTAGACGACACTACCCTTATGGCAGAAATTGAAGAGGAACTAAAGAGCCTCTTGATGAAAGTGAAAGAGAAGAGTGAAAAAGTTGGCTTAAGGCTCAACATTCAGAAAATTCAGATCATGGTATCTGGTCCCATCACTTCATGGCAAATAGATGGGGAAACAGTGAAAACAGTGAGAGACTTTACTTTTGGGGGCTCCAAAATCACTGCAGATGGTGATTTCAGCCATGAAATCAAAAGACGCCTACTCCTTGGAAGGAAAGTTATGGCCAACCTGGATGGCATATTGAAAAGCAGAGACATTACTTTGCCAACAAAGGTCCGTCTAGTCAAGGCTATCGTTTTTCCAGTAGTCATGTATGGTTGTGAGAGTTGGACAGTGAAAAAGGTTGAGCGCTGAAGAAGTAATACTTTTGAACTTTGATGTTGGAGAAGACTCTTGAGAGTCCCTTGGACTGTGAGGAGATCCAACCAGTCCATCCTAAAGGAGATCAGTCCTGGGTGTTCATTGGAAGGACTGATGTTGAAGCTGAAACTCCAATACTTTGGCCACCTCATGCGAAGAGTTGACTCATTGGAAAGACCCTGATGCTAGGAAGGATTGGGAGCAGGAGGAGAAGGGGAAGACAGAGGATGAGATGGCTGGCTGTCATCACCGACTTGATGGACATGGCTTTGGGTGAACTCCAGGAGTTGGTGATGGACAGGGAGGCCTGACATGCTGCAGTTCATGGGGTCACAAAGAGTGGGACACGACTGAGTGACTGAACTGAACTGAACTGAACTGAATGCATGTGATCTATTACTCAAGCTACTATTGTAACATAAAAGCAGGTATATATGATACATAGATAAATGAATATGGTTACATTTCAATAAAACATTTTTATAAAAAGTGACATTGTCAGTATATGGCTCATAGGCCATAATTTATCTATCTCTGATCTGCTTCATTTTCGGGTTGGTTTCTGTTATATTTGTCTTTGTCAGTTAGTCTTGCTTCTTTATATATCTAATAATTTTTGATGATATGACAGACATTGTAAATAAAGAAATTGCAAAGGCCTTCTATAATTATGTTTCATCGGAGATTGTTTCCTTCTTTTTTTTAATTTATTTTTTTCTTTACATTATTGTGTTGGTTTTGCCATACATTGACATGAATCTGCCCTGGGTATACATCTGTTACCCTTCCAGAACCCCCCCTTCCACCTCCCTCCCGATTCCATCCCTCTGCGTCATCCCGGTAACCAGCCCTGAGCACCCTGTATCATGCATCAAACCTGGGCTGGCGATTCATTTCACATGTGATAATTTACATGTTTCAATGCCATTCTCCCATATCATCCCGCCCTTGCCTTCTCCCATGATTGCCTCAGTTCAGCCAAGGTTTGAGTTGAGCTGTGTTTGGTTTGATTTTAGCTTTAAAGAGATTCAGTATAGTTCTGGTCTGCTGTTGTTCCTATGGATTTATTACCCTAAAATTTTTATTGAAAGCCTTGTGGAGATTTGTCTCTTTTGTCTTGAAAACTGCAGAGATTTATTCTTCACCTTCAGGGGTTTATATCTTATCTCTTTCGCCTCCCACCTCAAAACAGCTTCAAAGTTTGGTAATGTCTTAAGAAGTAGAGTGGCAATATTTGAGGTAAACTCCTTCCTTTGGAAAATTGTTTTTTATTAGTAAAATAATATGTGGATAATTTCATTCTTCCTTTTAAATTATTGACCTTATACTCCTACCCTCTATTCAACCCTAATAGTTAGAAAACATTTTGTAGATAAAATGAATCATGCCTCTGAATCCTCTTAATATCCAATCTAGGTTCCTACCCTTGTGTCACTGCTAAAAGCTCTGCTAGTTATTCTTTCCCATAGAGTTATTCTTATCCTTGACTCAATACTTAGTACATATCCAGATCTGACAAATTCCCCAAGAAAGAAGATGAATGGCAATCATTACCAGCTTATTTTAAGACAGTCTCATTCTGGAATTTTAGTTCACCTAGTTCTTATTGCTTTCACAAACCATGAACAGATATCTTTAAAAGTAGACTGTATTTAATATTTACCTAGGCTTGTAGAACAAAATGTATACTTTTACATTGTTAGATTATTTATTCTCTAGGTTAATGCCTCTAATTGGAATTTTGGACTGAAAATTACATGACTCATACATGTAAATGAGTACTAGAAATTTTTACACAACTTAAGTAAGTTGCATTGTATCTGAACAAATCTTTAGTAAAGCTAACCTAATGATCAAAATAAGAAGAGACCAGATTGGTATTTGTTTAATGATTTATTCCTTCATTCATTCAGTGAGTCAGTAGGTCTTTTGCTTACCAAATGAATATACACAGAGACTGACCTAAGTTGTAGAGTATCTTGATGAGCAAACTTGAAAAGAATTCTTCCTTCATGAAGTTTAAGTTCTGATGAGATGATGAATATATTTTCACATGTCTTTTGGCTATTTTAATATGTGAATTACTCTTTTTATGTCTATATTACTTTGCTACTAGGTTCTTCATCTTTTCTAGTGATTTATGATATATGTGAAGTCTTTGTGAATTATTATTTCTCCACTCTGTGTAGGGATTATGCTTTAAAAGATCTTCTATATGCAAAAATTAAAAATGCCAGGCACCTATCTTTACTGCTGTTGCTTTTATGTTTAAATCTTATATTTGAATACTTAGGCATAATTATGATAATGATCCAGATTTCTCTCCCCACCCAAATGGCTAACCAGTTATCCCAACATAATGTGTTAACTGTATTACTTTTACTCACTGACTTGAAATGCCTTTATTGTTGCCATATACTAAATTTTGATGCATACCTGTTCTTTTTTATGTCTATCTTTTAGGATCTTTTCATATATTTAGATTACCATAGATTTAAATATCTGGAATGATACTGTATTTGATTCAGAATGATAGATACAGAAAGAGACAAAAAGGAGAATGTGGAAAGGACATTTTCTAGGTGTCACTGGCTGAGATTTTTCAAGTGATGATTAAGCTAACAAAATAAGTAAGGAAATAGAGGTGTGAAAAGGCATGGCCTGTATGACTGGAGATAAAACCGAAATAGTATGACATGTTATAGAGAGAAGAATCTCTTTTTTGCCCTTTTTCGGATAACTCAGTTAGTATGACAGACTATCCCAAATTTTAATGACCTAAAACAATAACAGTTTAATTCTCATTGAGGAAACTTCCAGTGTGAGTCCTTTGGGACTGTGGGTCAGCTGGTTCTCTTCTAATGGATGAACTTGGCAATCCAGGCTTCTTCCATCTTCTGATTCCAGGCTCTGACTCTGCTCAGTTATGGTGAGAGAGAGTATATGGAAGAATACAGTGACTATTTTAGGGATCAGAAGAAGAAGAAGCCCACCCCCTGTGACTCTTTTTTCTTAAAATTAATTTATTTATGTATTTATTTTTGACTATGCTGGGTCTTTATTGCTGTCCATGGGCTTTCTCTAGTTGCAGCGAGCAGGGACTACTCTCTAGTTGGGGTGCATGGGCTTCTCATTGCAGTGACTTCTCTTGTTGTGGATCACAAGCTCAAGAGCATGTGGGCTCAGTAGTTGTGGCTCAGGGGCTTAGTTGCCCTGAAGGCATGTGGAATCCTCCAGACCAGGGAATGAACTGTGTCCCTTACATTCAGTTCAGTTCAGTTCAGTCATTCAGTTGTTTCCGACTCTTTGTGACCCCTTGAACCAAGCATGCCAGGCCTCCCTGTCCATCACCAACTCCTGGAGTTTACCCAAACTTATGTCCATTGAGTCAGTGATGCCATCTAACCATCTTATCCTCTGTTGTCCCCTTCTCCTCCTTCCTTCAATCTTCCCCAACATCAAAGTCTTTTCTAATGAGTCAGCACTTTGCATCAGGTGGCCAAAATATTGGAGCTTCAGCTTCAACATCAGTCCTTCCAATGAATAGCCAGGACTCATCTCCTTTAGGATGAACTGGTTGGATCTCCTTGCAGTCCAAGGGACTCTTAAGAGTCTTCTCCAATACCACAGTTCAAAAGCATCGATTCTTAAGTGCTCAGCTTTCTTTATAGTCCAACTCTCACATCCATACATGACCACTGGAAAAATCATAGCTTTGACTAGATGGACTTTTTAATATGCTGTCTAGGTTGGTCATAATTTTCCTTCCAAGGAGTAAGTGTCTTTTAATTTTTGGCTTCAGTCATCATCTGCAGTGATATTGGAGTCCCCCAAAATAAACTCAGCCCAGCGTTTCTCATGATGTACTCTGCATAGAAGCTAAATAAGCAGGGTGACAGTATACAGCCTTGATGTACTCCTTTTCCTATTTGGAACCAGTCTGTTGTTCCACGTCCAGTTTAACTGTTGCTTCCTGACCTGCATACAGGTTTCTCAAGAGGCAGGTCAGGTGATCTGGTATTCC
>ML661923.1:408811-460392 GCA_007570785.1 Antilocapra americana
AAAAAAAAAAATCTGAGAATGTAAAACCAAAACCTGTCAACAGCATTTACAAGAAAACTAAATAACAAGATAATCTCTGTGAACTCCAAATATAAATGGGGAGAACTAAACCAGAGCTGCAAACCTACCTGGTATCAGGCCAGACTGGGAGGAGCTTCTGTTAGAATTCTCACACTGTTTTTTAGTTCAGTCTGCTACAACAATAAGTCTCCCAACATTTTCAACCAGTTTTGCTGTTTAAAAACACAAGTATGTCCTGGTTTTTATAACGATTTAGTACCTAAACATTTAGCTTTTCTGGGTTCTCTGGTTTAAATCAGCCTGCTCCAAGTTTTTTTTTTCCCTATGACAGTCTCAGATTAGAGGTGTTTACCATCTGCTAGTCAGTTATTCCTGTCTGTTTGCCCTGCATTTTCTAAAACTGTGCTGCTGTTGTTTTGCCACTCTTTGTCTTTGTGGGTTTATACCTCTTAAAAAAAAAATCCATTTACTGAGACTGTGTTGGCGTTTCAAGGAAAGGTAAGATAAATGCATTTGTTCAGTCTCCCATGTTTTACCACATGTTTGACTTCAACATTTAAAGAGCAAAGAGACTCAGTAGATTTGCCCCCAGTCATAGGGAGATGGCAGCCCTCCTTCAGAGCCCCATTCTGCACAGAGTACCTCTATATGAAGCGTGCTTGTGTCTGCCTACTGCCAATTATTTGCTTCTTAACAAAATGACCTTCTAGAAGGATTCCACACACTTGTTGAGAAAGATTTCTTAAAGGCTCAGAAGGACACAAAGTACTTACTTTTGAAAAGGAGAATTGGTGGGGGATACAGATGGTGACAGGAAAATTCTGCTCTTTCCTGCAGATAATATCTTTACACAGTAGCATATATTTATTATTAAAACTAAAATAATTGCACAGATAAATTTAACATTGTGGTATGTTTTTCAGCAAAAGATAGAAAAGAAGGAATGTAGGAAGGATGGAAAGAAGGAAGGAAGGGGAGAAAAAAGGGAGAATTCCTTGATAATGCAGAACTACATTTAGATACCTCAATAGTCGACAGTGATGATGATTTAGATAACTCAGTAGTTTGTCAAGAGAAGGCAATGACAATCCACTCCAGTACTCTTGCCTGGAAAATCCCATGGATGGAGGAGCCTGGTAGGCTACAGTCCATGGGGTAACGAAGAGTTGGACGCGACTGAGTGACTTCACTTTCGCTTTTCATTCTCACGCGTTGGAGAAGGAAATGGCAACCCACTCCAGTGTTCTTGCCTGGGGAATCCCAGGGATGGGGGAGCCTGGTGGGCTGCCGTCTATGGGGCCGCACAGAGTCAGACACGACTGAAGCGGCTTAGCAGCAGCAGCAGCAGCAGCAGCAATAGTTTGTCACCCGCGATGGTGATGTTGACCGGAATAATGATGGCCGCTATTGCCTTTCATTTTACTTTGGATTTGAATAGCACTGGGGCTCTGCAGTTCACTGCCTGGATGCCCTGCTTTTTCTCTCAGTTCTAACTAAGCTTTGCTCATGCTTCTTTGTTAAATACCAATGAAATTCATAGATCTTTGCCACCTTAAGCTGTGAGAAAATTCAGTGCAAAATCCTGGCTTATATAACTTTGAATTCAGACCTTGACAACTAGACAGGATTTATCTCATGCATATGTATTAATTTTAAGTGCTTTTCTGTAACAGTCATTTGACATTTAATATACCATAATTGTATTATTAAATTTAAATGCATATTTGCAATTCTAAAAGCACTACTGAACTTTATGGGTGAAAAATACGTTCTCCTTCACCTTGGTTCCTTCTCACCCACTGGCTCTTTTCTGAGCTTTATTATCTCTGCTACCCTTACATTGATTGGAGCCCCTTCTTTTTTTTTTTTTTCAACATCAGATTCCCAACTTCCTGTCTTTTCCCACTTCCTAACAATCTCTTCCTGGTCAGGGCACTAAGATCCCACATGCTGCACACTGGTGGCTAAACAATAAAAATAAAATTTTTATTTTCAAAACAAAGCATCTCTTCTTATACATTTAAAAAAGAATAAAGTGCTGCTGAATAGCTAGCTCTCCACTGAAAACTCTTGACTCTGACCTTGACCTTTTATAACGGCAGGTGTCGGTGGGGTCTTAGCCCTTCTTTCAACACCATCATTTTCATTAGACATAAAACTGAGACCCAGAGGAACTAAGATTCGGATTGACCTCATCAGGGGCAGAGCGGACAAAAAGGCCCTGGTCTGTGTCTCCTTCCCTAGTGCTCCCCATTCACCCCATCGGCTCCAGCCACCCAAAACTCCTCGTGGTGAGCTCCCTGAGTGTGTTCTTCAATTTTACGGCTCTTGTCACTACTGCACACTTACCTCTGCTCTTTGCACTGCCAGGTACAACTTTTCCAACTTCCCCCATAGGATTAAGCTTTATTAATTCTTCACTGGGCTTCCCGTGTGGTGCTAGTGGTAAAGAATCCCCCTGCCAATGCACGAGTTATTAAGAGACACATTATAGTCAAGCATTGCCTTCCCAGAACATCTTTCTTCATCTTCCTCTACAACCTCTGTCCCTCTGTCTGTCTCAGGTGCCCTAGTCCTGTGTTCTGTTAGCACCTGAGTTTAGTTTCTATTTATTCCTAATCACACAGTACCTGTATTGAATTTGCCTGTTTATTAACCATCACCCCCTACTAGAATAGGAGCTTCTAGGGATCAGGGTGTGTGCATTATTTAACTTTCGATTCTCAGGATCTGGCATAGAGCCTGCCATAGAAGGATTTAATATTTTTTTGTTGCACTGAGAAATTAAGGCTGCTAATCTCCCTACTACTTCTCTTAAGCCCCTTTTAGCACTACCCTAAGCTTTGTGAGTAAAAAAATACATCATCATTCACTGCGGTTTCTTACTATGTGCTGGTTCTTCTCCAGAATTTGTTCTGTCTGCTGCTCTCACCCTGACTGAAATTCCCTTTGCCTTTCTCCATTTCAGCTTCTCAATTTCCTTTCCTTTTCCATGTCTCACTGCTTACTGTGCTTCTCTCTCTGCAGTTCACATTCCCTCACGCTTAGCTACTGCTTTCCTTTTTTTTGGAAGGAAATTACATTTCTGTTCTATGTGGGAATGTCTAGTGCTTCTCTTCACTGCAAAACACTTCCCCTTAGTCAGCACCTCCCCCAATCATATCTACCTCTCACCACGCAGGGCGGCTTCCTGCTCAAGAGGGAGGTTGTCCTGTACTTTCAGACCCGCAGGCTGGGGAAGAGTGGACTTCAAGAAATGCACAGGCTCTGATTTTATTGATATCTGCCTCCCTCTACAAAAGCTATTTTAGGAAGATTCTCTGAGGGTCTAACAGTTTAAACCAGTCATTATCTCTTTCCTGCTCTGCTAAAATTCTTGACCTGTTAACCCAATGAAGATGTGTGGTAACAGGTACTACAGTGTACCTCCTTCTTTTTAGACTTTTCTGGACATGCCCAGTGTATATGTTTGTGACAAAATAACTTTCCAGTCAGCCCACCACACATTTTATCCTAAAAACCAGATTTTAGGATGATTCAGTGACCTCCTTATTCCTGCTTCTTTGAGTTTTCATTATAGTTGGAGCAATCATTTTCTAAAATTTAAATTTGCTGTCATTGAAAAAATTCCATTTTTCTTCCTAGCAGTGTCCGCCCTTCAAGGAGGATTATACTATAGGCCCTGCTTTGAATAGAAAAATATAATTGTATATCACTCCTGAGTAGATACTTTCAGAGTTTACTGTAATTGCTTTTCATTCTGCCACTCAAGATAGAAGTTATTCTATTAACAAGGTCCTAAGAGTAAAGATGATACAATACAGAGCTTCAGCTGACACAATGCAAGCAAGTAGCCTGAGCAAAAAAAAAAAAAAAAAAAAAATTTGTTTATAAGCTGCTGAGATGGTGGTTATAACCAAATGTCTCAATGCATGAATTATCAGGGGACCCAAATATTCAGTGGGTATATCTTTCCTTTTCTCCTTTGCTTTTCACTTCTCTTCTTTTCACAGCTATTTGTAAAGTCTCCTGAGACAGCCATTTTGCTTTTTTGCATTTCTTTTTCTTGGGGATGGTCTTGATTCCTGTCTCCTATACAATGTCACGAACCTCCATTCATAGTTCCTCAGGTACTCTATCAGATCTAGTCCCTAAATCTATTTCTCACTTCCACTGTATAGTCATAAGGGATTTGATTTAGGTCATAACTAAATGGTCTAGTGGTTTTCTCCACTTTCTTCAAGTTAAGTCTGAATTTGGTAATATGGAGCCACAGTATGATCTAAGCCACAGTCAGCTTCTGGTCTTGTTATTGCTGACTGTATAGAGCTTCTCTATCTTTGGCTGCAAAGAATATAATCAATCTGATTTTGGGGTCAACCATCTGGTGATGTCCATGTGTAGAGTCTTCTCTCATGTTGTTGGAAGAGGGTGTTTGCTATGACCAGTGCATTCTCTTGGCAGAGCTCTATTAGCCTTTTCCTTGCTTCCAATAGAAATTCCAAACAATAGAATGGGAAAGACTAGAGATCTCTTCAAGAAAATTAGAGATACTAAGGGAACATTTCATGCAAAAATAGGCTCAATAAAGGACAGAAATGTTATGGACCTGACAGAAGTAGAAGATATTAAGACAAGGTGGCAAGAATACACAGAAAAACTGTACAAAAAAGAACTTCACCACCCAGATAACCACAGTGATGTGATCACTCACCTAGAGCCAGATATCCTGGAATGTAAACTCAAGTGGGCCTTAGGAAGCATCACTATGAACAAAACTAGTGGAGGTGATGGAATTCCAGTAGAGCTATTTCAAACCCTGAAAGATGATGCTGTGAAAGTGCTGCACTCAATATGCCAGCAAATTTGGAAAACTCAGCAATGGACACAGCACTGGAAAAAGTCAGTTTTTATTCCAATCCCAAAGAAAGGCAATGCCAAAAAATGCTCAGACTACCATACAATTGTACTCATCTCACACGCTGGTAGTGCTCAAAATTCTCCAAGCCAGGCTTCAGCAATACGTGAACCGTGAACATCCAGATATTCAAGCTGGTTTTAGAAAAGGCAGAGGAAACAGAAATCAAATTGCCAACATTCACTGAATCATTGAATAAGCAAGAGAGCTCCCCAAAAACATCTATTTCTGCTTTATTGAATATGCCAAAGCCTTTGACTGTGTGGATCACAATAAACTGTGGATAATTCTGAAAGAGATGGCAATACCAGACCACCTGACCTGCCTCTTGAGAAACCTGTATGCAGGTCAGGAAGCAATATGTAGAACTGGGGAACAACTGACTGGTTCCAAATAGGAAAAGGAGTACGTCAAGGCTACATATTGTCACCCAGCTTATTTAAATTCTATGCAGAGTACATCATGAAAAACGCTAGGCTGGAGGAAGCACAACCTGAAATCAAGATTGCCGGGAGAAATATCAATAACCTCAGATATGCAGATGACACCACCCTTATGGCAGAAAGTGAAGAAGAACTAAAGATCCTCTTGATGAAAGTGGAAGAGGAGAGTGAAGAAGTTGGCTTAAAGTTCAGCATTCAGAAAACTACGATCATGGCATCTGGTCCCATCACTTCATGTCAAATAGATGGAGAAACAGTGGAAACAGTGGCTGACTTTATATTTGGCGACTCCAGAATCACTGCAGATGGTGATTGCAGCCATGAAATTAAAATATGCTTATTCCCTGGAAGGAAAGTTATGACCAACCTAGACAGTGTATTAAAAAGCAGAGACATTACTTTGTCAACAAAGACTCGTCTAGTCAAGGCTATTTTCTTTTCCCCAGTGGTTACGTATGGATGTGAGAGTTGGATGGTGAAGAAAGCTGAGCACTGAAGAATTGATGCTTTTGAAGTGTGGTGTTGGAGAAGACTCTTAAGAGTCCCTTGGACTGCAAGAAGATCCAACCAGTCTATCCTAAAGGAGATCAGTCCTTGGTGTTCACTGGAAGGACTGATATCGAAGCTGAAATTCCAATTTTGGCCACCTGATGCAAAGAGCTGACTCATTTGAAAAGACCCTGATGTTGGGAAAGATTGAGGGCAGGAGGAGAAGGGGAATGACAGAGGATGAGACGGTTGGATGGCATTGCCGACTCAATGGGTTTGGGTGGACTCTGGTCGTTGGTGATGGACAGGGAAGCCTGGTGTGCTGTGGTTCATGGGGTGGCAAAGAGTTGGACAGGACTGAGTGACTAAACTGAACTGAACTGAAACATTCAGTGTATAGTGCCAAGCATATCTTAACAGCTATAGGTAGGGAAAATGGAAGAGTGGACTCTTCACTAGTGTGACATATGTGTGCTTGATTGCTCAGCTGTGTCTGACTCTGTGCAACCCCATGGACTGTAACCCGTCAGGCTCCTCGTCCATGGGAATTCTCCAGGCTAGAATGCTGGAGTGGGTTGCCAACCCTGCTCCAGGGGATCTTCCCAGCCACATATCAAATCCAGGTCTCCTACACTGCAGGCAGATTCTTTACCATCTGAGCTACCCGGGAAGCCAGTAGCTAACTTGAAAGAAGGCATCAAGAGCCTCTGTGTAAAACCAGAGCATTAATGACTGAGGCTAGAGCATTGGGAAACAGTCCAGAAAATCTAATGAATGTTGTCTAATTTCCCAAGTCTAGTTTTCATAGATGCACCTTAAAGAACATGAAGTAAATTCTTCAAGGATTAATAAAAGAAGCTTGTTGTTATATATACTATCTCCCCAGTGGACCATCTAAATGAAAAAAAAAAATCTATAAAATGTATTAGAGCTTCATTGAAGTTGTGAAAATTTTATGGATGACAGACCCAGAAACAGTAATTAGACAAAAACAGGCCAGCCTAAGCTGAAACTGAACTTCAGAGATCAAGAAATATTAATCCAAGCTCACCTTGGGTGTCCCATCTGTGATGGCACACTCTCCACAGCTGGACTTGAAGCTGAAGCTAAGGTGGCATTTACATGCTTCTGAAAATAGCAGAAGAGTTTGTCATTCCACCAGGATCGGGTTTTCTTTTTGCCTTTATACTTGCCACATGAAAGCTGCCTTTATATGCGTGTCACCAGACTGTCTTTTTATAAATCATGCCTGCCTTGCCAAATAGATACGTGTATTGGTAAGACTGTCCTTTTTTGCATTAGTCTCATAAATCAACATCACAGAACAATTCCCAGCTTAGGTAGTCTTTTAAATTTAAAATTAGGAAACATAAAAACGGAGGCTGTGATAAGGAAATTAAAAAATCTCTTAAGAAACTCTGTGTGTTTGTTTGGAACAGTGAGAGAAAGAGAGAGATTGAACCAGAGAGAAAATTTCCTTCATTCAGCTGCTCTGAGTTATGAGGCAGAAGGCATAGCAATGCTTGGAGGAGAAATAAAAAGACAGTATTTCTAGGTAGCTTGGTACAGGTTTGCATTTTGTGACCCCTGGGAGGAGGCTTTCTGATGTGGCCTCAGGAATCACTGGACTCACTGGTTCACCCTAAAATGCAGGTTCTTGACAGAGATTAAAAAAAAAAAAAAAAAACTGACTACTGTGATATCCAAAGAAAGTGACAAATGGATTAATTTCAATGGAAAAAATACTAAGAATTGTGATAACTTTATTGAGTACTTACTCTATGCTGGGAACTTTCTAAACACTGTATCTGTAAGAATGCAGTCAACCTCTAAGTTGAAGCCTCTAAGATAGGCACCAGAGTTGTGTCTTTATATAGAACAGAAAACTGAGGCATAGAGATATCATTAAATAACTTGGATAGAGTCACATGGCTGATATGTGTCAGGGCAGGATCTGAACATGGACAGCATGGCTTCAGGGTCCATGCCTCTCTAGCTGCAAACCTACAATTTAACCACAGATAGCCTCAAGTTGAGAAATGAAATCCCTGAATAGGGCCCTGACTTTCTTTGATGACCAGTGTGGATATTAGAATGTGGGCTCAGAATTGACAAGGCCCTTGACCTTGCTTTAAAGTACTTTCTAAAATAGCTTCTATCTGGTGTGAAATCGTGAAGGGGACAGAGCGGACCTTGATTCTTAAAGGTACATGGAGTGCCCAAGTTCCATCTAATTGTGGCAGGAGGATCTGTGGCTCTGTTTTCAGTGTGCTTTCTCATCTACTTGGTACATGTTATATGGGAAGCCACTTCCCTTCTTAGTTTAGCTGACTATGGAGAGACTAATGAGTTCAGTCATGTCTGACTCTGTGACGTCATGGACTGTAGCCCACCAGGCCCCCTGCCCATGGAATTTTCCAGGCAGGAATACTGAATTGGGGTGCCATTTCCAACTCCAGGGAATATTCCTGACCCAGGGATTGAACCCGCATCTCTTGCATTTCCTGCACTGGCATGCAGACTCTTCACCACAGCACCAGGAAGATGGTAACACTGGTGGTGTAGGGTGTGTTGGTGAAAGTGTGTATTCTTGGCCTTCAGTAAACATCAGCAAATGACAGTCATTAGATTCCGGTCTGTTGTCACATCCTTTGCTTGTGGGTTCTCTGTTCCAGGATTAGGTTTGCAGAGCCTACTTGAAAGCCCGCAGGGACAGGCTGGAGCATCACCTTAAGCCAAGAAGACTTGGGAGAGGGAGAGGGGTTCCTGAAGGGGAACACATGTATACCCATGCGGATTCATGTCAATGTATGGCAAAACCAACACAATAATGTAAAGAAAAAAGTAAATAAATTAATTTATAAAAAAGTTTTCAAAAAAAATAATAAAGGACCCTCTAAAAAAAAACAAGAAACCTCTTCTTAGAGGTTTCTTTAGAAGGTTTTTTTTTAGAAGATGTGCTACACATCTTCTACTCTTTGATTCTCTTTTAAAAAAAAAGAATAGTTTTATATTTTGAGTCAAACTAGCAATGTATAGCTCAAAAAACCAAAAACAAAACAATCATTATTTAGTAGTCATGGCAATGAGGTAGAAGCTAGATTTCACACCTTAAAGGGGCAAAGCAAACCCAGGGTATAGGTTATATTTGAAAGTCTTCTAAGAAAGCCAAAATCAGATCTAGCCTATAAATCACACCTGCCTAGCTTAAGAAATAACAAAACTATCCCCACTGATGCCATCTTCTCACCAAGTCTCCCTGCTGTTTGAAAGAATCCTCTACCAGGGAGAACAATAGAAGGGAAAGGTTTATTTCAGTCATATTCCTGAGAATGGATCCCTTATGCTTATACCCTCTGAATCAAAATTTTCTGGGAGATGGGAAGAACAGAAAAGTTTGTAAAAATCTCTCATACTAATTCTGAAACATAATTTGCTCCAGCCAGACACCACTGTGTTTTAAGAGCATTTACACAGAGGCACAGATGTATGAAGAATATGTTTGAAGTGATAAGTCACTTCTCTGAGCCACACACATATACACACACATAATTCTTATGACTGTTCACTTCCTGTTCTCACTTATTTAACGAAATATATCTTAGATATATCAAAACGTATTTTAGAACTGACTTCCAAGGGAAAAAAAATCCATCCCTCTTAATTAACTGTTATACTTCTGTTCCTATTTAATACCTAGCATCCTCTAATGTTTTTGCTTTGACCACCAGGAAGCTACATTAAATGCTTTGTTGTTATCATAGTTCAGATTTTTGTTAAATTTATTTATATCCTTTCCTGTTTTTGTTCTTCTGATGATCTGTGCCTAGTGTCAAATAAGGTCTTTTGTGTAAGACATCCCAGTCATTATTAGAAGTTGATTTTATGTAAATAATTTACTAAAAAGAAAAATGGGCATTTATTCTCTAAGAATGCTTTAAAAAGCTGGAATGTATGGGAATTTCACATTCAGATCTCTCCTTGCCTCTTTTTACCTGGGGTCCCACAGGGAAGTGTCCCTGGAGGCTCCTTCCTACTCATCTTGTGATAATAACTCAGAACGAACTTTAATCCAGAAGGGCCTTGTCTCGTGTTAACAAGAATTTTTCAAGGAGGTCCATTTGAAAGGGCTTGGGGATGTTGTGCTATGTCATAGCTTTTCACATAACAGGTCTGAAGATAATCATTTCTGAGAAAAGATGAAAGGGACCCAAACCCGTGGGGCCTGAGAAATAATGACAAGTCTGGAGAACGGGCCAGATGAAAGGAGGGTAAAGGACATTGTCAGTGTGCCACGCAGAGGCTTTGGTTCAATGGGAACACGCTGGAAAAAAAAAATGATGAAAAAACACACAAAGAGCACACCGTGCCTCTGCTCTGCTCCCCCACGTGCCTTGATAAACCGTGGACACGGGGAGATGAAGGCGCCTGTTCCCCAGACAGCACCACCCAGGACGAGATCCTCTCCCTGGCTTCCTTGCTGCCTTCCTTTCTCAGCCCTGAGTGCCCCTTCATTTCCCTTTAACATTTTCCACGGCATCATTAGGCTTCTTCTTCTTCTTCTTCTTTTTTTTTCGTACGCTTTTGAGATTGCTATTTCATCTCGGTCTGATGACATCCAAGTTTTTAGCTAAAAGTTGCTGTGATTTGTTTTGTGATTTCTGGAGGAGAGTTTGGTGTGTGGTTGGCATACCTCAAAAGCAGCCCTGTGCATTTCTGCTTCTCCCCTCCTGGTAGAAATGTGACAGTCCATCCGTCTCCCCTCCCAGGCTGCTCACATTTGTGCCCCAGCTCAGGCCCCAGGCTCAGGTCCCATGTCCACTCAGGGCAGGCATGAAGCAAGCATTCCTGATTCACCTGGAACACACAAGTCACCCACGCCTCTCTGGGGGGAAGTCTGGCAGCTCTTTCCTCAGTTTCAGGGATGTTTCAGGCAGCCCTCCATCACTGGAAAACACCAGATGGGATGGATGGAGGCAATTTTGCAGAACGTGCTGCGAGATCGGCTTCCTCAGTGGTCTTTCCAGCTGGAAGCAGAGCGGCCAGAAAGCACTGCGTTCTCAGCCCAGTTTCATCGCCTCGAGAGCTACAGATGGCTTCCCCAAGCACCTGAAGTCTGTGCTGCTTCCCTGGACAGAATATGCTGCAAGCTGCAGAAAGTCTTTTGTCTGTCCACAGCACAACTCAGACCCCAGTTTCTTTCTGCCTTGAGAATGAGAGCAGAAGACGCAGAGTAGAAAGAGCCAGAAGGTGGGGAAATGAATGTTTAATGTTTGAAACTCCCTGGGACTGGCCAGCTGCTCAAAAAGGTACATCAGGGGATATTTATAACATGGCTTCCTGTGGGCATGCATAAACAAGACTTTGAAAATGGTCCAGCTCTCTTCCTCCAGAAAGACGTGGATTTATCAGTTGAGTCTGAATTGATTGCATGATTCTTACATATTACTGACTATAGTGTTTTTTTCTTGTGCTTTTCCTCTCCTTTTCCTTTTCTTTCTTTTTGACTCTTCCTTGACTGTTTAGTTCTATGAACATCAGCCAGTGGTCACAGGGGCTGGGATCAAGGCGTTGGCACGAAGAGCCGTGGTCACTGGATTGTTTCTGCCACTGTTTAATGGGTCTTGCATTTGTTTTTAATTTTAGCTGAGTGTTGGGGGCTGAGGCTAACTGGCACCGTAAAAGCTTTGGAAGCAAGAGTAACCCTGGGACGGCTGTCAGAAAGGCAGGCAGAAGTGATCTTTAGTTTTACACAGTTACCCATAGGAGGCCACCAGTGGTTGTTTTGTGTCAGGCCCAGGAATATTCCACTGTCAGTCAAGACCTCTCAGTTTCTGCATGGTGTCATGGAAACTATGTTGAAAAACTAAATATTTTTTTCTGGTTTAAATATAATTTGCATTATATTTTTCCTTATTCCTCCATCCAAAACCAAGTGTCAACCTTCCTGATCTTCCTTTCCATATTTTACACTGTTTCCTAAGACTGTGAAGTGCATACAGGCATCAGACAGAATCTTTCGGCCATGTAGGAACCATTTCAGCCCAGGCTTTGCCCTGTACCTTTCATTGTTTCTCAACCACTAGGGCTGAGGAGCAAAAAAGAGCGGCTCTGATACCCTTAAACTCAAGAGTCCCTAAAAGCTGGTGGGCTGGTGGTTACACTGAAGCCACCTCCTGGGATTTAGGTGTATTCTTTCTTCAAGATGGTCTGCTTTCTTGAAGATAAATGAGGCTGACAGTCCATGCCTGCCATGACCCACACAATGCAGGGAATCCTACTCAGGATGCTACCCATCAGTGCAGCTGCTGGCCAGGCTAAAGGCAAGTGCAGGGCCAGCCAGGTAACAGGCGAGAGTGAAGGATCCTGACATGGTAACAGCCTTTGTGCAACAGACATCTTTATATTAGAGGACTTGGACATGGTCAAAGGCCTTTTGTATCTGTTGATTTATTTCAGTCCTGCACAAAACCTTCAGCGTGACAAGGGAAACCTAGCCCAGAATCTATCGGTTTTCTGTCGAAAACCTGGAAGGTGAGCCAAAGCTCAGTATTTGTCCAGCAACTCGAGACCTGGCTGAACTGTTCTTACATTGTGTGGGTTCGTTCAGAGGGCTTTGGAATGTGCAAAATAGAGCACTGTGTAGATTTTGAGTCCAGAGGACCACACAGACATATGTACAAGGGACAAAACAAATGGGGTAAGGGATGAAATTGTACAACTGACTTTGCCATGTGCTCACCGGTAGATCCAGGACCTAAAATACTGTTTGATGCTTACAATAACAATTCTGTCTTCACTGATATTAGAAAACCAGGGCACACAGACAACTATTGTCATTTACTAATTTCACAAAATTAGTGAATGATGATGCCAGAATTTAAATCCAGGTCTTATTGGCTATACCCAATTTGTTCCAAATAATGTCTAATAGTACTTAGTGCTTTATCACTTGTGAAACATATTCATATACTCCATTGCACCAGATCCCTATCACCCCTGTAGGAGTTGGGTAATGTGATAGATGAGGGAATGAGATTCAAATAGTTAACTGATTTTTCCCAGATCCCAAGGCTAGCAACTGGGAGAGTCAAAATTCTGTCAAATCTTCCTTTTGAAAATTCTTTTTCTTATTTTACTCCGCTTCCCTGATAAACAGCATCAACAGTCACTTTTTATGGAGCAATTACTTCCTCTCAGACACTACACTAAACATTTTACCTGGCTTCTCCCACTTAGCCCTCACAACAAAACTAAGTGAGCTAGACCATTGTTACTCTAATTTTGCAGACAAGTAATTTAAAGACTGTGCTCCAAGGTTACACAGCTAGTGAGTGGTAAGACTGGGCTTGCATCCCAGTTAGTCTGATTCTGACTTTAGAATCCAAACCTTCACAGCTCTTCCTGTGTGTGGCATAATATACTTGAGGTGCACAGTTCCATGGAGGGACAGAAGAAGGAAATATTGATTTCAGCTAAAGAGATCTCCAAAAGCTTTGTGAAAGAAGTGACATTTGAGCTGAGCCTTAAGAGATTAAGTATATAAGGAACAGATAGGCTTAGTGACTTGTTTAAAATTTCATAAGTTCTTCATTCATTTGAAGCAATTCTACTCAGATGGATGAAACTGGAGCCCATTATCCAGAGTGAAGTAAGCCAGAAGCAAAAACAACAATATAGTATATTAACACATATATATGGAATTTAGAAAGACAGTAATGAGAACCCAACATGGGAGACAACAAAAGGAACGCAGATGTATAGAATAGACTTGTGGACTTTGTGGATGAGGGTAAGGGTGGGATGATATGGGAGAAGGGCATTGAAGCATGTTAATGTCATGTGTCTAATCAATCGCCAGCCCAGGATTGATGCTCGGGGCTGGTGCAGCGAGATTTCCCGGGGGGGAGGGAAGAGGGAGGGGGGACCCGGAGGGGAAGCATATGTAAACCCATGGTGATATCATAACAATGTATGGCAAAAACAATAATAAAAAAATAAATAAATAAATAAAAGCTGAATTCCCCCCCAAAAAAAATAAAATAAAATAAAATAAAATTTCATAAGTTCTTCAAATACAGGTTTTTTAAACTGAAATTCAGACTTTTTTTTAAAGAATGTATTCCCTAGCCCTATCTAGTTGTTCCCTTCCTTCTCTGTAGACCTTTTCTCCCTTTCCTTGAGCTAAAAAGAAACAGGCAGAATTTAGAAGGACAAGAGCCTCAGATTCTTCAAAAATTATATATAAAAATATAGTAGTGTTATTCCATGAAGTCAAGTACAAAAGGTACAAATTGAAAGCATATATTCATGCCCAAACTAATTCAAATCCCTCTGCTAACAAAAACAGCATCAATTTGCTCTATGAGTATGTGTAATCTAAAACATCCCAGCCTGTGAATCCAAACCTGAGAAATGCCGTAGCAAAGCTTCCATTCATGAAATGATATAAAGCAGAAGTAAAGCTTGATTCTATAGTCAAATTTTTAAAAAGCTATATTTCCAGTTTTCAAACACATGTAAAACTCTTTTTCACGTGAAATAAATACAAGTCCTGAGTAGTTTTAATTAGCGATCTTGGAGACATGCTGCACCTGTTCCAATTCATCTGCAGAGATGAAAACCCTTCACCCTTTTCATTTGCTGACAAGTTAATAGACATTTCCAGCTCAAGCCAGCACATGGAGTTTTGCAGCTTTCCTGTGACAGGTGAATAATAAAGCTGCACAAGAATGTGGCAACCATACACAGAAAATCCTCCGCGAGTGTAAATTCCTGAGCAGAGGCACTAGAATGCCCATTGTTCTGCAGGGCCCTGCACGTGTAGCTTATGTATCACTTTGTTTTTATTAACAGATTTATTGAATTGTTATTTACATTGCATTGTAATCCTCCTATCGAAAGTGTACAGTTGAGTAAGGTTAATATATTTGCAGAGTGGTATAGCCATCACTAGAATCTAATTTTAGAACATTTCCACCACCCCCAAAAGAAATTTCATGCCATTTACAGTTATTCCTTATTCACCTTCCCCCTCAACTTCAGTTCTAGACAACTATTCTGATGCTTCATTTTTACATTGTAGTATAGAAGGTATTAACTGTTTCATATGCTTGCTGTTTTTTGTATTGGGCTAGTGAATAATTGAATGGCACTTGTATTCATTGGAAAACGTGATATGGTATGATTATTACTGTGGCAGTGTGTGTGTGTGTGTGTGTGTGTGTGTGTGTGTGTGTGTGTGTGTATGAGCATCTGTATTCATATGTCCGTGCAAACAGGCTAAACAGAAATAACAAGAAATCATTCCTGAAGAGAGGCAGAGGTTGGAAGACAGCTTATACTTTGATAGCAAAGCTGTCAGCAGAGATATTTAGTATAACAAGAGGCATTTTACAGAGAAAAGAGCAAAACTACAATTATAGTGGATTCTCATTATTTGGAGATTCTGTATTTGCAGGTCATCTTTCTAAAATTTATTTGTAACCCCAGCATCAACTAATCGTGATTTGCAGTCATCTTCAAACATACATGGAACAGCAACAAAAATTTGAGGTCCTTCACTCTTCTTCTCTCATGTTCCTAGCTGAGGTCAATCAAGGGGACACTTGGCCTTCTTGTTTAAGCTCTCAAACGAGATCAGTGCAGATGGAGAAGGTCAGGACAGTGCAGTATGATGCAAGAAGCTTCAGTTCTTTGGCCAGTTGGATGGGGTTTGACTCCAACTTTGGCACCTGTTAGTGAAGCAGCTTTAGGCGAGTAAATTAAAATCTCTGACCTGACTTATTCTTTTGTAAAATAAAGCAAAATAAAGAGGATAGAATCTATGGGAATGAGTTTAAGATTTAAGATTATAGTCTATGGGAATCTCTCTCTCTCTCTCTTTCTCTAGTCTTTCTCTGGTTCTTTGTCTCTTTCTCTCTTTACTGTCTTTAATGTCTCTTTGTTTCCTCTAGGGGTTCTAGTTCACACTATTCACTAGTTCTGTGTTCCTGGGAAACTTTAGAGAATGTAGCTATTGTGAATAATGAGAATCAACTGTACATTATAGATATTGTTGACTGTGATAGGGAAGAAGGAGGAGACTTTTTCATATAATAACCTTTCTGTGGATAATTTATCCTATGAAATAGCGACAACTCTGTTCAAATTTCCTTCTTTCTTAATACATACAGTCTTGTAGGTAGAGGTCATTCCTAAGGTTCAAAAGATAGAGAAGAAATCTTTGAAACTACAAATTAGGAATTTATTTTGCTACTAATAATGCAAATCAGAGTTGCTGGACTTGAAAATGGAGATGTGTTATTCAAACATAACAAGAGATTTGAGGGTTGAGATGCTGGTGTTGGTTTATCTGCTCACGGTAGAAACCCAGGCTGTTACCACCCTCCTACTCTATCATCCTCAGTACTGGTTCTTATCATCGTGTTTTTGCCTCTCAGACACAAAATGGCAACACAAGCACCAGACCTCCTGGGAAGGGAGGGTAAGGAAGAGCACATAGAACTTTATTCAATTTGTCCTTCATTAGGATCAGAAAAGAATTTTACCAAAAGTGACTCCCCATTTTTCCAACAGTCTCATTGGTCAGAAATGTGCTATATGGCTATTTAGGACCAGTTCGATGTTCTAATTTTTAGTGTGACCTGGTCATGTTGCTATCCCCAATGAAATCAAGTTTTGATAAACCATGAAGAAGAGGTCGCAGGCATTGGATATTCTAGGGACTAAATGGAATTGAACACAATGTCTGGATATAAGCAGACTGGGGCCTCATTTGAATTTCTGATGTGGTATCTATTCTGGTAGGTAGTTCAGGTGCAGAGATGTTCCCTGGCTTTAACCCTGTACCATAAAATGAAAAACTGGCTATCCAGGATTGAGACTCAACTATTCCTTCATCCCACTACAGCTCACGAGCTTCCTTTGTGACTATTCTGTGAAATATTTTATTTTCTGGAAAGAATATAAGTCTGCTGCATGGATACAAATGTGAAGAATTATTTCTGCAAGTTGAGTATCTTGTTAAAAATAAGAGAAGAGATTTTCAAATAAAAATGTCAGTCAGAGGATGAGAAGTTGAAAATCTTCATTCAGTTTCCCTTGTGTATTTATAACTCTTGAGCCAAAGTAGGATATAAGGGCTGCCCTATGACAATGTAAAAGTCTTAAAAATCAGAATTTCCCAACCAGATTTTTGAGAAGTATTCCCACATTATTCTAAGCCCTTTAAAAACTACCTAGTATTTTATTAAAATATAGCAGGTTTAAGTCAATAAAATTTTATTTTATTAACTCAATGCATACATTTAATATATACATTTGTCTCATGGACCACTAATATTTTTATTAGCGCTCAAAATATTGATCTTGAAAAAGCTTTTAAATATTAGATTTCTAGTAACAATTTTAACGTTCATACTATCAATGATAATTTCTCCAAGATCCCATAAAAATCAACAAAATTATATAATTTAGAATAATCTTATGAGCCCCTAGAATTTGAGAACAAAACAAAAAGTGAGCTCAGGCCAGAAAACATCAAGAAGAATCACTGATGATGAGACTAGCAAATTTGACTTGGGAAACAGATCGTGTTTTGTACAGTCTATGCCTTGAACTGAAACTTTTCCAGCCAGGAAAGTGGTAACAAAAGCCTTTGATTCATTATGTTGTCTGTCCCTCGCTCAAGGTCACAGCAGACTAGTTAAGTAGAAAACTAAGCAGCTACTCCTCCTTACCCCTTTCACCTCCACATCATAGTGACTATTTCTTGGACCTTAAGAATTCATCATGCAGAATAAAGTGGTGACCAATGTCTGGGTTCAGCAGAACCTGAGTTAAACCCTAGGTCCTTGACTAACTAGCTTAGGTAGTGTACTTAGGCTACATATTCATTTTCTCATCTGTGAAATGGGAGTAATAACAGCACCTACTTCCAAGAGTTATGATGCTTATTGGAGGGGGTTTACATAACACAATTAGCCCAAGAGGAGACTTTCCTGGTGATACTGTGGATAAGAATCCACCTGCCAATGCAGGGGACCACAGAGTCAATCCCTGGTCCGGGAAGATTCCACAGGACAGCTAAGCCTGTCTGCCCCAACTACTGAAGCCCGTGTGCCTCGAGCCTGTGCTCTGCAACAAAAGGAGGCACCACAGTGAGAAGCCTGCACACCACCACGAAGAGCAGACCCTGCTCACTGTAGCTAGAGAAAGCCCAAGCACATCAACCAAGATCCAGCACAGCCAAAAAATAAAAAAAAAAAGTCCAAGAGTTCACATATATTAAGTACTCAGTAGTTGTTTTTAATCTATCAAACTATTATTGTGCTTCCTGACACCATAAGGTACACACACAAGGGAGGAGGAGTGATGATGGAGGAGGTAGAGATTCTATAACCTGCCGTTGGACTGGGGTACCACGGGCTGAATGTGGTCTGAAAAATGGGACATGTACTTCTTGGCCTGCATTGTCCTGTTTGTACTTAATAACAACACAAAGGAAGTGTCATTCGTGGCAAAGTCTTAAAGTGTGAGATGCTACGGTTGCTCTGCTGGATATATTACACGAACTAAGAATTACAGATTGACCACACCTCTTTGCCACACTGTGGAAAGACACAGATATTGGAGCCTAAGAAAAGTACACCATAGAAATACTGGCTATGCAAAAAAAAAAAAAAAAAAAAAGGTAGTTACAGGGTTACTCGGTCAATAAAACAAGACTAGGAGTCATAGGGAAGCAAGGATTTAGGTGAAGACTGATAAAAAGAGGAGGCAGAATACAAAAATAAACTCTAAAGTAGTCGTTCTTGATTGAAGGTGATTTTGCAACACCCCGTCTCCGGGAATATGTGGCAATATCAGGGGCACTTTGATAGTCATGATTTGCTGCTGCCATTACTGGGTACCAGTTGGGAATACTACTAAATATTATGCAATATATCATACATGCTGCTATTAATTACACAGGGCACTCCTTCAAACCAGGCATCATCTGGCTCAAGTGCACTTAGTGCTGGGGTTGAGAAGCTCTACTCTAAAGGAAGGTTGATAGTAGAAACCAGGGGTATTGATCATTGGAAGTGACCCTATAGGAAACTGAACCACCCATTAAATGCTACTGAAACGCTTATTGCTAATTCAAAAGAAAAATAGAATATGATAGAAAGAATATGTTACATATAGACTAGAAGAGGTGAGACCCAACCAATGAAAAATAGGTGTATAGAGAGAAGAAAAATGAAGATGGAAACACAGAGGGGCATCATAAATTAAAGTTTACCTAAATGGAAGCATCAGTTTGGTTTAGGTGAAAAAGACATCCTCCCATTTGTAATAAAACATGGTAAAAAAAAAAATCTAGGTATAAAAGAAGAACGGTTTAAACAAAATCCAGGCTAGTCTCCAATTTCTCCTGTCCAAGGTAAAAGCCAAAACAAAAAAACAAACCAACATGTCACAGACAGACAAACAAAAATCTCCATAACAAAGTCCATAGAAATTTAAGGACAAAGACTTCAATTAAGTAAATGTGTGCATAATCAATAGCCATCTTACTTAGGCAAAGACAGGTACTGAGATTCCATGCTTTCAACTAAAAAATATTAATATCTCAGTTAATAACAGCAAAATTGAAAAATAATGACTTGGGCTAGCCAAGATATGAAAAGCCTGATTGAGAAATAGAAACAGATAAAACAACAATAATTCTTTAAATTTTTATAACAAAGTCAAATTCAAATAGTAAAGTTGTTCTTAAAAGTTAAATGAGCAGTAACCTGTTCACACATGCTTCTGAACAGCGATCTACATCTAATAGCTCCAAATGAAATAATAAAAGCCGAGGTGACTCACCTGAATGATAAATACAAAAGGTAATGTTTTATTCATGATGTTTATAATTTTAGAAATTAATATTAGGAATTACTTCTAACAAATAAAATTGTCTTTAGAGTTCTATTTTTAAATGTTTAATTCTTTCATGATCACTAATAATTTTTAAATTGAATAATTTAGCATATGTAGCAAGAGAAAGAAGAGCACAGTACAAGTTCAATATTTTTAAAATTCATAAACTATGTGACATAAATAGGACCAAAATCATCAATGTATTTTCAAGCTTCAGATTACACTGGATAAAGAGATGAGTTTTCTGTTAAAAACAACAATAATCCCATAATGAAGAGAAATCTCTGTATATTACATAATTTTTTCATCAAATATATAAAGCCTATTATGAATGCAAAGCTAAATTGATAGGATGTTAAGATATTCATAGGCAAGTAGTTTTAAAAGAAATACATTTATAAAAACTAGAAAAATGTTTTCAAAGTTTGCATCCATAAACACAAAACATAATCATTAATAATGTACAATTAAAATTGCTTGTATAGAAATATGTATCCTAGAAACACAAAAATACAATTTAAAGAACTGATGAAATATTTACCATAAAAATTGCAACTTAGACTATAAATTAGGCAATAAAATATTACAAATATATGAAAATATACATATGGAATGCTCCAAATTCAAAGCTATTGAAGTGCATTACTTGAAAGTAAAAGAAAATGTTTTTTGAACAGAACTAATTAAGAAGAAAAAACAGAATCTTATAAGTAACTCAAGTAAATGAGGGGGAAAATCTTTCTTTTTTATTCAGCAACCATAAAATTCTTATCAATATTTGTAGAGTGTATCCAAAGTTATGCTCAGAGGCAAATGTACATCCTTAAATACTTTCATGATTCATTAACAAATATTAAGCTAAGTTTCAACTTCTATAAAATAACACAAGCCCAAAGATAGCAGCAGAATAAATAATACTGAAATTTGTTAACTCAATATATTTGCAAAATAAATTGAAAAATTTACTCTGTGGTATAATAAGGAACATAATAATTAAATATTAGGAAAATAGTTTGCTTTTTTAATTAAGAAAAAAATGAAGAAATCCATAAATATATGTTGTTAGAAAGAAAAGATTATTTCAAAGTAGTGGAATTTTATAAAGTATAAGAAAATTTTATGTAAAAATTTATACCCCCAAATTTGAAAACCTTAATGAAAAAAATACTTTCATAAGTTATTTTAGCTGATGGAAAGTTATTCCAGAAATCTTAGAAAACAAAGTAAATGTCTAACACCTTGGAAAGAATGAAAAAACTCAAGGCTTACTAGGGTCTGATAGATTTACTAAGGGTTTATTTTAGATTATTAATTTAAAAATTCCAATGTCATGTCAAATGTTTCATGACTTAGTAAAATATAAAAGTCTATCAACTTATTTTGTGATACAAATATTATTCTGAGAAGTAGACCATAATTAGCATGTCTGACAATTGTAAGCCAATAAAACTTATGAATGCAGTACAAAAATTATAAATGTATTACTGAAAATGGTATGTTAATGGAAGAATTATAAAAATCATTATTTATATTAGGAAATTAATTATTAAAAATAATCATGGATAAACATGTTTCTTCAATATGACTTCTATTCTTAGCTAACATAATATAAATTCTCAGGTATGAAAGCTAATGTTATGGTTACTGAAAAATACTGGAAAAAGCATTGTTTCTTAAATATGCTGTTCAGTTCAGTTCAGTTGCTCAGTTGTGTCTGACTCTGTGACCCCATGAGCTGCAGCATGCCAGGCCTCCCTGTCCACCGTCCCCAGTGCTATTTCACATTGCTTTAAAACACTGACCAAGATAAGGAAACTTGAAACAGAGATAAAATGTGCAGCTATTGGTAATGAGAACAGACTATCAATATTTATGAGTTGTTTCTGGGAAAACACAATTAACTGAAATATGATTTAAGATAATATCAAATGAACCAAACCCTTCCCAATGCACTGGCAGTAGCAAATTGAAAGATGAAATGGGAAATAAGGTGTTTATGATAACAACAAAACACAGACCAAATGGAACACCTTGATAAGAAATGTGGAAAACCATAGAAATTTTAAAAAACAAAACGATTAGCATATAAAGCATGATGATATATATCATGTTTCTAGATGGAAATATCAAACATTGTAAGGGTAGTATAGCTCCTTAAATCAAGATAATCCCAATCAAGATTTAAATTAGATTGTTTTGTTCTTTTTGGCAAGTAAATGGAAGACTTGTAAAGGTAAAGAAAGAACTGATAGTGTTGAAACAGAATGACACAAGCGGTAAAAAAAAAAAAATCCAGTTTTTAATGGATATAAAATTATAACAACCAAGAGATAGTTGATGATGATGATGTTAAACTGCTGCACTCAATATGCTAGCAAATTTGGAAAACTCAGCAGTGGCCACAGGACTTGAAAAGATCAGTTTTCATTCCAATTCCAAAGAAGGGCAACATGAAAGAATGTTCAAACTAACGCACAGTTGCACTCATCTCACACACTAGCAAAGTAATGCTCAAACTTTTCCAAGCCAGGCTTCAACAGTACATGAACTGTGAACTTCAAGATGTTCAAGCTGGATTTAGAAAAGGCAGAGGAACCAGAGATCAAATTGCCAACATCTGTTGGACAATAGAAAAAGCAAGAGAATTCCAGAAAAACATCTACACCAAAGCCTTTGACTGTGTAGATAACAACAAACTGTGGAAAGTTCTTCAAGTGATGGGAATACCAGACCACCTTACCTGCCTCCTGAGAAATCTGTATGCAGGTCAAGAAGGAATAGTCAGAACCAGACATGCAACAACATACTGGTTCCAAGTGTATCAAGTGTATCAAGGCTGTGTATTGTCACCCTGCTTATTTAATATGTGCAGAGTACATCATGTGAAATGCTGGGCTCGATGAAGAACAAGCTGGAATCAAGTTTGCCAGGAGAAATATCACCAACCTCAGATATGCAGATGGCACCACTCTTAGGGCAGAAAGTGAAGAGGAACTAAATAGCCTCTTGATGAGAGTGAAAAAGCTGGCTTAAATCAGCATTCAAAAAACTAAGATAATGGCATCTGGTCCCATCACTCCATGGCAAATAGATGAAGGAACAATGGAAACAGTGACAGACTTTATTTTCTTGGGCTCCAAAATCACTGCAGATGGTGACTGCATCAATGAAATTAAAAGACATTTGCTCCTTGGAAGAAAAGCTATGACCAACATAGAAAGCATATTAAAAGGCAGAGACATTACTTTGCCAACAAAGGTCCATCTAGTCAAGGCTATAGTTTTTCCAGTATTCATGTTTGGATGTGAAAATTGGACTATAAAGAAAGCTGAGTGTCGAAGAATTGATGCTTTTGAACTGTGGTGTTGGAGAAGACTCTTGAGAGTCCCTTGGACTGCAAAGAGATGGAACCAGTCAGTCTAAAAGAAATCAGTCCTGAATATTCATTGGAAGGACTGATGTTGAAGCTGAAACTCCAATACTTTGGCCACCTGATTCAAAGAACTGACTCATTGGAAAAGACCCTGGTGCTGGGAAAGATTGAAGGTTGAAGGAGAAAGGGATGACAGAGGATGGGATGGTTGGATGGCATCACTTATTCAATGGGCATGAGTTTGAGTAAACTCCAGGAATTGGTGATGGACATGGAAGCTGATGTGCTGTGGTTCATGGGGTCACAAAGAGTTGGACACGACTGAGCAACTGAACTGAAGAGATAGTTGAATTGATGTAAGGATCAAAACACATGTTAATTGAATGGACTAGTTGGCCTTAAACTACCCTACAGAATTTATTAGAATCTAATTATGAAAAAGAAAGCAACATACACCAATGGGAATTTAATTATTCAAGATATGGTATGGGGAGAATAAATGTATGAGAATGATGAAGTAGGAGTTTTTCGTTATATAGTCCATTAGTATGTATTCCGTATATTTAAAGAACTGGTAGAGATAAAGATATTCAGCAAAGAACTCTACTAAAAGGGAATTCCTTGGTGACTCAATTGGTAAAGAATCTGCTTGCAATGCAAGAGACTGCCTGCAGTTCAGGAGACACTGGTTTGATCCCTGGAGAGTCTGGTGGGCTATACTCCATGCGGTCACAAAAGAGTTGGACCCAACTTAGTGACTAAACCACTACCACCAAACATACCCAACCTGTGAGTGTTCATGCGTGCGTATGTTTGGAAGAATCATTTTTCTAAATACAAATCAGTCAAAAGATATCTAAACTTTAGTAAGAACGTAAAATGCAAGATAAATATTCTAGTTTTTTGAAGAATGTACAACCAGGAAACATACTTTTTATAAATATATAGGTAGATTGCATATATATATATATATATATATATACATATCACAATTATCACAATTGCAGTGATACACAATTCTCAATGAAAAGAGATTTAGTGGGATGAAAGTGGGTCAAGGTGGGTTTCTTCTTAATTTTTGTTCTTCAGTATTTTACAATGAGGAGAATCAATTTTGTTTGTATAATTAAAATTCATTAGTTTTGAAGATAAAAATTAAATCCATGGAAAGTCATACAAAAATCATTGTATTATATGCACATTACACAATTTAAAAAGCAGAGCAAAAATTGATGAATCAAATGAAAAACTGAGATATTACTGCAATATATATTTTCACATTGAAAATGTCATTAAGAAACCTTTAAAAAATGCTTCAATATAGAAGTGGCCACTTGATATGAAAAATTTACAGAGGCCAGAAAATGCATTGAAAAGATCAATTCTGCAAGTAATCAGGGATGCAAATGAAAGTAATATTGATTTTTCACTCACCACATTGAAATAGATTTTTTAAATGTATTTCAATACTAGAGAGAATGAATTTTATGAGCAGTTTTATACACTCCTAATATGAGTGTGAATTTGGGTAAGTTTGCTATGAAACAGTTTATGTTTTTTTTTTTAATTTATCAAAATCCTTAATGGAAATTTACCCTTTGCTCCAACAGTATTACTTTTCAGTTCAGTTCAGTTCAGTTCAGCCACTCAGTTGTGTTCGACTCTTTGCAAACCCATGGACTGCAGCACGCCAGGCCTCCCTGTCCATCACCAACTCCTGGAATTTACTGAAACTCATGTCCATTGAGTAGGTGATGCCATCCAAGGATCTCATCCTCTGTTGTTCCCTTCTCCTCCCTCCTTCAATCTTTCCCAGCATCAGGGTCTTACAAATAAGTACTACTTTTAGTTAACTATTAATTTTTAAGAGAGAGAGAGGCAGGCAAGTGTTTATATAAAATGATTATTGCATCAAAATTCTCATAGTATAAAAATGAAAAAAAAATTCAAGTTCCAAACAATAGAGGACTTTAAAATGCAGAATATCTGCATGAGGGCCTGATAGGCACTAATTAATCATGTCATAGAAGAATATCCTTCATCATCATAATAAGTGAGAAAGTAGAATACAAAACTCTTAATAAGTTTTTGTTTTAGGCTCCTCTGTCTATGGAATTCTCTAGCAAGAATACTGGAGTGGGTGATCATTCCCTTTTCCAGGGGATCTTCCCAACCCAGGGATAAAACCCAAGCCTTCCACATCACAGGCAGATTCTTTACTGTCTGAGCTACCAGGGAAGCTCTTTATTTAACAGGCATATATTGAATGCTTCTCAAAATCCTTGCACAAAATAGCATGAAGTAATCAAAGTGCACATATGTGCCCAAGTTTGTATAGCCATGGAGATAAAATATATATTTTGGTTATTAATTTGATGCTTTTGAACTGTGGTGTTGGAGAAGACTCTGAGAGTCCCTTGGACTGCAAGAATATCCAACCAGTCCATCCTAAAGGAGATCAGTCCTGGGTGTTCATTGGAAGGACTGGTGTTAAAGCTGAAACGCCAATACTTTGGCCACCTCATGTGAAGAGTTGGCTCATTGGAAAAGACACTAGCTGGGAAGGATTGAGGGCAGGAGGAGAAGGGGACGACAGAGGATGAGATGGTTGGATAGCATCACCGACTCAATGGACATGGGTTTGGGTAGACTCTGGGAGTTGGTGATGGACAGAAAGTCAGACACTACTGAGTGACTGAACTGATTTAATGTTATTATTCATTTTCTTCATTAAACTCTTCTGCTCTTACATGTTTTTCTTTTTAGTAAGCATCCACTGTTTTCACCATCAGAAAAAGGAAAACAAGCATTAAAAATAAACAAGGCACACATGCCCTTTCCTCAGTGAGTGTCTGCACTTTTGCTGACAGCACTGCATCTGGTAAACATTCAAACAGGCAGTTGTGTGACAGATTCTGGAGGCATTTAACAGGCATTTTTATGAGCATTTAATGACCAAATATTTATAAATTCTCACAACACTTCTGTGAAATAGGTAAAGGAAGCATATCATTCCTTCACAAACCAAGTTGTGTTTGAAGTTCCTCCTTCACTAATCTCATCAAGACTGTCAGATCTCCCCTTACTACAAGTGGCAATAATAGCGATATTGCCATTACAATTCCTAGTAATAAAAATAGTAAAATGCCACAATAACCAGAAATAACTTTACCTGAAGGGGAAACTGGTGCCTGCTTTGGTCACCTGTGTCCTTTGTAGGGTCAACAAAGTCCCCACAGATTCCCCAAATCCATCTCCATAGATCCACCGATACAGGGACTAAGATGCACCACACCCTTTCACTCATTATTGAAGCAAATGTACTTTAAACACCTACTCTCACAGTTGCTGATGATAACAGCTGTGAAAAACAACAAAACCTAAGTTTATGGCTTTAGGGAGCTCACAGTCTAGTGTCACTGAACCTGTCATTCCCCCTTGCTGTCCTCTTCCTAGGCCTCCCAAAAACTCATAGTGGTGTCCCTAAAGTCTTAGCTTCTTCAAAGTTTCCAGAACAATCTAGATATGAAATAGGACTATAATGAATATGCACATATCTTTTGCTGAAAATTAAAGCACATTCCTAACCAGTCCTGTGATGGACTATCCCAACCTCATCTGTGTTCTGCATTACTTTCTGAGACTACATCCTACCAATCAAACCCTAAATCTGATGCCAATGGAGCAGTGCTGATGAATATGCTAGCCACTAGCCACACATGGTGGCTATTTAAATTCAAATTACATGTTTCAATGCCATTCTCCCATATCATATACATGTTAATTATCATATGTCTAATCAATCGCCAGCCCAGGATTGATGCTTGGGGCTGGTGCAATGAGATTTCCTTGGGGGAGGGAGGAGGGCGGGGGGGTTCTGGAGGGGGAGCATATGTAAACCCATGGTGATATTATGTCATTGTTTGGCAAAACTAATAAAAAAAAAAAGAAAAAAAATAAATTCAAATTACAATTAATTCAGAAGTTCAGTTCCCAAATTAGCCACCATTCAAAGAATCAATTACAACATGGCTGGGGCCATTGTATTGGGGAGGACAAACACAGAAACATCATTGTGAAAGGTCTGTTAGGTGGCACTGCTCAATAGTTGTACTGGGATTTGCATTATTTGTTTGCTAAATAGAAACTTTCCACAATCCCCACCTGTGCTTCTGAATCCTGTTGTCTAGTCTGTTCTCAGATCTAGGCTTTTCCCTAAATACCCCAGTCTATGTCACGGTAATGAAATACTCAGGTGAACACTGCTAAGTGGCTATGTTTATGAGATTCACAGTCCACATTTTCACTATGTTCTTCCCACCTTGCATTTTAAACGGGTACCAACTTTTGAATTGTGGCTGACTCTGCCATGCACAGATCTTCAGGGTAGTTTGGACCACTCTCTACTTTAGAGAGTGAGTGAGTGAGTGAGTGTGTGTGTGTGTGTGTGTGTGTGTGTGTCCGACTCTTTGTGACCTCATGGAATGTAGCCCACCAGGTTCTTCTGTCCAAAGAATTTTCCAGGCAAGAATACTTGAGTGAGTTGCCATATTTCCTACTCCAGCAGATAGATCTTCCCAACCCAGGGACTGAATCCACGTCTCTTGCATCTCCTGCATTGGCATGTGAATTCTCTACCACTGCATTACCTGGGAAGCATTTCAGAGCTTAATTCCACTTAATGGTAACCTATTCATCTTCCCACTATTCATTATCTCACTGTTGTTCCCAACCCTGTTCTCAGCCTCTCAGGATTGCCTCATCCCTGGACCTCCCTCATATTATTTATAATATTCCTGGTTCTAATTGCATCTCCCATCTGTCTGTAATTTGTATTCTTTGTAGGAGAAACTTTCCTCTGGCTTCCTGCAAAGGTATACTTACCAATTAACATTGTCCTCAAGACTCTGGGCTTGCAGGTATAAACATTTATCCCCACAAAGTACCTGAACTTAATGAATTTCCTTGAACCTCAACTTGACTGCCACTTTTAGAATCCGAGCTCTTTGACCCAGTCTTCTCCCATGGTCCTAGACTATATTTGTGGGAAGACCTTTTTCAAGGTTCTCCCTCCCTCTCCTCTTCCAGTCCCAGGAACTGCCGGGATAATATGCCTTGCATCTAAGTCTTGAATCATTCATCGAACAACATCAAAAGCTCCTATGTCTTGAGCACAGTTTCTGCAAGGCAGTGCACTACAACAAGAGAATATCCAGAGAGGAATGAAACCTTTCCTTAAGGAGATCACTGTGTAATTATGACATGAAATTCTTTGACATGGAAAGAAGCCTTTCTTTCTGCTGAAAGAGATCATGTTCAGAATATAAGTAAAGCTTAGGAGAAGCAATTCACTGATCACAAATTTACTTCTGTCATAAACAAGAAGACTGGTTCAGAAATGAGGAGACCGTTAAACAAAAAGATGGAAACAAAAACTTTGCAAAGTTAGCTATCTTTGTGAGATTCTAGTCTTCATATATTTATGCTTTTTAAAAAATATTATAAAAATTATAACTGAGGAAAATAATATTTGCAGGGTTTCCTTGGTGGTCTAGTGGTTGAGAATCCACCTACCAATGCAGGCATCACGGGTTTGATCCCTGGTCCAGAAAGATCGCACTTGTCATGGAGCAGCTAAGCTTGTGTGCCACAGCTACTGAAGCCCACATGCCTAAAGCCTTTGCTCCATGTGAAAAGCCACTGTGATGAGGAGCCCATGCACCAAAATGAAGAGTAGTCCCTACTCTGAAACTAGAAAAAGCCCACATGCAGAATGAAAACCCAGCACAAACAAAAGTAAATAATTTAAATAAAATTTTAAAGGAATATTTGCAAATTTTCTTAATTCCTGAGTAGTCTGGATTGCTCTGATCAGTTAGAAGCATTTCAACTTTAGATTCATCTTGACCATTTCCTCTAGTCCTTCCAAGTCTTGATCTCGGTATAGATATTCCTCCTTATTCAAGACACTCTGTTAATGAGTTTTATGATCTTAGACTGGTCTATTCTGAATA
Source organism: Antilocapra americana (assembly GCA_007570785.1). Lineage (NCBI taxonomy): Eukaryota > Metazoa > Chordata > Mammalia > Artiodactyla > Antilocapridae > Antilocapra > Antilocapra americana. Next base: position 437,984 of record ML661923.1, read on the forward strand.
CTCATTCACTCATTTATTTAGCACTCATTTGTTAGTTATCCAGACAGTGTTAACCCCTGTCCTGTATTAACACTGTCCTGACAGTGTTAATCACTGTCAGGAACACAGTGATGGGCATGAGAGAGAAATCCCTGGTTCCCAAACATGTTACACTCAGATAAACCGATAAATAAATATTAAAGTATCTGGTACTGAAACCTGCTAGGAAAAATAAAGCAGAGGAAATGGGGAGAAAATCAGTTGTTCCTTAGGGTATTTGCTACTGCTGCTGCTGCTAAGTCACTTCAGTTGTGTCCGACTCTGTGCTATCCCATAGACGGAAGCCCATCAGGCTCCTCTGTCCCTGGAATTCTCCAGGCAAGAACACTGGAGTGGGTTGCCATTTCCTTCTCCAATGCATGAAAGTGAAAAGTGAAAGTGAAGTCGCTCAGTCCTGTCTGACTCTTGCGACTGCATGGACTGCTGCCTACCAGGCTCCTCTGTCCATGGGATTTTCCAGGCAAGAATACTGGAGTGGGGTGCCATTGCCTTCTCCGTTAGGGTATTTAGGGACAAGCTTTTTGAGGAGGTGGCATCTGAGTAGCTAGCAGAATGGAATGAGATGGTAGACTGTATGGATTTGGGAGGAGTGTCTCATACAGAGAGAAAAACTAATGAAAAATCCCAGAGCAGGAGAGTGGCGTATGCTAGTTTATGTTTTCAAAGGATTTTTCCAGCTTCTGTGTGAATGATAGACTCCTGGCGAGACAGAAGCAAAGACACCATTAAGAGGCTCTGCATCCTTCAGGTGACTCAAAGCTATTTTGAGTCCCACACGTCCAGTACTCCTGAGTCATTCCAAACCTTAAGTAGGATGTATTTCTTCCGTATCTATCCCCTGTAATTTATTCTTAGGAATATATGTGTTTTATGTGTCTCTTTTGTCAACGTTAACCTTAAAGGCTCAATCATAATATTTTGTGGCAGGGATAGGAAAAGTAGTTCAATTTGATACTGTTTATCCCTCAATTACTGAATCACAGCAGTGCTTACTGGAAATGGCACTGGTTGCTACAGTCTTGCTGTTTGTATTTTTACATGCAAAAGAGTAACTTCAGCATGGCCATCCCCTCATTGCCAGAATAAAAGCCCAGTTTCAGCAGGGCATAGCAAGGCTGCCTTCCACTGATCCATCTTTTTGGCATTTGTGGGAGCTTATATATATATATATATATATATATTTTAATTCGGAGAATACCTAGAGACATTCACCATTTCCAACATAAAACTTTGGGTGAGACCATAAAAATTATATTCATGCCATCTTTCTTAATGAAGGCAAGCATCTGCTTTCTTCATTAAAATGGCAGAATGGTAAACACAGAAAAAATACATTAGTTACCATTAGCAACTGTGTCAAAATTAGCAAATTTAGGTTATACTTGAAAAATTATACATACATACATACATATATATATATATGTATATATTAGTAATCATTTCCCCAGTATTAAGGCTCAATGCAGTTTGATGGGAAGGTCTAAAAATACACTTTTTGCATAAAAATCAGTTGAAGTCAATTAGCTTCAAGATGAGAAATTTTAAAACAGGCCTGGTAATTTAAAAAAAAAGTTTAATTTGATTCTGCTTCCACAAAGATGTTATTTTTTTTTGTACAAAAATGTCTTGAATGTAATGATAATAAACACAACTGAGTTTAAGTTCTTTTAATTTTACTTTGATACATTGTTTTGACTTTAACTATTATGGGCTTTGACCTACAAATTATAAAAAGAAAAAACTTTAGCTCTTTCTTTCAGCATTATTAGAGAGATTTAGGTCTAATGTTGATAGATTATTCATTTTATATTTTATGATGACATATTCCCTCATATGTCACTACAAATGGAGATTTTAGCACTTTCATATATGTATTTATTTTGACTAGTGAGAGAAGATCATAAAGCTGAGGTTTGTGTGCTTAAGTAGCAGGTTTATTTGTGGAATATTTTTTCAAACGTGAAAGTTATTACTTTTTATCACCCGCGTACTGTCATTAGTATAAGTAATTTACTGAATTTTTATCAAAATGTGTTCTGGTTCCTAATATGAGACACACATGAGATTTCTTGTTGAAGGCACTCTATTTTGCAGTGCTTTTCTCAGGAGGAGTGGATAGAAAGTCTGAGATTAATGATGTTTGGGGTAAAAAGTGAATAGCTTATTCGCCTGCATGGTTAATGCATGGATGTTCGTGACTAGATACTGATCTAGTCAGGATGCCTGTAATCCTGGAAGTTTGCCATTGGCACAGTGCTCACCTTCTATACTTTCTTTAGGTCATTATTCTTATTAGCTTGGTATAGGTAGAAAACAAATTATAGTTGAGTTTTATTTGTTTCAGAATTGAGGTCAGATAGCATGAATCCTTGCATGCAGTGTTAAGTGAATCTTTGTATGATTTAATCAGATTGTCAACAGCACTTTGCACTAAGTAGCTGACTGCAGAAATTTCAGAATTCTGACTTCCTTGACTCACGTAATATGATCAATTCAGAAGAAAACATACTACATCATGGTATAATTGATCCTGCTAAATTGATTTTTACAGAACTGGAAAACATCATGTTAGGCAACACACATATGTAAAACTATGTGTTCAATAAAGGCTCCAGAGTCTTTGAGCATCTATTATATGGCAGGCATTGAGCTAGTTGGTTACACCAGCAATAAATATTTATCGGGTACGGTGCAATTCATTTGTTATTGATCCCCCCATTGTAGTATCATCATTTCATGATTAACATGATGGCAACAATATCCAAAAAGCAAAGTTATTTCAGTTTCAAGGAAGGAATTGTGAGAGAGGAGATCATTAAAATAAGGCACAAACCAGAGCCAAGGAACTTGGCAGGATGGTGGGTTCTGTCTGTTTGTCTTCTGGGAAACACTTTTCTGTGCTTATGAACCAATATGGAGCAATGCCCTAGTGTTTTTCACACTCCACATTGCTCCATTTGTGTTCCATTTCCCTGTGAGGAAAGTGAACCAAGGAAGTTGGTTTCTCCTTAGGTTACGTGACCTACCACGATGACTCCGTAAAGCTACCCCTTCTATTCTGTCCAAAGTGCAAAGATGACATGGTATCAGCCTCTGAGGGATCTGGAACTGAATTTTATTCAATAAGTTTTCTTTACATTGGCCTCCAAAAAACCAGTTCCAACGAATTCCTCTCTTAGTGGATGCATTACTTCTAGATGAACAGTGAGGAAGCAGAACAACTGTCAGGGCAACAGTGATACTGAGTTTCTGTTATGGCTTGAGTCTCAAGAGCACTGAGGTCTGAATACTTGAAGAGCTGTTATTTGTTTCATGCTAAATAGCTCTATTCCACTGCCTATAGTATGTATCACTGCAACAATTCTCTCTGTCCTATGAAGAGATATAAGAAGCTTTTGCAATATAAATATCATGGATGGGTTTACCATTTTGTTATGTATTTTTCTAGACAACCCTATCCAGTGCTTGTACATTATATTTAACTTGACAACATGAATATAAAAATACACTCAATAAATTGAGTCTTAGTGAGACATTATTTTCCTTCAGAGTTACATTAAAAATTTGATGGAGCAACTGTCCCATTTTCCATTTTTTGTAGATAAAGAAACTGAAAATCAGAGATGGCTAATGACTTTCCCAAAGTCACATAGTTATTATTGGTAGATATCAGGATACAGTCCACAGAGTCACAGAATCAGACATGATTTAGCAACTGAGCGCGAACCAGATCAGGATATCCTTTTTCCATTTCCACTAATCAGTCACTAAATGTGTGATACCCTGTGATCCTTTTCTTGGCCCTAGGCTGTCTGAACCTTCTCAAGTTTTCCCTAGTATACATATGGTTGGTGACGGTACACAGTCACCTCTTCATGTCTTTTAACTAACTCATAAGGATTAACTTCTGAACCAAATAGCACTACATCTGCCAATGGAGGCCAGGGCTTTATAAAGATAAGGACACAAATTAGAAATGGAAGGAATTGTCTAAATGCTGACATTCACGTTTTTAGAGTGTGTACAGAACAGAAAGTACCTGATTATGGAACGAAGCAACTGGGAGCATGCTTAACCTCAAGCATTGAGAGAAGGAGCAATCCAGAGGGTGGAGTATATTTCCAAAGTGTTCATAAGTAGCAAACTGAGATCAGAGAGCAATGAAGAGGAGCTACATCTAGGGTAACTAGAGAAAGTCTGACACAGTCCCTTTAAAAGATAGTCTATGTGACCATCCTGGACTAGAAAGTGAGGGACGCTCAAGGATTCATGGGGTGTGTCAAAGGACATAGAAACCAGCTTGTAGGGACTTGCAGTGATCAAAGCTAGGCCTCAAAATAAGCAATGATAGCAGTGTTTTATAATCTAATGAGAAAAACAAGAATTAATAAGTCAACAGAGTAATAAATAAATAAATAAATAAATCTATAAATAAATGAAAAGGAGAAAACTCTTCCTTTCCATGGAATTCTGCCTAATAGTTATTAGAGAAGTGGTGGAATTAGAAAATTACTATTGGATGCTAAAATTAGCAGGCGAGTTTGTTGAGAGAGTGACTACATCATCTCAACCACAAATTACTTAACATCTCCTCATAAATTACATTATTTTTAAAGGGAAAATAGTAATCTTACAGTGAAGGACGACAATTTAACCAAGTGATTCAAAGCTAATATCACCAATATACCAATACTGGGATGAATCACTAACATTTGTCTCTTGCTGTGACACACTTAGACATAAAATTGCATATATAATACTTCTGCCAAAATTTATAATCTGAATATAAAGAGAATCAAATATTGGACAAGCAACAACCAAGAGCAATGCTGCAAAATAACTAACGTGCTCTTCAAAAGTTCTAGGTCAAGAAAGAAAATAGAAAGGCTGAGTAACTGTTCCAGATTAAAAGAGAACAAAGAGACAAGATTCTGAATTAGACCCTGAACTGGGAAAAATAGTTAAAAGGAAATTAATGGGAAAATTAGTGACATTTAAATGTGGACTCTTAGATAATAGCATTACCGCAAATCTTAGTTTTCTGATTTTGATACTGAAATATTTGGGGTAAGGGGACACAATGTCTTGAGCTTACCCTCAAATGAATGAGAAAAAATAATATGCATGCATGTAAAATAATATATGGGAGAGGAGAGAGAGAATGATAAAATAAATGGGTCAGAATAAAAATGCATGGACAGTTGGAGTAAAGGTTATGCATGACTTTCTTATACTATCCTTGCAACTTTTCTATAAGACTGAAGATATATCAAAATTAAAAATTTCCAAAATCATGCACTTTATGTGTCTGACTAGATTCCATCACAATAAGGCATGAAAAATTCCAACTAAGTTAAAGAATTAAAACATCGCTGAAAACAAATAAGATTGTGAACTAAGGGGTGTGTAAACCTTGTTCAGTTAAATCAAGCTGAAAGGGAAGTTTGTGTTAAGACATTTTGTAGATGCACAGCTTATAATGAGCTCCCATATTCATGCCCCAATAACTGGACTCATCAGAACATATTTTCTTCAGTTGTGAATATAGGATCAAAATAACCAACTTGCAAGGGCTTTTTGTTAGCTTGTTTAAAATAACGGATATACAGCAACCAGGATTGTGCCTGACACATAGAAAATACTCAATAAATATTGCCCATTTAATATCCATCTCCACTGGCTTTCCCAGATTTTCTTTGGATGTCACATGTAAAATTTCTCTAATTCCATCTCAAGACTATTCAGCCTTGAGCCCATGGAAACTTATTCCTAAAACTTAGGCTACTGTTTCATGACCCATAAGAAATAGCTCCTATCATAACCCTGAAGGGAAGAAATATAACACTTGAGAGTTAGGATAATAATGAACACTTTTCTTTCCATTTCAGAATTATTCAAATGTACAGTCAATGGATCCCAGTGGAAGCATATTTCTCTCTTTAATTTCTGCCTGAAGACTTTGTACCACGTTTCTCCCTTAGAACAAACATGGGAAAGTGTTCTGGGAAAAGGAGTATTTTAGTGAATCAATAAGTAGGATGTTTTCTTTAAAAGGACTACAAATTCTTTCCATGTATTTTTCCTTAGAAACATGGGTGCACATGTTTAGAATCTAATCAGCTAAATTAATAGACTCCAGTGGCAAAGAAGTAAATTGAGAACTTGGATTTTGGCATTTTTATATTACTTCCATAATGGGTATTTCTATTGCTTGGTGATGTTTTAATTTTATTCTACAAATGTAGTAAACACTAGCACTGGTATAAAAACTAAGGGTGTACCTCAAGAAGTAGAAAACCACTCTTTATCCCAAATTGTGCTGTGCATATGTTTTCCTTTCACAAATCATGAAAAATGCAATGTGATAAAAAGGTAAAATAAGTGATGCATATATATTACATAGAAGTTGAGAAATGTAAGTGAGCCAAATGGAGAAACCAGAAGAATTCAAGAATCTTAGTGGGAAGGATGTAGGTTGCAATTAGATTTCAGATACAGCTTTGTTAGTATTACTTGCTGTCTCCTGGGTAGCTTTGCTTAAGTCACTTACAATTGTTCTGTGCATTGAAGTTACATCTATACTAATCAAAAAAAATTATTCAAATAATGCCAGGCATAAACTTTAATAAATTTATGATGGGGTACTTATCTCTGTGTTTGAGCATATTGGCAAGCCTATTGTTCCTTAACCATCATCACTTAAAATTATGCACAAGAATGCCCCATTCCTTTGTGTAGCTGCCTGGTAGAATTTGCCATTTATACCAATCAGTTCCAACCACTAGTCAATCAAGTAGCAAGCATGGGAGAAATAAAACTCAATCATGCATTTAATAAATATTTGCTGAATCAAATTAGCAGTTTTAAGAGAGGCAGAATGTAACATGAAACAGAACTAGATTTATAGCCAGACAAATGGTGATTAAGTTTTATCTCGTACTTTAAAAATATGTGACCTTGTTTATTCATCTGTAAAATGGGAGTAGTTATGCCTTCAGAACCAATCTCACAAACTGTTTTGAAGGTTAAATTTAATGCATATAAACTTATTTTCTAATAAGTGTATGTCTGTGTGTCAGAATAATTCCTTTCTTTTCAGTAAAATCATATTAGTCACGTTACCTTATTAAATCATTGCTTATTTTATATCCCTGCTATATAGTTTTAGGTTGCCTAATACTTGTGACTAATACAAAAGTAGGGATAAAACTTATAAGAAACAACTGAACTATTTTTCAGAAAAGGAACAGACTTCTAACTCCTCTCAGAGAATCATTTAAGACTGAGGGTAGGAGAGACCATAGAGGAAAGAATTCCAAAGTATAGCAGGTCCAGGAGTGATGCTCATGTAGCTCATAAAGCTTACGTCTTCTCCAGTAAAAAATACCCCTGGGGGCCTTGTCTGTATCACACTGTAGTGGCTACTGCCACTTGGGTCCAGTGAAGATGACTGTGCTGGTCTGGTTGTTATTGCCTAAGCCGAAGTCAAGAGTGTTTGGGCTAACTGCAAAGAACCAAATAAAAAGACTAAGTTTCTTTTAAATTAAAGATTGCTATAATGTAAGCTCAACGAAGGTAGGATTTGTTCAAAAAACAATGGAACCCTAGTACTTAGAACAGTGTTGGGTGCAAATAGGTTGTTAGCTTAATGCGAAAAAAAAAGTTCTGGTGAAAAATTCCCCGCTGGTCCAGTGGCTAAGACGCTATGCTCCCAGTACAGGGGGCCTGGGTTTAATCCTTGATCAGGGAACAATTTCTCACATGCTGCAATTAAGAGTTTGCATGCCGCAACTAAAGATCTGGCATGCTACAATGAACATCAAAGATCCCACCTACAGCAACTAAGAGCCAACACAGTCAAATAAATCAATAAAAATAATTTTTAAAAATTCTACTGGTACATCATATATACAATGGAATATTACTCAGCTATTAAAAAGAATGCATCTGAGTCAGTTCTAATGAGGTGGATGAAACTGGAGCCTATTATACAGAGCAAAGTAAGTCAGAAAGAAAAATACCAATACAGTATATTAACACACATATATGGAATTTAGAAAGATAGTAACAATGACCCTATATGCGAGACAGTGAAAGAGACATAGATGTAAAGAATAGACTTTTGAACTCTGTAGGAGAAGGCAGAGGTCAGATGATTTGAGAGAATAGCATTGAAACATGTATATTATCATATGTGAAATAGATTGCTAGTCCAGGTTCAATGCATGAGACAGGGTGTTCAGGGCTGGTGCACTGGGATGACCCTGAGGGATGGGATGGGGAGGGAGGTGGGAGGGGGGTCCAGGATGGGGAACACATGTACACCCATGGATGATTCATGTGAATGGATGGCAAAAATCATCATAATATTGTAAAGTAATTAACCTCCAATTAAAATAAGTTAAAAAAATTCTGCTCACAGGGTGAACCATATTGAAGAGTGATCCATCCATAAAGATATTCTTTGAAAGTGTCAGTGGGAGATGACTCATGAAAAGCCACTCAGCACTATACTGTTCCTATGTTGATACTCTAAATGTTTTCATTTTCTTTTAACTGAGGTGATATAATCTCATATTCTGAGAAGATATGAGCCAATCCTTCATATCCATGCAGGAACTCCCTAACTATGTATCACAGGAGGATTTCATCCTTGCAGACTTCAACAGCTCAATTATTACAAAGAGAAAAACAAGTCTTTCCTTTGGTACTCAATAGAAAAATACAATTTTTGTTCTACCTAAAGCCGGGATGCGAAGAGCTGACTGATTGAAAACGACCTTCATGATGGGAAAGGTTGAGGGCAGGAGGAGAAGGGGACGACAGACAATGAGATGGTTGAATGGCATCACTGACTCAGTAGGCATGAGTCTGACCAAACTCCAAGAGATAGTGAAGGACAGGGAAGCCTGGCACGCTGCAGTCCATGAGGTTGCCAAGAGTTGGACAGGACATAGTGACGGAACAACAAAGCCAGGAAGCCTTTCAATATTGTTCCTGCTACGGCAGCAGAGAGTATTGTGCAGAAAGCCACATACAAACAACTGATGGGGAGCAGTAGGAGAATGTCTGTCCTGGAAGAGCAGGGCCCTGACTGTACTCTTTCTTGTTGTTATCATCGCTGTTGTTTAGTTGCTAAGTTGGGTCCATCTTTTTTGCAACCCCAAGGACTGTGGCCTGCCAGGTTCCTCTGTTAATAGGATTTCCCAGGCAAGAATACTGGAGTGCGTTGCTGTTTCCTTCTCCAGGGGATCGTTCTGACCCAGGGGTCAAACCTGCATCTCCTGCATTGCAGGTAGATTCTCAACCACTGAGCCACCAGGGAAGCCCTCTTTCTTACATAGCAATAAATACTACCAGAAATGGCACAACAATGGAAGTAATGTTGATGAGTTCTCTTAATGGAAACCAAAGTGTTTGTACTTTAAATCCTGAGTTCTGTAATAGAAATACAATGCTCTGAAACAAAGGGGGGAAAAAAAAGAGGAAGAGATGAGGAAGAGGGAGGGGAAGGGAAAAGAGAAGAGGAAGAAGAAGAACGACAATGGCTCTCACATAAATGATCTTCCAACTGGAGAATTAAAGAATCAGGACTAGAGGCATGAGCAAAATCCATATCAAAATCAACTCAATACAGAACATTAGTATTAGATTTAATAAAAGAGTCACAATGTAATGATTTCTGATTGAAAAGTGTCTATATTCCCAAGTTATATGTTTAGCAAACAGTATACAATTCACATTCGGTAGTACATGCTTAATTATTTTCAACTAAATCTTTGCCATCTTAATGTTGACAGATAAATCCTAATTTAAGGAGAGACAGGAGAGCAAGTGTACCCACTTGTATAAGAATTCTTACGATTAGATCTTTCATCCATTTTGAGTTTATTTTTGTGTATGGTGTTAGAAAGTGTTCTAGTTTCATTCTTTTACAAGTGGCTGTCCAGTTTTCCCAGCACCACTTGTTAAAGAGATTGTCTTTTCTCCATTGTATATTCTTGCCTCCTTTGTCAAAGATAAGGTGTCCATAGATGTGTGGATTTATCTCTGGGCTTTCTATTCTGTTCCATTGATCTATATTTCTGTCTTTGTGCCAGTACCATACTCTCTTGATGACTGTGGCTTTGTAGTATAGCCTAGAGTCAGGTAGGTTGATTCCTCCAGTTCCATTCTTCTTTCTCAAGATTGCTTTGGCTGTATGAGGTTTTTTGTATTTCCATACAAATTGTGAAATTATTTGTTCTAATTCTCTGAAAAAGACCTCTGGTAGCTTGATAGGAATTGCATTGAATCTATAGATTGCTCTGGGTAGTATACTCATTTTCACTATATTGATTCTTCCAATCCAAGAACACGGTATATTTCTCCATCTGTTTGTGTCCTCTTTGATTTTTTTCATCAGTGCTTTATAGTTTTCTATATATAAGTCTTTTGTTTCTTTAGGTAGATCTAATCATAAGACCAGAAACTATAAAACTTCTAGAGGATAACATAGGCAAAACACTCTCCGACATAAACCAAAGCAGAATCCTCTATGACCCACCTCCCAGAATATCAGAAATAAAAGCACGAATAAACAAATGGGACCTAATTAAAATTAAAAGCTTCTGCACAACAAAGGAAACTATAAGCAAGGTGAAAAGACAGCCTTCAGAATGGGAGAAAATAATAGCCAATGAAGTAACGGACAAACAATTAGTCTCAAAAATATACAAGCAACTCCTGCAGCTCCATTCTAGAAAAATAAATGACCCAGTCAAAAAGTGGGCCAAAGAACTTAACAGACATTTCTCCAAAGAAGAAATGGCTAACAAACACATGAAAAGATGCTCAACATCACTCATTATCAGAGAAATGCAAATCAAAACCACAATGAGGTACCACTTTACACCAGTCAGAATGGCTGCCATCCAAAAGTCTACAAGCAATAAATGCTGGATAGGATGTGGAGGAAAGGGAACTCTCTTACACTGTTGGTGGGAATGCAAACTAGTACAGCCATTATGGAGAACAGTGTGGAGATTCCTTAAAAAACTGAAAATAGAACTGCCATATGACCGAGCAATCCCACTGCTGGGCATACACACCGAGGAAAGCAGAACTGGAAGAGCCACGTGTACCCCAATGTTCATCGCCGCATTGTTTAAAATAGCCAGGACATGGAAGCAACCTAGATGCACATCAACTGATGAATGGATAAGAAAGCTGTGGTACATATACACAATGGAATATTACTCAGCATTAAAAAAAATTCATTTGAATCAGTTCTACTCAGGTGGACTGAACTGGAGCCCATTATCCAGAGTGAAGTAAGCCAGAAGCAAAAACAACAATACAGTATACTAACGCATATATATGGAATTTAGAAAGATGGTATCGAGAACCCTGCATGCAAGACAGCAAAAGAAATGTAGATGTATTGAACAGTCTCGTGGACTCTGTGGAAGAGGGTAAGGGTGGGATGTTATGGGAGAATGGCATTGAAACATGTTAATTATCATATGTGAAATCAATCGCCAGCCCAGGGTTGATGCTCGGGGCTGGTGCACTGAGATGACCCAGAGAGCGGGAATCGGGAGGGAGGAGGGAGGGGGTTCTGGAGGGGGAACATATGTATACCCATGGTGGTTTCATGTCAATGTATGGCAAATCCAACACAATAAATTAAAGAAAATTTTAAAAAATAAATAAAATTTAAAAAAAAGAATTCTTACAAGTTCTTATAAAGTAATAATAACAAAAATATATTATAGACAACCATGTCTATGGTAATTCAATAAATGAAATGGTTACATGTTCCAGAATAACTGAGGAAAGCCTCCACACGGTAACCTCCTGAATTACTCTTGTTGGAGTAAAGCTACTAAAGTTGAGTAAGCCTAAAGCTGAGGTGTTGAATTTTGGAAAACACGTATAAAGAATGGTTACCCTAAAGTAATGAAATTCATGCTTCTTTCTTCTTATATTGAATGACTAGGTTCTAGACTAAAGGATATCTATCATGCTGAAGAATTTAACCCAGATCCATATTATTTGCTGTTTTGATAAGGATACACATTAGAAATAAATCTGAAAATCCAGTAGAGTTCATAAGCATTTCAGGATGCTGTCTTACATTTTATTTATATTCTCCTAAATTATTAGATACCAATGTGCCAAGCTGTTTGACTGTAAAAAATGAGAAAAAAAAGAAAGAAAAGGAGCTGACTTTTTCCTGAGGGATTATTTTTTCCTACCCATGTTCCTATCAGAGTATATGGTACTTGCAGAAAATAACAACTAATTATGTGGTTTCCGTTATAAATTTCCTACCACTATTTCGGATGAATATCCCTTGTTATCTTCAAAAGGTTATACAGCATTTGAAATTCAAAAGGAAGGTGTTACCTGCTATCTTGCATAAATCTCTAACAATTGCAAATGGAATATATTATCATCAGATCCGATTGCTTATGTCCAATCTTGCCTCATCCTAGCATTTTGTAAAGGTAAATGCATAGCAACTTGCTTCTTTTTTTCTTGGAATTCACAATTGTGCATATAAATAAGAGGACCTATGTTATACAATTCCACACAGATTGTCTTTTTCCGTTACTGCTCTCACATGAGTACATTACACTGAATAGTGAGAAGGGCTGGAAAACTTTATTAACCCTAACTGAAATGTAACAGCAGATTCTTTTTAGATGCAAGTAGGGGAAAACAAATATCAACTTTATTCCTACTATTCATTAGAAGAATTTCAAATACACGCAATACTTGTTTGAATGCTCCTTGATTCTGTAAGGTCATTGTATTGAGGGAAAGGTAGAAAATTTTATACTGAAATTTCTTTGTTGGGAGTTTTCCAGAGTGTAAATCCATTTGGACTATAATTTGTATATTCTTAACAATGCAAATTAGTATACTGGAATTACCTTGCTCAGTTGAGCAAATATTTATTGGGTACCTACTCTTTCGGATCACCACACTAGGTTCTGGGGGGACAAGAAGTCAGGCAGGACCCTATCCCTGTCAAGTTCACAGCTGAGTTGGAAAGAGAATGAATAAATTTAAAATTAATATTCCTTTGGGTTACAACAAGTTTAGGTAGAAGGGGGGTTTGGATAATTTTAGGGTCAAGTGTGATTCATAATCATAACAAATTGGGGATATTGGGCTTCCCTCGTAGCTCAGTTGGTAAAGAATCTGCTTGCAATGCAGGAAACCTGGGTTTGATCCCTGGGTCGGGAAGATCCCCTGGAGAAGGAAATGGCAACCCACTCCAGTGTTCTTACCTGGAGAATCCCATGGACAGAGGAGCCTGGCAGGCTACAGTCCATGGGGTCACAAGAGTCGGACACGACTGAGTGACTAGACCACCACCACCAAAAGAATAAAGATTGCTCTCTCCATTCCAGATTTACTAATCTAGAATATCTTGGAGTATTACCCAAGGATATGTACACTTAAAATGCTCCCTGGAGGAACCTCCCTGGTGGTGGTCCAGTGGTTGCGAATCTGATTTCCAATGCAGGGGACAAAAGTTTGATCCCTGGTCAGGGAATTAATATCCCACATGCCATGGGGAGATTAAGCCTGTATACCGCAAGTACAACACCCTTGCACTCTACAGGCTGTGTGCCCCAACAAGAAAAGCCCACATACCACAACAGAGAAAGCCCATGTGCTGCAACAAAGACCAAGCACAGCCAAAAAAATAAAGTAAAAAAAAATTAAATTAAATGTTCCCTGAATATTAATGATGATAAGTTTGGGAAACATCAGATCAGATGACTCTTAATGTCCTCTGAAAGCTTAGAAGACTAGGATTCTATAACTGAACTTAGGAAGTGAAAAATGAAGAAACCATATGGGGGTTAAAACATGTATACATATTCAGGCTTATCATGAATGAAACATGAAGCATTTTCCCCAACTTATTTCCAACCAAGTGAGTGAAAATCTGTATCAGTAATATGCCTGTTACCCACAAGAGGGCTCCCTGGAAAAAAAACAAAACAATAACAACTCAAATCAAAATATTACAAAGCTTGATCTATTTAGAACAACCTCGTATATGGGATTGCACAGAGTCGGACTTGACTGAGGCGACTTAGCAGCAGCAGCAGCAATGATGCACTTGTTCACTGTAAAACATGCTTGCAATATATTATGGGCAATGTTTGACCCGTATCTAAAGGGGCTTATGCTAAATTACCAAGACCTTATTTAGTCTATAACTTTTAAAGCATAGAGCTAGAAGATTATTATTAGAATATATGGTAATGCATCATACATGGTAAGCACTAAAGACCTAATCTTACAATTCTCTTCATTTTCTGATTTTTCTTTCTTATAAAGTCAATTGGTACACAGCTCATCTATTTTCTTTACGTTTTTAGCCTTGCACACTCTAAGGCTTAACCAGTATGTAGACAGGAACAATATAGGGGGTTAAATTACTATCACTGCCAGCAGTGATCTTGCTGAGGCACCAGTAAGGCCATTAAGAGCATAGATAATATTTTGAAGTATCCAAATCTGACCCTTGTCTCTGATGCTGTGGGACACTTGTCCAGGGTTTAATCTATTGAAAGTGTAGAGAGGCAGGACATTTTAGGGGCTGGCCAGCCTGCCTCAGGGATGTTCCATGAACATATCATTGAAGATTCAGAGTCACAACAGTTTCCCCCTACCTCCTCTTTCACTTGGCAGCTCTCCAATCACATTTTATTCAGGAAAAGTCACTGGATCTATGTTAGCCTCAGGACAGCATTTAAATGCATGTCACTGGAGGCATTTAGTTTCTACAATCAGGGGTTTCCTTAGAGCTGCCCCAATGATGCATACTCATCTCGCCACTCCGACTCTGCACATCTGAAAGGTAGCTCCATATGCTCTGTGGACAGTGGTTAAAAATGCCACTTTCTGAGTGGCAGTGTCTCCACATCTGAGTGCTATCAGGCATGGCCCTCGTAGGTCCCTTCCTTATCTGGCCCTTCCTCACAGACCCCGCAGACCTATCAGACCTCCACATCTCATTGGGATCCTTGGCATTTAGCTTCCTATGTTCCTTGGGTTGATAAGACATTGGTATGAGGTGATGATCTGAGATTGGAATACTCTGAGTGAAGAAGAGCTAATTCATTAACCATCACTGCCTATTTCCCAAATCACGTGTTTACCTGGAGCAGAAGTGGCAATGACATATTTACTGTAGCTAATTCTGATATCATTTGCAAGAGAAAAGAAAATAATCCCCTGGCTTCTGAGAGCTCACGTATCATCTGGCAGATTAAATATGAGAATTGTATTGCCTGAATGGAGAAAGAAGGTAACTGAACTGTACAAACTCATTTAGAAGTGTATGGATTCTGTGTTGCAATATATATTGATTGGCTATTGTGGGACTTAAAACCTTAATCTGTTTTGCTAACATAACAGCATGCAAAGCTGTTGGGCATATAATTTACTGCCTATACATAACACAGCGCAGGGTAATGGCACCACCTATTTCAATCTTATAGTCAGTCACTAGGTACCCGTACTGGGTCAGGTGTCATGCTGAGAGTAGCAGGGGTTTTACACGTAAGTAGAATCCCCTCTGACTCTCTAACTGCCCTTCAGGAGCTCAGAGTGACCTGAGAAAGGAAAGGTGTATATAACGAGATCTGTGTGGACAGAGCATGAGTAATAGCACTAAATATATTCTTTCTTTCTTTGTTTTTTTTGACTTGTGGGATCTTAGTCCCTGACTAGGAATTGAACCCAGACCCTAAGGAGTAAAAACACAGAATCCTAACCACTGGACTGCCAGGGAATTCCCAGGGCTGAGACGTCTATGATGGGAAATGGAATAAAGCAGGAAGTCCAAAGGGGGAAGAACCGTCGTGGGCAGAGGTAGAATGTATGCCTGAGGTCACTGTAAAGGATACGTACGTAGCAGCAAGCACGTGAGATGTGACAACCGGAGCTGCCACCACACGCTGCGGTTGTACGTTTCGCACATACACAAAAATGCAGGGCACTTTTCCTCAAGTCATCATCTCTTTGGAAAGTGCTCTGCTATTTCTGTCTTTGGGAGGAGTCACGCTCTACACATGGTAGGCAGAGCTTCAAGATGATCTCCAGGATATTTGCTCCCTGTTGTCGCTCCTGTGCTCAGGTTCCTTACTATATATCGAAAGGGAGACTGTCCAGGTGAACCTAATCTACTCATGGGAGCACTTTATTTATTTAGTTTTATTTACTTGTTTATTTTTGGCTGTGCTGGATCTTCGTTGCTGTGCTGGCTTTTCTTCAGTTGTGTGGAGTAGGGGATATTCTCTAGTTATGGTGCAGAGGCTTCTCACTACGGTGGCTTCACTTGTGAAGCATGGGCGCTGGAGCTTTTGGGCCTCAGTGGTGTGGTTCCTGGGCCCTAGAGCACAAGCTCAATAGCTACAGCTCCACAGCACGTGAGATCTCCCTGGATCAGGGATCGAACCCATTCACAGGCAGATTCTTTACCCCTGAGCCCCCAGGGAAGCCCATGTGAGTCCTTTAAAAGCAGAGATTTTTCTCCGGCTACAGGCAGAAGGAAAATCAGAGAGATTCCAAGGGTGAGCAGGAGTCAATGGGCTTTACTGTTTTGAAGATAGAGGGGCCACATGAGAAGGAATATAGATGAGGAGCTGAGATGGGCCCCTGCGGACAGCCAGTGAGGAAGTGGGAACCTTAGTCTTATATAGCCCACATAGCTGAATTACGCCAGCAGCTGGAATGAATCTAGATGCAGGTTCTTACCCAGAGCATCCAGGTTAGTCCAGTCTGGCAGATACCTTGATTTCAGCCTTCTGATACCCAAAGTCCAAGCTCAGCCACTGGACTGCTTGGACTTCTGACCTACATTATTGGGAGATAATAAACAGATATTGTGTAAGGTCACTGAGTTTGTGGTAAGTCCTTGTACAGTAACAGAAAACTAATACCCCATGTGTGGGCATGTTTGCATCACGCCTAGATTCCCGGTTAAGCACTTTAACTTGTCAGTCTCTTTGCATGTAGAGTCTAAAGTGACAGTGACAGCTAAAGAATAATGCTGTCTTGTGTAGAGACAGATGAGATGCCTGTCTCTCCATCACTAAAGCACTTTGGCTGCTTTTCGGGAGCTGGGGGTTATTGCAAGGGGCCACCTGCCTTCTGAGGTCCCACCTGGATGGAGACCATTTGCCTACCTAAGGGAAGTAGCTGAAGAACTACAGGGGGAAACTGTGGCCCAAATGCCCTGACATTAAATTCAGTTCTCCATCTTAAATAGACTCTTTGATGTCGCTCAGTGAAATGTACATCTAACATTCTTAGTTCTGTATATTTTGATCTTTCCATCTGACTCCAGTATGTTTGTGCCTGTCCCCTCTGAAGAGTCGGTTTGCTTTTATTTCACTTATTTTTATTCTGTAGAATACTTGAAGTGGTTTTGGGAGCCTGTGAGGACAGTGTAATGCTTCCCTAACAGACATTCCAGATGGCCTAACCATTTAGGACAGGAAATGCAGATCCCTGCCACAAGAATTTTTGGAAGTCCTGCCATTTTCTCAGGATCTGGCTGGGATGTGGGCCAGACCCCTGAAGGCTCAGACTTCTGCTAATACCTCTTTTTCCTTGTGGAACTGCCAGAACTGGAGGAAATACTTTTTATTTTTCCCTTCAGAATGCACTTATAGCATCAGCCTGAAACTTTTTGTAGTCTTAAGAATCAAATGCAGTGTAAGCTGCCCTTTCACTGGAGTTGGTTGATAATGTCTTCAGATTCCTCTCTCTTTCAGTTCTTGCAGAGTGTAACTCCTTCTCCCTTGTGATCCCACTCCTGCCAGAAGCATGAACAAGCACTACTCTGAACTTTTGACCTGGTACTTTCAGTGCATTTGAATCCATAAAACGCAGAGAAAATGGCCTTTGTCATCACCGACTTCCTCCTACTCATCTACTAATTGGTACAATATAAGGCAAGCCAAGGCGAGGCAGTCTGGGGTACACTTGACATAGCCAGGACAGGCCTGTCAGACGGTATTTAGACTTCCTTATTAAACCCTAGGTATAGCATCACGACTCCCCAGCCCACAAGGGGTTCTATTGAACAATTCTGCCCACTGGTCTTAAACTGTACCTTAAGTGCTATCCATTTCTAAAAGCTGCTCTTTGAAATTGGTAGGAGTTCTATATGTAAAGGGCTTCCCAGGTGGCACTATAAAGCACCTGCCTGCCAATGAAGGAGAGGCAAAAGACTCGGGTTCGATCCCTGGGTTGGGAAGATTCCCTGGGAGGAGGAAATGGCAACCACTCCAGTATTCTTGCCTAGGGAATGCCATGGACAGAGGAGACTGGAGGGCTACAGTCCATGGAGTCGCAAAGAGTCAGACACGACTGAAGCGACTTAGCATGCATGCACATACATGTAAAAGTCCTATTTTGCAAATAAGATCATCTATACCACTTTTCTGGGCTTCTGTGGTGGCCCAGATGGTAAAGAATGTGCTTGCAATGCGGGAGACCTGGGTTTGATCCCTGAGGTGGGAAGATTCCCTGGAGGAGGGCATGGCAACCCACTCCAGTATTCTTGCCTGGAGAATCCCCATGGACAGAAGAACCTAACGGGCTACATCCATGGGGTCACAAAGAGTCTGACACAACCGTGAAACTAAGCACAGCACACACAACACATACCACTTTTCTAGATTCTGTATATATACACTATTGATGCTAATCATGACATAGATAACTAATGAGACCCTACTGTATGGGTCAAGGAACTCTACTCAGTGCTCTGTGGCGAACTAAAAGGGAAGGAAATCCAAAAAAGAGGGGATTATGTATACGTATAGCGGATTCGCTTTACAGTAAAAACTTACACAACATTGTTAAGCGACTATACTCCAATAAAAATTAATTTAAAAATAAAAATTATGTTTTAAAAATAAATAAGTAAATAAAAGCCATATTTTGCTCGCTCTTGGAGTACAAAGCAGTAATGCACCATTCCTTGATGCAACCTTCACAGACAATCAGCACAGCATTGCAAAGGGCACCTCAACCAGGGAACAGGGATGTGGCCAGGAGGGGAAGGAAGAGGAAGGACTCTGTGCTCTGCAGCTATAGGCGTGGAGGATGGAAGCCAAATATAGAAGGGTTCTGTTGCTGAGTTGCTCCCTGTGACTGCCACCTACCCTTTTCTCCTTTTGTAAGAGGGACAGTTGGCCTTTGCTTTCCAACTCTACAGGTTATACAACTGTGATTCAGAGAGATTGGCGCTGCTTTGGAGCCCTCAGGGTGTCTCCCTTTAGGTGAGATTGTAAATGACTATGAAAATGTGTCTGTCTTCTGTGGTCTCCGTTTCTCTCAATAGCTTTGCATCTAGTCGCCTGATGATTACCCATGATTACTTTAATCACCACCCACTTTCACTTTTCCCATCCTCCAAGAAGTCCCTGGGGTCATTATACAATTTAAAAGAGCCAATTTAAGAACTTGGACAACTGTTGGTACCAGTGGAGTTAACCAAACAAAATTTTGCATTGACAAGAGCTGGATTTAAATCTAAATTCATTTTTCAAGTGATTTGTTGGAAGAATACTTCCAGAAGAATACTATTTGTAGGTTTTTTTTGTCTTTGGAGATTTTCTTAGCCTTTTTACTCTTATCTCAAATCATAGCCCTTTTTTCTTTCTTATAAATCCTCAAAGAATTATACTGCCTTAGTGAATAATTGTAAGAAAAAAGATGTAGGGTTCTAATATTAGTGGTTAAAGTGGGAAATAAGTAATAAGTGGGTAAAGGGTAACCAACCTGATTTCTTTCAGGAAATATGCAAAGATGTAGCTGAGATAGAAACATGATTTTGATTACGGAAAATTGTTTAGCTTATTTCAGCCTATTTTCTCATCTATAAATTGGGACTGATACCATTGACTTTAGAGAATAGTTGTGCAAATTAAATCAAGTAATATATATAGAAACTTCTGAAGTTCTTGCCACTATATTCATAATTCATTAAATATAAACACCTATCACCTTAGATCCCACCCATGACCAGTCAGCAAATGAACAGTTCTTTGCTGAACCAGGGGCTTCCCTTGTGACTCAGCTGGTAAAGAATCTGCCTGCAATGCGGTAGACCTGGGTTCAATCCTTGGGTTGGGAAGAACCCTAGAGAAGGGAAAGGCTGCCTACTCCAGTATTCTGTTCTGGAGAATTCTATGGACTGTATAGCCCATAGGGTTGCAAAGGGTTGGACATGACTGAGCAACTTTCACTTCACTTCCTGAACCAAGCACTGGCAAGCTAAGTGCTTAGATGAAAGAGAAAAGAATATATGAATCTCAACTTGAAGACATTTCAGTATACTGAGAGACAAGATAAGGAACACAGAAAAGTAAAAATTTATGGGTCAGTTTCTGCCCCATATTTCTCAGTATCTCTGTGAAATATTCAGTTCTACCTCTCACTCTCAATGAGCTGTATCTATTTGTGCAAACATAGTTTCTTTCCACTGCTGTGAAGAAAGGGCTGATGTGTGGGTGTCTTCACTTTTCCCAGTGAGACCTGTTGAGACCAGGCTCATACACATCCTTCTGTGGTAAGTTCAGCACATCATGGAAACCTAGCATGAAGCTCACTGTCTACTCTGCTGGGTGTTCATTATAGTGTTTATTTTAGCATATGCTGCTTACTTTTTTTTAATTTATTATAGCAAAGAAACAAATGACTCTGGGAAAGTTCCAAGAGAAAATATTTGTTACTACAACATTTAATTACCAATTTGTCAACTAATGTTGACGTTCCTAAAGCTTCCTTAAGAAACTTCCTCCCAAAGCAGACAGCTTCTCATAGGAGACTCTCAATCTCCAGGTTTTAGATGCATTTCCATAATTTAGATGGTCTATAATGACAACAAATCAGTTGTGCAGAATCCATGTTAATCACATGGAAGTAAGTTAATAAAGTTCTTGTAAGTCAGGAATAAAGTAGATTGTTTTTCTTGTATCCTTTTCATTTTCTTTTCTTCTTCTTCTTTTTGTTTTTTTGTTAAGATGACCATTTTAGCCAATAGAATGTTCACTAATGTAATATCCAGAGGAAATAGCCATTAGGACATCAAAGCAATGGAGAAGATACATGAAGGGAAGTGAAAGTTGCTCAGTTGTGTCTGACTCTGCCACCCCTTTAACTATACAGTCCATGGAATTCTCCAGGCGTGGGTAGCCTTTCCCTTCTCTAGGGGACCTTCCCAACCCAGGGGTTGAACCCAGGTCTCCTGCACTACAGGCGGATTCTTAACCAGCTGAGCCACAAGGAAAGCCTAAGATACGTGAAGGCAACAATCAATTCAAATGTCTTTTTTTTTTTTTTTTTTTTGCCTTCAAAAAACAAGGAACTTCCCTGGTGGTCCAGTGCTTAAGAATCTACCTCCAATGCAGAGGACATGAGTTTGATCCCTGGTCTGGGTGGATTCCACATGCTGCGGGATAGTTAGGCCCCTGCACCACAACTACTGAGCCTGCACTCTGGAGCCTAGGAGTCGCAACTACTGAAACCCATGTGCCCTAGAGCCTGTGCGCTGCGACAAGAGAAGCCACTGCAATGAGAAGCCCGTTCACCACAGCTAGAGTCGCCCCTGCTCACTACAATTAGAGAAAAAATCTGGCACACAGCAACAAAGATCCAGTGCAGCCAAATCAACTAATTAAAAAAATGAAAACAAAAAGCCTCCAAACACTCCCATGAAAACTGCTTACGGATATTCAGATGTGAGTTTTAGACAGGAAAGGAGACATTGGCAAAGTCCATTTTCATTTCATCTCTAAAGACAATAGGAAAATAAAATTAGAATGAAAACAAGACCTATCATTTTGCATGTATATTGTGTGTT
The DNA here is from genome assembly GCA_007570785.1 of Antilocapra americana. Taxonomy (NCBI): domain Eukaryota; kingdom Metazoa; phylum Chordata; class Mammalia; order Artiodactyla; family Antilocapridae; genus Antilocapra; species Antilocapra americana. Next base: position 459,915 of record ML661923.1, read on the forward strand.
ACGACCTGTTCCTAACACATATAGTAATATTATATTATTATAATATAATACATTTATATTTATTAATTTTAAAAATTCTCACTACTCTATAAATATTCCATTTTACAAGTAAGGAAACTGAGAAACAGCAAGGTTAAGCAATCTGCCTAAGAATATACAAACTGCAGAGCTGGGTTTTCATAAATGCCTTCAGAAAGATAAAAGGAGGAGAGGAAACTAAGATGGCGGAGGAATAGGACGGGGAGAACACTCTCTCCCCAATAAATATACCAAAAGAACTTTTAAAGGCTGAGCAAACTCCAAAAAACAGGAACTGAATGCTGGCAGAGGACATCGGGCATCTGGAGAGGCGACCCAGTGCCGACGTGAGGAGGTAGGACAAAAGAAAGAAAAGAAAAAAAAGTAGAGGGAGAGACAAAGAGCTGGGGACGGGTTCCGTCCCGGAAGGGGAGTCTGGAATAAAGAGGAAAAAAAAAAA
>ML661923.1:465392-477660 GCA_007570785.1 Antilocapra americana
AAACAAAGATGTGAGCTAGGACATGAACTGTCTACCACTAAGGACTCACCTTTAATGCAGACTTAACATGTAAAACCTAACCAGGTCAAGGTAACCAGAAGATTGGATGCAGCCAGGAAAACTCTCCTGCCATCATTGGGCACTCAGTCTAATACATTCTCACATCTGTGATAGAGATTTCACTGGATTTTCTATTTTGCACCATGAATGTCTTAAGAGAAAGAGCTATGAGCATCCTTCCTGGATTCTTTTTAATACAATAATAAACTCCTCTTAGTCAAAAGTTACATTTTAGTCATCTCTTTCACGCCCTTTCCTTTGCATCCAGTCCTAGCAACGTGCTTGAATGCCACATATTAGGGGGTCAGCAAAATGTAGATTAAGTGGTGAGTGCCTATCATACATTCAAGAATATAGAAACTATTTTGCAAACATTTGATTTTCTAATAAATCAAAAAGTATGAGAGGTACTCTTGGGGAAATAACAGTGACTATCCTTCACTAAGCTCTTCCACTCTCTACCTTGACTCACATTCCTGATTATGGTTGAGCTTTGTGGCTGTAAAAATGGGCACAGTATATAAATATTTAAAGAAAATATAGAGAAAAATAAGTTGTAAGGTGATTAATGGAGTTAATTATCTAATTATATAATAATAGAGCATTATGTCAAAACTACTTCATTAAAAAAAGAACAATTACCTATAATTAAATTTTAAATTTGATTGAAGAATGTTGAATTCATTACTGCATCAAGGAACTCTCTGAATCATTCCTTTCTCCTATTAGTGCTGTTTCTTTGAGGACAAACCTTCACTTCACTTGTAAACATATTTTTTATTTTAATAAAAATGTATATTTTTAAAACACTCAACCAAAGAATCGACTACAGAAGTTACACTGTTAGAAGATATAATAATTGTTCATTCCTATAAGAGGAAGAATTAGGAGTTGAGTATCTCAGTAAGTTCAGTTCTATTTGTCATTATCTCTCTCTAAAATGGAGACATATAGGAAGAAATGCCAAATACCATCCACCTGAGAGAGTAGAGAGACTCCAGTAAATAGTGAGACAATTGAAAAGCATGAAAAAGTATAGTTCTTATCTTTCAATGGGTACTCTTCTATGTTAATTATACAAATGTAAGTGAGGTGCTCTAAGTAGTTGACCCTTTTGAATCCTTTACTAGCTTAGGTTTCCCTGGAAACTACTTCTTAACTATAGCCCAATGAGAATTGATGTATAAAAAGTAATCATCGCATTTGCTGTTGTAATGGTGTAGACATCCATCAACATCAAGGACGAAAGAACAGAAATCAGACAAGTTCCAGGGATTCCCTGGTGGTTCAGAGTTAAAGAATCTGCCTGCCAATGCAGGAGACGTAGGTTTGATCCCTGGTCCAGGAAGATCCCACATGCCTCAGAGCAACTAAGCCTGTGCACCACAACTATTGAGCCTGTGCTCTGGAGCCTGGGAGCCACAATTACTGAGCCCATTGCCATAACTACTGAAGCCCATTCATCCTACAGCCTGAAATCCACAAGAAAAGTTGCTGCAATGAGAAGCCTTCATATAGCAAGGAGAGAAAAACCTGCACAGCAGCAAAGACTCAGCACAGTCAAAAATAAATAGACAAGTAAGTAACATTCTTTTTTTAGAGAAAGAAAAGCTTTACTCCCAACTCTTTCCAAGGTAGGATGGCCAATGTACAACTTTTCTTATTTTCTCTGTGAATTCACAGCATAAGGCTAGTGTACCTTCCTCTCCACGTCACAGGGTGGTGGTTCTGGTTGTCAAATGGGTAATATAAATGATGCTATATCTTAGAACACATAAGGTATTTTCCACTAGAAGTTATCAGATCAATAATGCCTACCTGTAGTTGCCTTACCCTGCACAATAGGACACCAGCTAGACTGATATGGCTCTTTTTCAACTGCTTAAGGCATGAGACACATGTTATGCTTTTCATAATTCCAGTTGCCATCAAGAATTGTCGATGACTTAGAGAGAACATTGATTTTTCTGGTGATGTTTACATGCATGCTTTCTGCAGCTATTAGTGGTCCTCATAGAATTGATAGCTTTTTGAACCATGTCAATGAGATTATTGATTCTTGGCAGGGTCCTAATCTAGGAAAACTTTTTAAATGTTTGCTATTGGCTTTTATTAACATATAATGTAGCAACAGGATTGAAAAATTCAAGTATTGTGTGATTGCCTGGAAATCTCAAAGTAAAAATCAATGTAACTAATCTATTTAATAACTCATGAAACACACACAAAGTGGAGGAAAGTCAGTTCAGATTCCTTAGCAAGAAGGCAATCTTGTGGGAAGGTGCTTTGCTGTGCGAGCCAGCCTTCCAGCCTGTCCTCTGCCACTCATGAGCTCAGCTGTCTTAGCCAGAATCTAACACATCAACCTCCCTCTGGCTCTTTCAGTGCTTTCTCACCCCAACTCTGGCCCTTATTTTCCTGCCTTGTCTCATACAAGTTTCTGGTCCAGTCCCTTCCTCTCTTCACACTACAACTTCTTCCTGTAATAACCCAGCAGATTGGAAAACACTACCAGTCAGCTCTTCATGATTCTCTGTGAAGTCTACATCCTACCATCAGACAAGAAATAGGAGCTGTAATATCAAGAACACAAGCTCAGTGATGGCTTAGAGTGTCTAGGGCGCTGGGCGTGGAAAAGTCACATACAATGATTTTAAACAGCAAGACAACTTACATTTAAATGTCCAAAGTGATTGTGAGTCAAATATAGCTGACTTACCACAAAATTAACCACCAAAATGACCCAGAGACATTTCACCCCCTCCAGCATACACTTTGAATGAACAGAATCTCGTTCACCTCTTTTTCTTCAAATTCAGAGAGAGCGAACATGGTCTATCCTTATAGTCATATCTTTTTTTTTTTTAACATTGATATAGGCAAGAGAAATTAAATTGTAGCACGGACAATAATCTAGTCACAGTGAGGAAAATCTCTCAAGTAATAATTTTGGAATTCCTACTAAGTTATCAAAAGGAGGAGAAAAATCCAATTCCATTTTTTCTTTGCAAATCCATTTATCTCTAGTCCTGTGGAAAACAATGAAATGTACTATTAAGGCAGATAAGTCTGGGTGTCCCTTGGTGATAATAGAGCCATGAGGGGAAATGAAACAGGGCAAGAAAATGGGATCACTTTTATATCCAAATTTCAAAATGGGTGGCTAAAGGGTAACCAGTGGTTATAATGCTGATTTTCAGGAAAGCCTATTGAAAGTCTTAGGGAGTTAATCTGAGCTTTGGGCATCTTATTAATAAGAAGATATCAAGGTATCCACCAAGCAATGTCTCTCTTTATCAGGCAATGACTAAGGAAGCTTTACCTAATACACATACACACACATAGCATATATACATTTGGCAATACTAACTAGCTAGACAAGAGGTGATTATTAACTACTTATATTCTCAGGGTGTGGAGGGGCTTGGCACCCCTGCATGCTGTGTGATAAGGCAAATAAAATGCTGCCCATAAGGGAGACCTTTTACCTCTATACTGATAACATATAGGTGTATGATCCGTATAGTAAATACTATCCTAGGTACAAAGGGATAGAAGATTTAAGGGCTGTACAGAGAGAGTTTTGAGAACTAGTTTCTGTGCATGGGCACATCTTTATCCTTCCCTCCAACCATCCCACTTTACCAACCTCACTCCAGAGCATAGAAAGCTGTGAAGATATCTGTCCTATCATTGTGACCATTTTTGTACAGGCCTTTATTCCCCACAGAGGGACTAAACAATCCTAGCGGTTAGAGAGGAGGCCTGGCTGGGTGTGAGCAGTGTAACTTGGACTAGGCATACACTGCTTGCTGGGAAGGTACAAAACCACTGTGAATAATGAGCTTCCTGAACAATACTCCACCACTGCCTCTCAGACCTTTCTTTCTTCTCCCTTGAAATGCCTGAAATCCACCTATAAAATACCTCTCCTTTGAGTGGTGCATGGTGCATCCCGAGGAACGTGAAGGCATATTCCTGACAAGCTGCCAACCATCACTCTGTGAAAAAATTCTCCCATTATGGAGGTGGCAAAGCCAGGGAGAGTTCAGCCAGAGCTGTGACCTACAGGGGTCCTCATCTGCCACAAAACCATTCACTACAATTAATTTTGTAATAAAAATTATGATAAACATATTGTGAAGTGATTGACACAATGTTCCTTGCCTCTCCTTTCTCACATTTAATTCCCAGAGTACAGGGACTGTGCTTTAAACTACCCAGTTTATTCATGGAAAAGCCAAAAAATGAGACTCAGATATCTTAATCTAAATTTATTTTCAGTAATTCTAGAAATGTGGATCAGGAGACCTACATTCTAATCCTGGATCTGATTCCAGATCACTGTTTGGCTTGGTACCAGCCACTTACCACTTTTTGATTCTTCCCATATTTAGCAAAATAAGATGAAACAGATAAGTACTACATTTTTTTTTCTTCCAAATTTCCATTTGTGATCATCTGTACTACCAAGAGGACTTCCCTGGTGATTCAGACAGTAAAGAATCTGCCTGCAATGCAGGAGATCCAGGTTTGATGCCTGGGTTGAGAAGATCCCCTGGAGAGGTAAATGGCAATCATTTGTGGTCCTTACTTGACCTTGTATGGACAAGAAAACTCCCCTGCTCAATCTGGAGGAGACGCTGATGATGGAAGCATAACATCTACTGAAGAAAGACAAAGAAGTTCTCCTCCATCACTTTTCTTCTGATTATAAAACTGTAGCCCAGTAAGTTCTTGGGGCACGACATTTCTCACCTGCCTGCTTGTAGGCTCCACAAGCGTCCTGTTCCAGTAAATCACTTCTTATCTATCACTTTGCCTCTTGCTGAATTCTTTTCTACACTGAAACATAAAGAACTGTGGTAATGGAGCTCCCCGAATCCACTGAAATGACACTCAACAGTTTCATTGCCATTGTGTGTGTGTGCTGAGTCGCTTCAGTCACGTCCGACTCTTTGCAATCCTCTGGACTGCAGGCTGTCAGGCTCCTAAGTCCATGGGTTTCTCCTGGCAAGAATATTGGAGTGGGTTGACATGCCTTCCTCCAGTTATGGCCATCAAACCCCTGCTAAATGGGTCCACCCACTCCCTCTTGGAGTCCAAGCTAGGTCTCCAAAAGGATGAGTAAATGAGTCATAGCTTAAGAAAGAATGGATGCTAATATGTCAATTGGAGATCACAGCTGCATGTAAAGAATATGTGGAGAAAACATTAGTCATTGAGTTCTTATGATCCTTCCTGTGGATCAGCAATTTAAACAAGCATATCCCATGGTCCTGGAAGGTCTTGCTTTCGGAAGTTGCCTAGATACCAGGAAAGTCATGCATGCTGGAGGGATTTCAAGGAGGCAAAAGTGGGGGAAGCAGGAGAGCTAGGACCCATGCAGACTTTAGCATCACCACATGATGCTCCCCATTCCAGGTGAGAAGAAACAAAAAATGATTTTACTGACCTTGGGTGCACTCTCTAGCTGGAGCCTAGTCCTTTGTCAACCCTTTGGATGCTAATTTCTTGAAAAGTTTACTATTCTCTGTTTAGTTTTTCCCCTTTCCATTCACCACTCAATGCACTTTGCCAGAAGTGCTCTTATCTGTGTACCAGTGACCTTCAGATTGCCAAAGTCGATGACCTTTTAAACTTTTTTTCATCTGTTAGAACTTTCTGTGTTACTTGATGTTGCCCCTCTCTCCTTTTGTTTCATGATAACAGCTAATATTATTAAATGTTAAATACTTTCCAGACACTGTGTTAAACAAGCATTAAGACTCTTTTTTTTTTTCTGAAATGCAAATGTGGCACATTCCCTGGTGAACGGACTAGTTGTTGTTGTTAGGTTGCTAAGTCTTGTCCAACACTTTGAAACCCATGGACTCCATCATGCCAGGCTTCCCTGTCTTTCACTGTCTCCTGGAGTTTGCTCAAACTTATGCCCACTGAGTCAGTGATGTCATCCAACCATCTCATCCTCTGTTGCCCCCTTCTCCTCCTGCCCTCAATCCTTCCCAGCATTTATATTATATAGCAGAAGCAGACTATAGGGTCCACTTGGGACTCTGTGGACCTAGGGACTGCCAATCCTGGATGCCCAGTGGGAGATTCCAAACCCCATTTGCTGAGACTCTGAACTCATTCTCTTCTCTGGATGGCTTTGGGAAGGGGCTAAAGCCATCCAGCCCAAGAAGAGAATAAAATAAAGTCCTCAGAGAAGCCAGGACTTCATCAGGCAATAATATATTGACAGATGCAGGTATGCTGGGACACACCCATGGCTTGAGGTTTATTTAGTGGCTGCCTGTGTCCCTTTCCCATTCTGCTTCTCTCCCTAATAACTTTGGCTCTGCGCTTTCCATGGTCTCAGGCCTCTTCTGTGTGGGCAGCTAAGACAGGTAAGATCATAAGGCAACCACATTACACACAACTTTGGTTTTATTCTAGGGAGCAAGGGCCATACAGATACTGCAGTAAGTCAATGAGGCCCCAAAAACACCAGAAATGGAGGGTTTGTTAGGCCAGCGATAGAAGAGAAGATGACGACTGATGTAGCATGGATGCCAATGATGATATTCTCTGCTCTGGCACAGACATGAAGCTGCAGCCGTAATGCTCTGGTCAGACTGAAATGGAACAGATCCCTATGGTCTTTGCTCCCACATCTTCTGCTTATGTTTTGTCTGTGGAAAAACTTAAACCAAAGAATAAGTTTAATCAGAGAAGTGAGAACATGCAGAAACAAACGAGGTCAAAGGCAATCAAATAATAATAGTTTAGTCATTAAGCAGAGTTAAAGACCACTAGTTCATTCTTGAGGGCTATAGATTAAATATTGTGAACCATATCCTGTAAGCTGTCTTATTCTGAATCATGTCCTGTGAGGACTCAACTCAATACTGCTACTAAAATCCCCACCAAGTGGAAGAAGTTAACTTCATGATGACCAGACTATAGCCATGACATAGCTGCCACAATTCTGAGAACTGCCTTTAAGAAATGGAAATAGACCGACCTTGGAAGGAATGATTAACTGTACTTAAAACAATCAAGATGACATTGGTCAGACCACTGATGACCAGTTTCAAGATGAGCATCAGAACTAATTGTGCTGTTTCCACATGTAGCCTGCTCCCTCTGTCTGTAGAGCTGGGCTTTGCATAGGTGTCCGCCCTCCCTTCACCCTCGGTTGTCCATATCAAAAATAAAGAAAACTTCCCTTTCCACCAGCCTGGCCTCTTTAATGGCTTTTGAGCAGTCAGCAGCCAGACCCTGGTTCAGTAAAAATATGTCAGCCACACTTCGTTCACCATGTGCTCTAGAGTCCCCCTGTGTCATTAAAGGCAGTTTCTTTAGGGTTTTCATTAGCATGGAAAATAAGTTGCCACCTCTCTCTCTTGGCTTCTAATGATATTTACCTTCAAGTCCAACTGAAATAAAATTTCTTCAGAGTTATCTCTATTTAAAGACATTCCTGGGGCTTCCCTGGTGGCTCAGTGGTAAAGAATCTGCCTGCCATTACAGGGGACACAGGCTCAGTCGCTGGTCCAGGAGGGGCCCACATGCTATGGAGAAACTAAGCCTGTGGGAGCCAACTACTGTGCCTGTGCACTGGGGCCCATGAGCCACAACTACTGAAGCCTGTGCACCCTAGAGCCTGTGCTCAGCCACAAGGGATGAAACCACAATGAGAAGCCCACACACTGCAACGGAAAGTAACCCGTGCTCACTGCAACCAGGGAAAGCCTGCTTGCAGTAACAAAGACCAAGCACAGGCCAAAACAAAAAACTGAAAAATCATAAAATGAAAATGTTACTTACATAGAAGGGTAATATATTTTATCTCTACATTCATATATTAGGATGATCATGCATGTTATCTTTCCTCCCTAAATTCTTTTTTCTCTTTTTTAATAGAAAATAATGAAGGGCTGGGGCAAACAATGTTCGAACTATCAGACAACCACACTCATTTCTCATGCTAGCAAGGTTATGCTCAAAATCCTTCAAGCTAGACTTCAGCAGTAACTGAACTGAGAACTTCCAGATGTACAAGTTGGGTTTAGAAAAGGCAGAGGAACCAGAGATCAAATTTCCAACATTTGTTGGGTCATAGAGAAAGCAAGGGAATTCCAGAAAAACATCTACTTCTGCTTCATTGACTATGCAGAAGCTTTTAACTGTGTGGATCACAACAAACTGGAAAATTTTTAAAGAGATGGGAATACCCATTCATCTTACCTATCTCCTGAGAAACCTGTATGTGGGTCAAGAAGCAACAGTCAGAACCTTACTTGGAACAGTTGGCTGGTTCAAGATTGGGAAAAGAATAACAACAATACAGTATATTAACACATATTTATGGAATTTAGAAAGACGGTAATGAGAACCCAACATGCGAGACAGCAAAAGGAATGCAGATGTATAGAATAGTCTCGTGGACTCTGTGGATGAGGGTAAGGGTGGGATGATATGGGAGAATGGCATTGAAACATGTTAATTATCATATGTCTAATCAATCGCCAGCCCAGGATTGATGCTCGGGGCTGGTGCAGCGAGATTTCCCTGGGGGAGGGAGGAGGGAGGGAGGAGGGAGGGAGGAGGTGTTCTGGAGGGGGAGCATATGTAAACCCATGGTGATATCATGGCATTGTATGGCAAAAACAATTAAAAAAAAAAGAGTCTTCTTCTTCTTCAAAAAAAAAGAATATGACAAGACTGTATATGTCATCTTGCTTATTTAATTTATATACAGAGTACATCATGCAAAATGCTGGGCTGGATGAATCACAAGCTGGAATCAAGATTTCCAGGAGAAATGGCAACAAGTTCAGATATGTAAATGATGCCACTCTAATGACAGAAAGTGAAGAGATACTAAAGAACCTCTTGATGAAAATAAAAGAGGAGAGTGAAAAAGCTGCCTTAAAACTAAATATTCAAAAACCTAAGATCATGGCGTCTGGTCCCATCACTTTATGGCAAATAGGGAAAAGTGGAAACAGTGACAGATTTTATTTTCCAGAGCTCCAAAATCACAGTGATGGGTGACAGCAGCCATAAAATTAAAAAAACACTTCCTCCTCGGAGGAAAAGCTTTGATAAACTTATAGAGCATATTAAAAAGCAAAGATATCGCTTTACTGACAAAAGTCCGTACAGTCAAAGCTGTGGTTTTTTCCAGTAGTCATGTATGGATGTGAGAGTTGGACCATAAATCATGCTGAGCGTGAAGAATTGATACCTTCAAACTGGTGCTATTTGAAAGATTCTTGAGAGTCCCTTGGACAGCAAGGACCAGTCAATCCTAAAGAAACCAACCCTGAATATTCATTGTAAGGACTGATGCTGAAGCTCCAGTACTTTGGCCACTTGATGGGAAGAGCTGACTCACTGGAAAAGACCCTAATGCTGGGAAAGATTGAAGGCAAAAGGAGAAGAGGTGGCAGATAATAAGATGGTTGGATGCCATCACTGACTCAGTGGACATGAGTCTGAGCAAACTTCAAGAGAGTGAAGAATAGGGAAGCCTGGCATCCGGCAGCCCATGGGATCACAAAGAGTTGGACACGACTTAGCAACTGAACAACAACAACAAATGAAGGAAAAATCCATTTTGCATGAAATTCTATGGGTCTTTTTCTGGGCCTAGAGATACGAATTTGGCAAGATTACACTCTGAAGAGTTGACATTCCTATTCAGTACACAAGTGGGTGCAACCAAGGAAGGACTTCAGATGGGCAACCTGGATGGTGTTGGATGGATCATCGACTCAATGGACATGGGTTTGGGTGGACTCTGGGAGTTGGTGATGGACAGGGAGGCCTGGTGCGCTGGGGTTCATGTCGATGATCCATCCAACCACCTCATCCTCTGTCGTCCCCTTTTCCTCCTGCCCTCAATCTTTCCCAGCATCAGGGTCTTTTAAATGAGTCAGCTCTTTGCATTAGGTGGTCAAAGTATTGGAGTTTCACCTTCAACATCAGTCCTTCCAATGAATATTCAGGACTGATTTCTTTTAGTATGGACTGGTTGGATCTCCTTGCTGTCCAAGAGACTCTCAAGAGTCTTCTCTAACACCACAGTTTAAAAGCATCAGTTTTGGGGCTCTCAGCATTCTTTATAGTCCAACTCTCACCTTCATACAAGACTACTGGAAAAAAACCATAGACTTTGACTAGATGGAACTTGGTTGGCAAAGTAATGTCTCTGCTTTTTAATATGCTATTTAGGTTGGTCATAACTTTTCTTCCAAGGAGTAAGAGTCTTTTAATTTCATGGCTGCAATCACCCTCTGCAGGGATTTTGGAGCCCCTAAAATAAAGTCTATCACTGTTGCCATTGCTTCCCCATCTATTTGCCATGAAATGATGGAACCAGATGCTATGATCTTAGTTTTATGAATGTTGACCTTTAAGCCAACTTTTTCACTCTCCTCTTTCACTTTCATTAAGAGGCTCTTTAGTTCTTCTTCGCTTTCTGCCATAAGGGTGGTGTCATCTGTATATCTGAGGTTAGTGATATTTCTCCTGACAATCTTGATTCCAGCTTGTGCTTCCTCCAGCCCAGCATTCCTCATTATGTACTCTGCATGTAAGGTAAATAAGCAGGGTGACAATATACAGCCTTGATGTGCTCCTTTCCCGATTTGGAACCAGTCTGTTGTTCCATGTCCAGTTCTAACTGTTGCTTACTGACCTGCATACAGATTTCTCAAGAGGCAGGTTAGGTGGTCTGGTATTCCCATCTTTTTCAGAATTTCCCACAATTTGTGGTGGTCCACACAGTCAAAGGCTTTGACATAGTCCATAAAGCAAAAGTAGATGTTTTTCTGGAACTCTCTTGCTTTCTTTTTATGATTCAGTGGATGTTGGCAATTTGATCTCTGGTTCCTCTGAGTTTTTTAAATCCAGCTTGAACATCTGGAAGTTGACAATTCACGTACTGTTGAAGCCTGGCTTGGAGAATTTTGAGCATTACTTTTCTAGTGTGTGAAATGAATGCAATTGTGTGGTAGTTTGAGTATTCTTTGAAATGGGCCTCCTTTTGAGAATGGGATGAAAACTGACCTGTTCCAGTCCTATGGCCACTGCTGAGTTTTCCAAATTTGCTGCCACATTGAGTTAAACACTTTCACAGCATCATCTTTTAGGATTTGAAATAGCTCAGCTGGAATTCCATCACCTCCACTAGCTTTGTTTGTAGTGATGCTTCATAAGGCCCACTTGACTTTGCATTCCAGGATGTCTGGCTCTAGGTGAGTGATCACACCATCATGATTTTCTGGGTCATGAAGATCTTTTTTGTATAGTTCTTCTGTGTCTTCTTGTGACCTCTTTGTAATATCTTCTGCTTCTGTTAGGTCCATACCACTTTTGTCCTTTATTGTGCCCATCTTTGCATGAAATGTTCCCTTGGTATCTCTCATGTTCTTAAAGAGATCTCTAGTCTTTCCCATTCTATTGTTTTCCTCTATTTCTTTGCATTGATCACTGAGGAAGGCTTTCCTATCTCTCTTTGCTATTCTTTAGAACTCTGCATTCAAATGGGTATATCTTTCCTTTTCTCCTTATTAGATTGTCTCTGTGCTATGCCTTGGTCTACGAACTTTATGGAAATTATTCCATTGGATCTTCATAACAACTCTTCCAAGTTGGTATTAATTACACCTATTTTATAGATAAAAATTGAGCTCAGAGAAATTAAAGAAAATGTCGAGGACCACACCATTGTTAGAGGTAGAATCAGTGTTTACACTCATCTATGTCTTACTCCCAAGCTCTAGTTCTGTCTTCCATGTGACATTCCCTGCCTTTACATTTCCACAGCTGGCACCTATGATATTGATGAGTTCATGGTTTCAGCTTAAGTGGAGGGAGAAGTGAGCTAGACACATAAAAAGGTAACTACCCTGGGCAGAACACATATGCATATGCTATTCTGCATGGTAAAAAACAATGAGATGGGTCTTACTTTAAAGAAACAAAAGAGCTTTGAGAACTGGAGTGGTCAGGAGTGAAAGTTGAACAGAATCCATTGAACATGGGTACCACCCTTGTGACCAGAATATAATTATTAAATGAATGAATTAAAGAATGAAGGACACTGCTCATGATCATTAAGGGTTTATATAGCCCTGAGCTTTGTAAGAAAGGTTGTAGGCTAACTCTCAAATTTGAATGAAAAAAATGTACCAACAGTGTTAGAAATGATAGC
>ML661923.1:477670-501270 GCA_007570785.1 Antilocapra americana
TTGTTGTTGTTGTTGTTACTGTTTTAACCTTGGGACTTTTAAGGGTTTTTACAGTTCTAACATGTGTTACATCTACCAAAATGAGGATCTAGTCTGTAGCACTTTCTAACTCTATATCATTGCTTATTTTTTGTTGTTGTTTTTTGTTTACGTTTGGTAGAAGTAGTGTTTCATGGAGTACATTCGGGGAACAGCAACTACCGAAAGTCAACAAAGCTAAGAACAGCTTTTCTGAAGTCTAAGCCGCCTATGTGTTTCTTTAAATACAGTGGATCCACACAACAATAATTATGATAGGAATTAGCATATGCATCTTATAGATGAGGAACTTAACTTGGTCAAGTTCACACAATAAATACAGAAGTGGAATTCAGATCAGGTTTATGATTGCTAATTCAGCAATGCCTCTTTGTGTTAACAGCCTCTCAGATTTTCTAAGTCCCTTGCCCCTCCAGGCAGAGCGTAACCAGCAGTTACCACACTACAGCAATACTGACCACTACCAAGTATTTGCACTCTTCTAAACAGTTTAATGTTGAGGTTAAATTTTCCAATTAAAAACTCTCTGACTTCTGTTTATCTGACTGACTACACTTTGTATTGTATTGCAGACTTGTGTGCACTGCAGTCATTGTCCACAATCACCTTTCAGCCCCTCTATGAAACATACTGTCTACAGCCACACCTCACGTTGCTAATAGCCCTTCTCCTGCCTCCCAGAGTCCTTAAGTTACTGGTGCCCTCCCACAAGCAAGCATTGGTGACGCCGACTCATTTTCTTATTCTTCTGCTTTTAGTGATTGGATGACTGTGCAGGGTTCTGCAGGAATATGTATGAAAGCATAATTACATTCCCTGCCTTGCAAATGAATGTTGGCTAGAAAGATGCCTCGGCCTGTGGTAAAACATCACAGCAATCAGATCGGTTTCCCTGTATTTGCACACGGCTGAAAACCGGCTCTCTCCATACCCAGGCAGACAGATGAAACCAGTTATCTGCAAAGGTATCAGTGTCCTGTTATCATCTGCACCTGTCTTGACTTTACGCTCTCCTAGCAAACTCAAGAGCAGGCTGAGGAACCCAGATCATCTCTTGATCTGGATGAATCAATGATGCAGTCTGGAAAAGACAAAACCTCCATATTTTTCTGGAATCACAAGAAAAATCAGCCATGAGGAACTTCATCGGATTATCAAAACGTGTTTTCCAGTTCCCAAACATTAAGCACATGCAGCATTTTCAGATTGAAATTTCCCAATATGCATGGAATGCTTTCTTTCTTTAAAAAAAACAAAACAAAACATTTATTTATTTGGCTGTTCTGGGTCTTAGTTGTGGTATGCAGGGTCTTTGCTCTTTGCTTCAGCATGCAGGGTTTTTAGTTGCAGCATGAGGGATCTAGTTCCCTGACCAGGGATCAGACCCCAGCTCTCTGCTTTGGGAACTTGGAGTCTTAGCCACTGGACCCCAAGGTACATCCCAGGACATGCTTTCTTGATGCAACATATATGTACTGGGCACCAACTGTGTACAAGTACCATGACAATTATCCAGGACAAAAATAAGGATACAAAGTTATGTTATGTGAAGGCTCAGGAGTTCTTTAGATAAAGCATAGATTTTAATTGGGGGGAGGATTTCATTGCTACCTCCACTGGCAGTTCAGAAGAACTTTGTTTTTCCTCTCTCTCAGCTGTGGCCTATATAAATGAGGCTGTTGGATAAGTGACCCCAAGAAAAGGGAGTGCTTTTGTAAATACACTGCCATTCATTCCACAAACATTTCCCGCCTATCCTCACATCCAGCCAAAAGCATACAGCACAGTTTAATCCCTGGCTATACTATGTCACAGGCTTCCGTGGAGGCTCAGTGGTAAAGAATCTGCCTGCCAACTCAGGAGCTGTGGGTTCAATCCCTGGGTCAGGCAGACCCCCTGGAGAAGGAAATGGCAACCCACTCCAATATATTCTTGCCTGGGAAATCCCATGGACAGAAGAGCCTGGCGGGCTTCAGTCCATAGGGTTACAAAAGAGTCAGGCATCCTTTTAGCAAGAGACACAAGCTAATCAAACCATGGTGAGAGACACAAAGGGCGGTGGAAAAAACAACTGCATCTACATTCAAGTCGTCGTATGCCTTTGCAATTTCCAGGTATTCGGCAGGGGCAGAATGGTCCATGGCAACTGGAATCAAATTAAGAGAGGTCCACAGAACCCCTGATATGCTCCTACTTAAATTAGTGCAGCTTCTCCTAGCACAGAAGGTACTGACATCATTTCTATTCACTTGTATGCTCACCGGCCTCCTTAATACAGCTTCAGGCATTAAATGTTTCCCCGTAGACAATGCAGGTGTCACTTCTGAGAAACGTGCACACTCTGTTAACACTAAAGGTGGCAGCCAATTCTGGAACTATAATTGGAGCTTTTCTTCTCCATTCCAGTTGCATGATTTCTCTTTCTCTTCAGTGACTTCCCTAACTTTATAAATGAATACAAAGGCTCAGCCACATGCTACAGCAAAGATATTTGCTTAATCCCTTTAGCCATCTGTAAAGCAGGCGTAATACACTCTATCAACTCATCAGTAGTGAATGTGCATGTATGTGTGTGTGTCTGCGTGCATGTCTGTGTGTATGAGGGCATAATGCAGATAATACACCCAGTGAAGCCCACATAAGTAAATACTGTGTTTATTTAAAGATTTAAATAAGGCAGGGCAAAGCCGTGGCTTGTGAGTGTAAAATAACCCTCCACGTTGGCAATTCTCATTGCTCACTTGCACATGAACGTGGTCCTTGATCATTAATGTTGATTCTAGAGGCACAATGACGTATGCTTAAGGAAGTGTACGATATGCAATTCTAGAATTTGCTTTAGCCAAATTCAAATTCTATGTGGTGTTAACTCATTTGTTTTTCATTAAGTTCTTTATTAACAGCCAAATCCCTTGATTATTACACTTCTCTGAACTTTCTTGTTAATCTTACTTACAAGTCACATAATGCCTGAATACATTTCTCTGAAATGTTGCTGAGATAAAAGAGCTGACAGTGACAGTAATTAACTTCTAAATAAATATTAAAATGAGAGGGCATTGTAAATAACCCCCCAGTGCAACGGATCCATGCCGAAGTCCCTAGGATGTTCGGCAGTCAGTCTGTCACCATTGGAGCAAAGGGCAGCTCTGAGACCAATTTTGGAAGATAGTCTTCTATACTATTTAGCCTCCTTAGCCTTTTTAAGTTCTTGATTTTAGCTAAAATACATGTTTTATACTTTACTTTTCACACACTTGGCCTCTCAGCCATATGTTCTCCTGCCCAATTTTCCACAGCTTACTTGCATATAAAAATTCTCCCTAGGTAGGGACCAAGTTCAATGGTTTCTGCTTCCCACCACCCACCCCATCGTCATGGATCCTTGGACACCACTGGCTGGAAGCTCAAATGGTGCATCTCGTTTCTCTGGAATTGAGGTCCATTTGGTCATAAGATATTCATCTCAGACCTGTCAAACAGCAACCATGAAAGTGTCATCTGATTGGCTGAGGCTGGCTGGCTGTTCCATAAAAAAGCAGAAATCACGCCAGTACAAGTGTGATGTCTGGCATCCATCTGACAGTGTTGAAATACTAGTTCTGACCCAGACTGCAAGTGTAACTTTGGACAGGTTACTTAACTTCTCTAAGTCTTCATTTCCTCACATGTGAAATGTAGAAAACGAGTTTTCTCTCTTAAAGATTTTGTAATTATTAAATGGAATACATGTAAAGTGCATCCCCCAGGACTTGGCAAGGGCTCAACCATCAGCAGCTATTATGATCTTTATTAGGAGTTCAGATGAGAGATCTCTGGGTTGCTGGAAAATGTAGCTTCCTGGAAAAGGTAGACACAGAGCAGCTTAAATTACTTGGATTTACCTGGATATTTTGATGAGTTTCTCTATGGTAACAGCAGTAAATGTGATGAGGCTTAAACTGTATTCTCAAGGGAATCTTGTCTCTTAGCTTCAGTGTCTTGTCTTTTAGGCACAATGTGTTTCTCTCCAATCCTCCTCTCTAACCTGCACCCATCTTCAGAAGGACAGTTGTGACAAGTGGGTGGCCAGCACTCTCCCTGTTGTTAGTTTTATTACTCATATGGCAGTGGGTGAGTCCAGAAGGTATATGCAAAAATCCTTTTTAAAAAGACTAAGCACATATGAAGGCAAACATACTGAGATTAAAGGGAGCTATTAATAAAACATACTGTTCACGGGGTTCTCAAGGCAGGAATATTGAAATGGTTTGCCATTCCCTTCTCCAGCGGACCATGTTTTGTCAGAACTCTCCACTGTGTTCCATCTATTTTGAGTGGTCCTGCATGGCATGGCTCATAGGTTCATTGAATTACAGAAGATGAGGTCACAGAATAACAGGGCAGTTGGGGTGAAGTGCACCTTGGATGGACTGTTGAAACGATTGTGTGTGATGACAATTTCCTTTCCATGTGTCCCTGGCTATAGGTTACAGTAGGTTAAGTTGAGTACCCAAAGGGGTTGACCATACTCTGTCACTCTGAATCTTTGAATTTCTCTGACCCCAAAGTTGAAGAAGTTTAAGAGTAATCTGCTTGCACAGCTCAGCCAGTTTAAATAGTATATGTGTATGTATGGTTCATTTGGAGATTGAGATGCTGAAAACCAGGCAAACAGAATTAGCAAGAGGTCATAGGACCTCCTCTGTCTTGTGTAATAATAGCTCAATTAATCCCAACTAGGAAAGGCTGGAACAGGTAAGCACATAGACTGATGACGAGTCTATAAGGGTTCTAGTCATGAAGCAAGGGGGGGGGAAGGGGGAAATTTCCATGAGGAGAGCTCTCTACTGGTTCTAAAAATACCCCAGCTTCAACCCTAGTCCTCCACTCATCACTGTACATCATTGCAAACTTCCTCTCAAAGGTAGTCCTGGACCAGAGGCATTAGCACCTAACAAATTGGAATTTGTTAGAAATACAATTTTCAAGACTTCCCTGATGGCACAGTGGATATGAATCAGCTTGCCAACATAGGAGACATGGGTTCAATCCCTGGTTCAGGATGATTCTACATGCCGCGGAGCAACTAAGCCTGAGCACCACAATTACTGAAGCCTGCCTGTCCTAGGGCCTGTGAGTCACAACTACTGAAGCCCCTGAGCGGTGGAGCCAGCAAGTGGCAACTACTGAGGCTGTGTGCTGTGACTACAGAAGCCCGTGTGCTTAGAGCTCACGCTCTGCAACAAGAGAAACCACTGCGAGCACTGCGACTCGAGAGGAATCTCTGTTGTCTACAAGAACAGAAAGCTGATGCACAGCAACAAAGACCCAGTGCAGCCAACAATAAATAAATCAAGTAATAAATGAATGTAGCAATGTGCATATGTCAAAAAAAAAAAGAAATACAATTTTTAGGACTCACATTAGACCTATTGATGAGGCATACTTGGAGGAGGGACCCAGCAAACTGCTTTAATAAGCCTTGCAGATAGTTCTGTTGTGTAGTGGAAGTTGAGAACTTTCCAAAATGATGAGCATTGGTGAATCTGCACTGATATTTTTTATGTGTACTGTGTTCACAGGTCATTGCGTGTTCTATCAATGTGAAATCAAGGAGCTCCTGATTTCAGCCACAGATAAAAACAGGTCTTGTCATCTATTTCCTGGAATCGATGTCCTTCTACTGTATTTAGAGCTCCACACAGGGCAAAGTGACTGGTAATCAGGGCTCAGAATCTGAAAGGGAATACGTGGAAAACATATTCTCAAGTTTTGGAGAACATCTTTTTCCTTCTTTGCAGGGGAAATGATACCAATCTTTAGAATCTCTGTGATTAGCTACAGTGAGGGACTGCCAGTTATAAGGTATCAATAGAAAGGTCTTCCTTTCTTCTGCCTTTCTGGGAGCGATGAAGCAGCTGTTTTGAAAGTTCACTGTCTCGATCCAGCAAGCAGTCAGTGGGACTAAGATTGATACTTCCCCCATTCAGATCACACATCTATATTCTAGTAATCAGAAATTAGATTAATCCATATTAGACTTTAAAAACTGAAATATTACAAATGAGAATTTACCACTTACAGAATTTAAATCCTCTCTTTATGTACCAAGAGAAAATACTCCTTTGAGTCACAAAAGAATGGAGCACAACTTAGCGACTAAACAAAGAACAGACAAATCTTGGAAGATATTGAAAATGTTAGGTGCTCAGTTGTGTCTAACTCTTGGCAAACTGATGGACTGTAGCCCACCAGGCTCCTCTGTCCATGGAATTTTCCAGGCAAGAAAACTGGAGTGGGTAGCCATTCCCTTCTTCAGGGAATCTTCCTGACCCAAGGATAGAACCTGGGGGAAGATACTGCAGGGAGGATGGAAACAAGTCAAAGAGCCCCACAACTCTGGCTGTGTTTCCTCCAGTGCAGCGTGCCTGTTGGGTGCTGGGGAGACAAGCTTCTTCCAGAAGAAAGTAAGATGGACACTGTTCAATAGCTCTCTTCTGTCTCTGCCTGGGGTTTATTTTTCCATCCATTTTCTAATCTTGTTTGTCTATATCAAATAGTTTCCCTGTCCTAACCTGCAATTTTTATGGGAAACCATTTATAATTTTTCATTTTTTCCCCCAACATTTTCCTTTCCATGGTGTTCTAATCCTCCTGAGTTTTCTCACTGCTATTTCATTTAGTCTTATTTATAATTTATTCTTCAAATGTGCTACCCTTATATGAAATATCATTTCTGTGACATTACTCAGAGCAATCATTCAGGAAATGTTATTTCTGCTTCTCTTTGACCACCTCCCACAAATTATTTCTACTTAATGTTGATTAATCAGTAACCAGCACTTTTAAAAGTAGCATTCCATCTCTAACACAAAAAGAAAACTACAACTTTAAATCATTTTGCACTGATTCACTCTCTTAAAGAATTAAATATGGTTGGGCTTCCCTGGTGGCTTTGTGGTAAAGAATCCACCTGCCAATGAAGGAGACACTGGCTGGATCCATAATCCAGGAAGATCCCACATGTCACAGAGCAGCTATGCCCAGCGATTGAGCCTGGGCTCTAAAGTCAGGGAGCCACAATTACTGAGCCCACCGCATACCACAACTACTGAAGCCCATGCGCCCTAAAGCCCACGCTCCACAACAAGAGAAGCCCCTGCAGAGAGAAGCCTGTGCATCACAACTCAACAGTAGCCCACACAGCAGGGAACACCCAGCAAAGCCAAAAATAGTCAGACACAACTAAGAACAAACATCAATGCAATTATTAAAAAAAAAAAATACTGTTGAAGCCAAATGATGGAGGGGGCCTTTCCAATGAAGAAGTTTTATTTTCAGGCCCTTTATAATTTCTTTCATCTTTCATGCTCTGCTTACTTCATCCTTCAATATCTACAAATAACCTTGAATATACTATGCAGTAAAACAGTTCATTGTATTCTCCATAGAGAACTGAAATTCATTCATTCTGCAAGGTCTTGTGACCTGAGATACCAGGAACTGTAGGGCAGAGATGACTAGACAAGAAATTAGGGGGCAACATTTCTTTTCCTTTTATTTTCTGGGTGTATTTGGATGAGTAATTGATCTGTCTAGATTTCAATTTTATTCCCTAAAATGTTATGCCAATCCTAATTCCAAGACTCTAAGAATCAGGTAGTACCACACATATGAGATGGTTTATATATTGTTAAGTTTTTATACCAAATTCCCTACTGGACATTACCACTTAGAGGTAATGGAGCTTTTTCAAAGTTTTCTCAGAACTCATCCTTCCTTCTCCAAACTTTCTTCCTCTCTGTGCTTCTTATTATGGTACCTGGCACTGAGCACAGAAACCCAGAAGCAATCTTGGGGTATTCACTTTTCCTCAATAATCATATTCAGTGAATCAAGAATTACTATCAATTCTACTACTTAACTTTATCTTGAATCTATCCCTTCTTTCTTATTATTTATCTTCGAAGCCCAATTCTACTGACTAGATTACTATTCCTTGTCTCTGTCTTCAGTTCCAAATTCCTTTAATCCATTTTTTTCACAAAGAGGACAGAATGATCCTTTTATGATGCAAATAGGACCCTTTCATTCTTACTTTAAATCAGTCACTGGTTTCTTCCTTACCTTTAAGATAAAGTCTAAACCCATTAAAATGTCTCCTAAGACTGTTCTTGAATTTCAGTTACATGATATTCTTTCTGTTTTCCCCAATATGTCCTGCTTTTTCTCACCTGAAAGACTTTGTTCATCTTTTCTCTCTCCCCGGACTACCTTTTCCCCAGTTAATACCTACACTATTTACTTACTTACCTTGCCAAATCCCACTCTTTTCAGTTTAAATATTACTTCCCATGGGAAGCATCCCTGAATTACCATCCCTTGGCTGGATACCATTGTTGTGTGCCCTCACAGTGTGCTGTGTTTCCTACTAGAGTTATTAATAGCAATCATAGTTACTTTTAAAACATGCTTCTCCTGGACTGTAAGCATTATGCAGTAAAGACAATACCTGTCTTATTCACCATTGTCTCTCATGCCTAGTGCAGTTCCCAGTAAATATTTGTTGAATAAATGAATTGTTATAATTACTCAAATGAAAGTGAAAAATAGTTTCTTCCTTCAAGAAGCTTAAGATGATTAAATATTGACAAGGCACTATGACACAAGGCAATGTAGGGTAGGTGAATAATGATAATAAGGCAATAATCTTGGTGTAGAATTTACTCCAGTCTAGTGCTATACAGGGGCTTTCCAGGTAGCACTAGTGGTAAAGAACACGCCTGCCAATGCAAGAGATGTAAGAGACACAGGTTGTGTCCTTGGGTCAGGAAGATACCGCAGTGGAAGGCATGGTGACCCACTCTTGTATTCTTGCCTGGAGAATCCCATGGACAGATAGGGTACAGCTACAGTCCATAGGGTCACAAAGGGTTGGATACAACTGAAGTGATTTAACACACATGCATGCAGGTACTATACTAGGCCATTCATATACAAGCTCACATCATTCTCACAACAATCCTAAAGGATGTAACTTGACAGTATTCTTATTGTCATTCTCACACAGACTGAGAAGGGTTCTGGGACTTGCTGATGTCCCCTCACCTGGTTGTGAAAGAACGCATTCATATTCCAGGGATTTCTGGCTCTAGACTTCATGTTCTTAACCTCCTGTGCTGCCCTGACTCCTGTGACCTCCCTGCCTCCTTAGGATGGGTTTTATTTAGGTTGCCTGTCTCTCACTCTCTGGCATCCAGGATCCTGCTTGGCTTCCTTGTCCTTGGGGTGTGGTGGTTACACTGAAGCCTGCATTCTGACATTGTCCTCCTGCCTGATGGGGGCCTTGGTGCCAGGAGGGTTCACATGCAAACCCAGCAGAGTCTCAAAATAGTTCAAGCAGCACAGGTTGCCAGGGATGCAAAGTATATCCGTTAAGTGATGAGGTAGTGCTTTCTCGACCACCATGGATCCAGGTCCTGGCACATTACTGAGCAGAGGTTTAAAGCCCTTGGTCAAGGGCTTCCGTGCTGGCTCGGTGATAAAAAACTAATCTCTCTGCCAGTGCAGTAGACAGAGTTTCCATCCCTGATCTGTGAAGAGCCCTCGCGCCTTGGAGCAACCAAGCCCGTGTGCCACAGCTAGTGAGCCTGTGCTCTGGGGCCTGGGAGCCACAGTGCCCCACCATGCACCCCAGGGCCTATGCTCTGCA
This sequence comes from Antilocapra americana, assembly GCA_007570785.1. NCBI lineage: Eukaryota > Metazoa > Chordata > Mammalia > Artiodactyla > Antilocapridae > Antilocapra > Antilocapra americana. Next base: position 487,404 of record ML661923.1, read on the forward strand.
ACAAGAGATGTCACTGCAATAAGAGGCCCACAGCTGGAGAGCAGCCCCTACTCCCCGCAACTAGAGAAGAGGCTGCACAGCAATGAAGACCCAGCACAGCCAAATATAAATAAAGCCCTCAGTCCACTTGTCTGTAATGAGCCGGTGCTGTGCCTCATGAGACATGGGGACCCTGACCAGTCTTGCATTTTTATTGTGCATTGGGCCACACAACTTATATAGCAGACCCTGCTAGGCTGGGAGGGTGACTGATAAATTCTAATTGCTTAGATCCAATCTTTGCACAGAGTAATTACTCAATAAATATGTTGAACGAATGTATACCTGGGTCAGGCTACAACCCTTTCCTACTACAGATCTCCTGAGGCACCACTGCGGCTAGCAGTGAAAAAGAGACACCTTTGATATCGACATGAAATTTTAGTTTTAAACTTAATTGCATTGACTTTTAATGATTAAGTGGAAGATAGTTTTGGAGCTATCCCAAATATTATTAGGATATATATTTGCCCATAGGAGAACATTTCCATAACATAGTTGGGAACAGCTATGGAGAAAAAGAAAGGTTGTTTGATGTCTGCACCTCCAATATCATGTTTATAAGCTGGTTAAGAAAAAAATGATCTTAGACTTCCCTGGCGGTCCAGTAGTTAGGAATCCACCTACCAATGCGGGGGACGTGGGTTTAATCTTTTGTCTGGGAGGATTCCACATGCCACAGAGCAGCTGGGCCCATGCGCCACAACCACTGAAGCCCACATGCCCTAGAGCCCGTGTGCTGCAACCAGAGAAGTCACCACAGTGAGAAGCCTGTGAACTGCAACGAGACAGTAACCCCTATTTGCTGCAACTAGAGAAAACCCAAACAGCAACAAAGACCCAGTGTAACAAGGATCTAGTGCATCATCTTTTTAAAAATGATGATCTTCATAGTGGGTGTGTTAGGCCTGAGAAGACAGCAAAACTAGAGCCAAAATAGCTTGGAATCAGATTCTGAGAGAAAGTTAAGGGAATCAGAAGCTGAAGCAAACTGAAAACTGAGTTAGAAATTATTGAGAGTACATGAGAGGAAAGCTATCATGGGAGATTTTGGAGCAAAGGAGATGGCTGCTTTCCTGCCTGAATGCAGGTCAGGACCCTATGGAGACAATCCTTAAGCATACTCTGGCATTTCCAAAATACAGAGTATTAAACTTCCAGCTTGTAACCAGGCTGGGGCACTAGTTTTGACCTAAAATTTGGAAAAATAGCAATGCTCTGCTTTTCTCCAGTAAGTTTTTCCAGTGCTCAGAGGCTAAGTGTATTGAAATCTTAGAGTTATGGTTGAGAGCCAAATGATTCTGGCAAAGGTGTGCTTTATATTTGTCATAAATTTATTTACTTTTATAATATAGGGTGTCAAGATTATCATCAGATATGGCTGCCTTTCATCCATGGCAAGGATGGCAGTTTGAAAAAGCAACACAGTTAACAAGCGATAGGTCAAGAGACATAAGCCCTTGCATCTCAAGCTGCACAGCATAGCAATCTCTATTGTGGTTTGCTTAGTATAAAGTCTAATATTAACTTGTGCTTAACTTTGGATTACCTTCACAGACGTTCTTGGGGATCTTGATATCATCTTCACTGGCTATCCTATTTAGGAAGAAATAAGATGAGCATTCACTGGGTGTGGCCCAATCCCCATTGAATCAACTAGGGGGCCCACTATTGCTATTATTTTTAATGAGTGGTGCTCATATTGACTGTTACTCTAACTTTCTCAGTATCCTACTCTCATAGTCATAAGCCCCACAGACTAGCCCACTCCTCTTAGCTACTGAGGTGAAATAGGTCTAAAAATCAGACTAAGGAAGAGGCAATGGAAGACCTAGAACTCAAATAAAAGTAATTTTATATAGTAAGATAACCATGTCAATTAAAGAAGCCATGCAAACATCCTAGAGAGAGAAATACATGACCACTGTTACATAAGAAAGATCAGAATCTTTTGATGTAACCAGAAGCTAATAAGGGTTTCCCAGGTAGCTCAGTTGTCAAGAATCTTCCTGCCAAGGAAGGACACTGGAGACACGGGTTTGATCTCTGGGTCAGGAAGATCCCCTGGAGGAGAAAATGACGACCCACTCCAATATTATTGCCGGAATAATCCCATGGAGAAGCAGCCTGTCAGGGTACAGTTCATGGGGTTGCAAAGAGTCGGACACAGCTGAGCAACTGAGCACACAGAAGGCTAATTTACCATTTTTTTCTTCTCTGGAGGTAAGATTTCAATTTAATCATGTACACATGACCTAGAGAATTCCATTTAAAATTTATCAACAAAGGAAACAAATTTTAAAAGATCAATACGAGAAAATCAAAATGAAAATAATCACTGTGCCAAAAAACTATTATGAGACTTAAAGGGTAATTGTAATTCTCACAACTATTAAAAATTGTTTAACTTATTCTCAACTCAAAATAATTTTTAGTGACATCTCAGTAGAAAATTGGAAGGAATTTCAAACATACCAAGTGAATTTCAACAGAAATCTCAAAAGAAGTTTTATGCACTTTGACAGGGTGTTCTAAAATAATCTAAAAGAGGAAATGCATTATAAATAATCAAAACTTAAAGAAGAACAATAAATGCATCTAAACCTTCGCAGATGCTAAAACATATCATAATCTGTAATAGTTATTTTTGAATAGTACCAGTATAGAAGTAGATCAGCACAGGAATAGAACAGAAATTCCAGCAGTAGACCCATATGTGTATTTTTAAAAAAGGCATTCCTGAATTTGGGATATATAAGCACAATCAGGAGAACAACAACAACAACAACAACAACAAAAAACTTGAAAATCTTAAGAGGTCTTTTATATTAATCAAAATTGTTAATACCTTTATAGGAAATACTTACATTTCTTAAAGAATAAACACTACTATATGTAAAATAGATAGCTAATGGGAACTTGTATGGCTCAGGAAACTCAAACAGAGGCTCTGTATCAACCTGTAGGGGTGGGATGGGGAGGAAGATGGGAGGGAGGTTCAACAGGGAGGGAATATATGTATACCTATGGCTGATTCGTGTTGAGGTTTGACAGAAAACAACAAAATTCTGTACAGCAATTATCTTTCATTTAAAAGATGAATTAATTTTTAAAAAGATTAAACTTCCAAAACAAAACAAAACTTTGTTTTGTTCCTTTGATAATGAAAAAAAAAAAAGAATAAAGAGTGAATTAAAACAAATGTGGAGGACTTCCTTGGTGGTCTAGTGGTTAAGAATATGCCTGCCGATGCGGGGGGCATGGTTCAATCCCTAGTCTAGGAAGATGTCACGCACCGCAGAGCAACTAATCCCATGCACCACAACTATTAAAGCCCATGTGCTGAAACTATTGAGCCTGCACACCTAGAGCCTGTGGTCTGCGACAAGAGATGCCTCCATAATAAGAAGCCCATGTACTACAACTAGAGAGTAGCTCCCATTCTCCACAACTAGAGAAAGTCTGCACACAGCAATGAAGACACAGCACAGCCAAAAAACCAAAAAGTATGGAATACAATTTTTGCCCAACACGTGAACAACTGAATTGACCTTGTTAAATGAAATAAATGCCAATTTATCTGATATTCATTTGTTAAGTAAAAGAACTATGTCAATTTCATATAAAGGGAGTATATCACCGTTGGATCATTGAAAAAACAAGAGAGTTCCAGAAAAACATCTACTTCTGCTTTTTTGACTATGACAAAGGCTTTGGTTTTGTGGATCACAACAAACTGTGGAAAATTCTGAAAGAGATGGGAATACCAGACCACCTGACCTGCCTCTTGAGCAATCTGTATGCAGGTCAAGAAGCAACAGTTAGAACTGCATATGGAACAGACTGGTTCCAAATTGGGAAAGGAATATGTCAAGGCTGTATATTGTTACCTTGCTTATTTAACTTATATGCAGAGTACATCATGAGAAATGTTGGAATGGATGAAGCACAAGCTGGAATTAAGATTGCCAGAAGGAATATCAATAACCTCAGATATGCAAATGATACCACCCTTATGGCAGAAAGTGAGGAAGAAACTAAAGAGCCTCTTGATGAAAGTGAAAGAAGAGAGTGAAAAAGTTGGCTTAAAACTCAACATTCATAAGACTAAGATCATAGCATCTGGTCAATCACTTCATAGCAAGTAGATGGGGAAACAGTGGAAAGAGTGATAGAATTTTTTGGGGGGGGCTCCAAAATCACTGCAGATGGTGACTGCAGCCATTAAATTAAAAGACACTTACTCCTTGGAAGACAAGTTGTGACCAACCTTGATGGCATATTAAAAAGCGAGACGTTACTTTGCCAACAAAGATCCATCTACTCAAAGCTATGGTTTCTCCAGTAGTCATGTATGGATGTGAGAGTTGGACAATAAAGAAAGCTGAGCACCAAAGCACTGATGCTTTTGAACTGTGGTTTTGGAGAAGACTTGAGAGTCCCTTGGACAGCAAGGAGACCCAATCAGTCTATCCTAGAGGCAATCAGTCCTGAATATTTCATTGGAAGAACTGATACTGAAGCTGAAACTCCAATATTTTGGCCACCTGATGCAAAGAGCAGACTCATTTGAAAAGACCCTGATGCTGGGAAAGATTGAAGGTGGGAGAAGGGGACGACAGAGGATGAGATGGTTGAATGGCATTACCTACTCAATAAACATGAAAGAAAGGAAGTGAAGTCGCTCAATTGTGCCAACTCTTTGTGACCCCATGGACTGTAGCCTACCAGGCTCCTCCATCCGTGGAATTTTCCAGGCAAGAGTACTGGAGTGGGTTGCCATGACCTTCTCCAGGGTATCTTCCTAACCCAGGGATTGAACCCTGGTCTCCAAAATTGCAGGAAGGCACTACCATCTGAGCCATCAGGGAAGCCCAATGGGTATGAGTTTGAGTAAACTCCGGGAGTTGGTGATGGACAGGGAGGCCTGGTGTGCTGCAGTCTGTGGGATCACAAAGAGTCGGATATGACTGAGCCACTGAACTGAACTGAATAAAAGATTTAATATAGTTTTAATATACTTTTCTTTAGTTCTTTAATTTTGCAGATTGGTTAAAATCTTACACAATGATCAGAACTACAGATAAAGTGTTGTGTACAAAGATGTTCTTCTTTTCTAAATAAGACTCAAAATTTCAATTTTAAGATTCGGTAAAGATACAGGGAATTTAGTCATCTTGTATGAAAATGATTGTATATTAACTGAGAGTTTTTCTGGGGATAAATTGGAGCCAAAATATGTGACAACTGTTTAATGTACAGACTCTGTGACTTAGGAAATCTACTTCTAGGAATTTACCCTGAAAGTATCATTGCAAAAAGAGTTATTTTGATTTTTATATAAAAGAATGAATCATGGTTCCAGTTTTCACTCTATAGCGGGGTTAGTACACTGTTTTTAAAAGCACCACAGAATAGAGACCACTGGCTTCATAGGCTATATGATCTTTGCTGCAACTGTTGGCCCTCAAAAACGATCACAGGTGATCTGTAAGCAAACAGGCATGGCTGTGTTCCAATAAAACTTTGTTTGAAAAAGCAGCCTATGATGGGCTGTTCATGGCTGTATTTAATTACAATGTAATCTGTATAAAACAGAGTTTTTTTAAAAAAAATTTTGCCTGTGGATGATCTAGTCTCCCTAAGAAACCTCCACTTAGTATATTCGATCTGTTTTAATATTAAGCCTTGTATAGCAATTTAAATATAATTTTTAAATAATGTTTAGAATTTGGGGAAAATGCTAAAGAAGTTTCAATTTTCTTTGCCTAGCCCATACTCCTGATTTACTTGAAAATGCATTTTGGAAAGTGGCTTACATGATCTCTTGCCTATATGGTGAAAGAATGCTCAGACTTCAGTGTGATTCCCCAGATCTGCTATGAGACTGGCTTCAGCCACATCAGTTTGGATGTGTTTGGACAGACCACTCCAAAATTCAGTGACTTGAAACAAAAGTTGAAAGTTAATTTTCATATCTCTGTGGATGAATTGGGCTCAGGCAGTGGTTCTATATTCAGATCTCTCAGGGTTGCAGAATCATCTAAAGACTGGTCTGGGCTGGATATTCAAGATAGCAGCTGATGCTACCCATGGGTGAGAGTTCATTTCATTTTTCCAGATGAAGAGCCCACATTTAACCCCTCCATGTGCCCTGGGCTTCTCATGCCTGGTGTTCCAAGAGACTTTCATGCTTTTAGTGATTTAGCCTCAGACATCCCAAACATTAATTTTACTCCATGCTGTTGGTCAAGCAGGTGCCAAGAGAAATTCCAATTCAAAGGGAATAGAATCATAGACTCTACTTCTCAAAAGAGGAATGTCATGCATGAAAAAGACATAGGTTGTGGCCACTTTGAACATAGCTATCACACATACGTTGGATTCTGCTGGCATCTACTTTTGATACCTTTAGCCGATAATACACAAATCAATTCCTTCTTATTTCAATGAAGTCCTAACAGTTCCTGTTTGCTAACTCAATGTCCATTCTGCTCTCATTCAGGTTCTATTTCTGATTCTATGCCATTGCTTCTACCATGCAATCTACCACAGAAGTCCATTTCCAGTTTATGTTGTAAGGTCACCTTAACCCTATCATGTAGTGTCCATGCCTATTAAGCATTAAAGAGAAACACAAACCAGAACTCTCACTTTTGAATACAAAACGTCATCCATTATTTACATAGGCCTTCTTCATTTTTGTTGTTTTTGAGTCACTAAGTCGTGTCTGACACTTTGCGACCCCAGGGACTGTAGTCTGCCAGGCTCCTTGTCCATGGGATTTTCCAGGCAAGAATACTGAAGCAGGTTGCCATTTCTTTCTCCAGGGAATCTTCTCAATCCAGGGATTAAACCCTTGTCTCTTGTGTTTCCTGCATTGGCAGGCAGATTCTTTACCATTTCAACGCCTGGGAAGCCACCTGGGAAGCTTTGGTGTTTATATAGGACCAATTGTATAATAGTTGTGCTCTGAGTCCCCATTTTAAATGACACATTTTGATCATTTTGAGTTAAAGTCTGATAAAGAAATATTAGGACACTTATGTAATCACATACTTCTATGGCCTTCTTATTGTTCCATAATAATTGAGGACAAGACAGTTGCTTGTCTTGTTCTCCCGCTTTCTTTATATCATGTTCTCCTTCCTGACGCGGGTAGGAAATGGCAACCCACTCCTAAATTCTTGTGTGGAAAATTCCATGGTCAGAGGAGCCTGGCAGGCTGCAGTCCATGGGGTCACAAAGAGTCAGACAAGACTGAGCTCATATGCACAATGCAAACAACATTCCTTCCTGAATCCATCTTCGTGGTTAAGTGTTGGTGAAGGTAAGTGTATCATCTCTGATCTAAGTGAGGGGATATATATGACCTCATAAGTCAATAAATCAAAGGAATTTCAAGCATCTTCTTTCTACATTTAACATTTCTTGCAAGCCAATTGTCTTGCTAAAATATCATGACTTTCTTATTCTGGGAATGTAAGAACATCTAGGCTTTTAGTTGAAAATTGAAGGCAGGATGAGAAGGGGATGACAGAGGCTGAGATAGTTGGATGGCATCATTGATTCAATGAACATGAGTTTGAGCAAGCTCCAAGAGTTCTATTCTGGGAATATAAGAATATCTAGGCTTTTAATTGAATATTGAAGGCAGGAGAGGAAAGGGACRACAGAGGATGAGATGGTTGGATGGCATCACTGATTCAATGGACATGAGTTTGAGCAAGCTTCAAGAGTTGGTGATGGATAGAGAAGCCTGGTGTGCTGTGGTCCATGGAGTCGCGAAGAATTGGATATGACTGAGCGACTGAACTGAGGCTTTTAATGATTTAGCCTCAGTAATCCCAAACATTACTTTTATGCCATTCTATTGGTCAAGCAGGTGCCAAAAGAGATTCAGATTCAAAGGCAATAGAATCACAGACTCTAGGGAATATAAGAATATCTTTTATGTTCAGATCTGAAGTTGTATGCTGAGACTAGGTTAGACTACCAGATTAAAAGGAAAAGTAACAGAAAGTAAGTATATATCTATCACAAAGGAATGATTAAGTAAATAATTGTACAGCTACCTGATGGAACATTTAAAGATTTTTAAATGCTATTTACTTAAGAAGAAGAAAAAGGATGAAGGGTGTTAATAATCCAATGTTGAGTTTAATAGTCTATGTTTGCAATGGAGTGGCACTGGCTTTTTAAAAAATAATATATATTTTGTTTCCACTTGTACCTTCTCCATTTATGCTTATCTTCTTTACTTTTAATTAGAAATGATTCCTAATGCTCCATCTTTGTTCTTTTCCAGTGTCTCCCTCAGTAATGGTACTCAGTTTCATGGCAATGGCTACCATATTTATGAAAAAGTTTTCAAGATTCAGCCTGTACTCTGGCTGCTCTTTTGTGCTTCAAATCTTTGTAACTATGTGCCTGCAATTCCTTTTGAAAATCCCATCTTTTTGACCAACTTGTGCCAAACCAGAGCTATCATCTTTCCATCAAGACTGACATCTCTTTGTTCTTTTCCTATTTCTCTCAATAGTAATCTATTTTCCCCATTTCACAGAATGTATGGTCTGTAATAGGTTTTGACTCATCCTCTCTCTCTCTGATCTCCAATATCTATATCTGTATCACAGACGCTATCACCTACCCAAAGCCACCACCTTTCCTTATTTTTGACAATAGAAATGGCTTTTTTTTTTTTTGCAGCATCAGAGTCACCTTCTCAAGTCTCAATTTCTAAATCTTAAAAAGTATAAAGTAATTTCAGTGATTTCACTTTTCTTGCTATCAGTGGTTAGGACTGAGCATATGATACAAATCTGGAACTGAGTTCTAAGGGGACATTTGCTGAGGAGTATCCTAGGAAAGCTTTCTTCATTCTTAAAAAGTCACATGGGGACCTCCCTGGTGATCCAGTGGTTAAAACCTCACCTTCCAATGCAGAGGGTGTGGGTTTGATCCCTGGCTGAGGAGCTAAGATCCCACATGCCGTATGTCCAAGACACCAAAACATAAAACAGAAGCAGTATTGTAACAAATTCAGTAAAGACTTTAAAAATGGTCTGCATCAAAAAAAAAAAAAAAAAGACAAATAAGGGACACGGTTTCTTTCTTTGTGGGGAAGGAGACTCCATAGATAGCATTGTATGAGAATGTGATACTTAGAGCCATGACAGCGATACTGAGAACATATGGGGTTAAGTCTGATGGCAAAAACGTTCACCTCTGCTGAGGATGGCAAAGGGGAAAAGTGGCAAAAAAGTTGAACTTTGTATGAGCTACCGAATTAAGCAAACCTCTGCATAATTTTGACTCATTTTTTTTCCTCAATTAATTTAGTAACAAGACCTTTAATTATATAGACAATTCCAGTGCTGTGGGAAGACAATTAATATTCATTACAATGTAATTCAAGCCTTTGCTCTGCTCCTTAAAAGTTGTGTGACGTTAGGGAAACTACTTTGTTTCTATCAATTTCTGCATCATTGAATAGGGACTATATTACACACTTAGTTGCTCTAAATACATGATAAATACTTGATAGGGTAAAGCATTGTATCAGTATAAAATTAATATTATGTCTTTTGAGTTTGATGACTTATTGATTGCTTGAGTCACTTTTCCAGTGTTTGTTTAGGACTTGTTTAGGACTAGAAGTTAAGCATTAGTCACTCAGTCATGCCTGATGCTTTGCAACCCCATGGACTGTAGCCTGCCAGGCTTCTCTGGCTGTGGAATTCTCCAGGAAAGAATACTGGAGTGGGTAGCCATTTCTTTCTCCAGGGGATCTTCCTGACCCAGGGATCAAAACCAAGTCTCCTGTATTGCAGGCAAATTCTTTACCATCTAAGCCATAATCTCTTCTAAGGCAGAGTTCTAAATGTTAGCTCTACCTCCATGTTTTTCAGTCTCTAAATCACCTAGTCAGCAGGTTAATATTTATAATTCCTTTTGTTGAGAAATGTGATCAATAAAACATAGAGAATTGGAATCAATGACCAGACTTGATTAAATTGGTAAATGTTCAACTCTGTGTCATAAACAAAGACTGAACTTATTTTCAATTGCTTTTGAAATATTTATAAATAACACTGATCATATTCTACACAATAAAGAATACTTAAATTGCAAACAATACTTACTTTACACACAATGAAATACTAATAGTAGTTATTTACTAGCAGATAGCCCAATGTCAAATCACTAGGGGAAAAGAAAAAAAAATCTGCTAAATAAGAGTTTCATCAAAAAATAAATAAAACTCTGATAAAAATCTATGTATTGATAATCACTATGAAAATCTTGTAAAAAAATTTATGAGATAAAGCAAAGGTATCACCAGGGTAGATTTTATAGATTTACATACTCTGATTTTTAAAACTTATAACATATTTAAACTTAATCAAGGTTATAAAAGAGCAACAGAGTAAATCTTATAGCACTAGAAGAAATTAGCTAATGAAAGAAATGTGATTGCAATTAGAAAAAAGAAGTCATAGTATAATGGATTTAGTCAGTAACTAAAATTTTAAAAGACTTATATAACAAAATGAATTCTATCAAGGATCATCTGTGAAAAGAGAGAGAATATATTGTTCCTAGCACTATAAATGAGAAAGAAGCTATAACCACAGCTACAGAGACATATACCCCAAGATTGAAAACACTGGGATCGGAGTCCTGCACTTGGTTCTGATATAGAAAATTGAAGAAAAAAAAAAAAAACAACTATAGGTCTCACCCCAAATATCAAATCAAGCTTGAGAAGCTATCATATCATGGTTTTTAAAAAACACTCCAGGGTTAAGGACACAAACGGAAATGAACTAAACAATACATTTTTGTCAGGCTTGCCCATGTGGAAGGAGGAGGAATCTGCTAAGAAGCGGTAAACCAGCAGACCACTCCTCGGGCTTTGAACTAACCATGTCAGAGCTGACACTCTTGGACAGTGTAGAATCCCAAAGGGGCAGGTCACCAAGCGGAAGTCCATCGCATTGCCAACACACTTCTGTATGCCTTCATGGAGCAACCATGCTGGAGGCAGGGGCAGTTAGAAGAGCGAGCTGAAAGACCCTTCTTTTGTAGAGTAATGGGGTGAGGCGCTGCTAAAAGGAACCTTGAACCTTCTGAGGTTGAGGGTGGAGCAGAGGGCTGCAGGTACAGCCCCCACACTGCAGACCTCCAGCTAAGACAAAGGGGGGCTGCAGGTGTGCAGGGAAGCTGAGAGACAGATCTGAGAGCAGACTGACCCTAGGTGACACAGGCAGGATGGCACCTCCTGTGTGACTTTACACAGACGTATATGCAAGTAGCATCTCAAAGGCAGTACATTTACGACGTAGGTACTTCACTGCCTATAAGTTATTCCTTAATTTAAAACACTGCTTCAGGGGCTTCCCTGGCCGTCCAGTGGCTAAGACTCCAAGTTTCCAATGCAGGGCATGCAGGTTTGAACCCCAGGAAACTAAGATCCCACATACTGTGCAAGCAAGCTCAGTCGCTCAGTCTGAGTGACTCTCTGCGACCCCATGGACTGCAGCCCCCAGACTCCTCCATCCGTGGTATTCCCCAGGCAAGAACACTGGAGTGGGTTGCCGCTTCCTTCCCCAGTATGCTCTGCAGTGTGGCCAAAAAAAAAAATCCCAATGTTTCTTCAGAAGAGGATTTTGATTGTGGTATGTTATGCAACATGAAGGGGAAAAAATGTTAGAACTCCCCAGAAAACCTATGTTTTAGCTTTCTTACAATCAAATGCCTCTTTCCCTAAAGATTTAAATATATGACTATAATGTTATTATTTGTAGAAACTTTGAAAAGTATCTGAATGCGACAGTCTGTGATTAAGTGCACAAAATTCAGCACAACTTTTTTGCTATCAAATTATGTAGTCATTACACTTGATATTATAGATAAATATGTAGGTAGAGAAAACTTTCTGTTGTTATTGAATTTAAAAATAGATTACAAATCAAGATCTATAGTCTCTTGAAAACTACATGTCGAAACAACCACCAACAGAGATGAAAGGATCTAACCTAAACACTTATTGGCAATTATTATCTGCTTTTTCCTACTGTGTGTTTGATTTGTTTCTACAATAAGTCTGTATTGTTTGTATAATTAAAAACAAGTTATTTTCTCATAAGACAGAAAACACCATAAGTAAGATAAATATCTTAAGGAAAAGAGCTGACCACATTAGCACATAAATTGATGAAGTTGTATGAAATTAATCTATTAGTATTATATGTTAATAGTATAATAATTCATGTTAATCGGATGAATAAAATTTTGGTTATAATGACACCAGTGGCTGACAAACTAACTTGATAAACTTGAGACAAGTGGTTAATTATTTGAGGAAAAACAAAAAGCAATCTACCTACTTTAGATCATTCATCCAAAAACAATCAGTATTTTTTAAAAAACTAAAAGCATAAACACCAATATAAAATAAGAAGAAAAAAATATAATATTGAAGGTAGGGAAGGCTTCTAAGGATCAGACTAAATGTTGATTTAAAGAAAACCAGGTGGCACTAGTTGTAAAGACATGCCTTCCAGTGCAGGAGACATGCGACATGAATTCTATCCCTGGGTCAGGAAGATTCCTGGAGGAGGACATGGCAAACCACTCCAGTATTCTTGCCTGGAGAATCCCATGGTCAGTGGAGCCTGAAAAGTTATAGTCCATAGGGTGGCAAAGAGTCGGACATGGCTGAAGTGACTTAGTACACGTTGATATTTTTGTGTGAATTGTAAAAGCTTACTCACATCTAAAAGGTATAAAATTAGATCTCGAGGGAAAATGTTTTCAATAAATACAACAAAAGGAATGAAAACTGTACTCTATAAAATATTACTACTTATAAATTAAACAATGGGGTTGTTTAATTCACAAAAGAAATGTAAATCAGTATTAAATGTATGAAAACAGTCAACTTTTCGATTATCAATCAAAAATTCAAATTAAAAGTACCTTGAGTTATGCTGAGATTATCAAACTGTCAAAGCTAAAGAAAATATAATTAAAACTTCTGATGAGGGTGTAGGGATACTCATCATCCCAATCTCTGACAGTGCAATGCAAACTGGGAAGTCTTTCTGGAGAGTGATTTATGATAGCTATGTCAAAATCCTTAAAAATATGCATATCCTTTGATCCAGTCATTTCACTGCTAAGAGATGATTTTTCAGGGGGGTATGTTTGCAAAGATAAAAATCTACAGAGCTCTGTTTATCACAGCATTTTTCAAAAATGAAAAACAAACTAACTGTTTACCAAAAGGGAACTGAGTAAATGTCTTTTGATATACTCTGACCAAACAATGATACAAAATTATTAAAACTTATTTCATTGTAAAAAAGTTTATTGTTATTTAAAGATACATGACAGACAGCTACTAAAAGTGAGAAAGTGTTAGTTGCTCAGTTGTGTCTGACTCTTTGCAACCCCATGGACTGTAGTCTGCCAGACTCCTCCATTCATGGGATTTTCCAGACAAGAATACTGGAGTGGCTTCCTTCTCCAGGGAATCTCCCAGACCCAAGGATAGAACCCAGGTCTCCCACATTTCAGGCAGACTGTTTACTGTCTGAGCCACCAGGGAAGCCCTAAACAGATATTAAGCCAACAGAAATAATTGCAAAAGTGATTTAACAGACTCCGGAGTTCAAATGTCCAGATTTTGTTCCCTACTCTGCCTTTTATTTCCTGTGCATTCTTGGGGAAATTATTTGACTTTTCTAATTCTCAGTTTACTCATCTGAAAAACAGGTAATAGTAGCAATTTCAGTGAATTCTTCTGAGTTTTAAATTA
>ML661923.1:506270-548897 GCA_007570785.1 Antilocapra americana
ACTTCAAACAGCAGCTTTACTGAATACTTCATTACCTGTTCTGCTGTGGTTCAACTAAGGATTGTAATAGTAGCTGAAACACATAGGTGAGTAAATACAATTGAAAACAGAAAAGCAGTTATGGAAAGCAGTGTATTCACATATGAAGACTGGTCAGGGATGCCTTCATCTATTCATCTGTCCACTCACCTATTCACCCATCAATCCATCCATTAATTATTATTTTTAATATCATATTGAGGAACTCTTGTGCAGGTTCTTTCTAGGTGCTGAGGAAGTATCATGTACTTGATCTCTGACCTTGTAGAGCTTCAGTCTAGCTAAGGAAGGGTGTATTATTTATGCTCTCATTAATTCATTAGAGATTAATGAGGAAGCACCCAATGTCACTGAAATGTGAATGTCTTTGCAGAAAAGGTAGAATTGTTTTTCTCATAGGACACTTTTCTACTCTTCCACTTGTTTGATCTTCCTCAGAAAAATGCAAACTCATCAAGGACAGTAGTATCTAAGGTTCACTTCAGTACTACTTTAGCACTGGTGAAGTTTCCTGCCTTGTGAACTGCAACGCCTACATCCATGGAACAGCTACTCACTCTTACGTTTGCTGTATTCACTATATGCATGCATGTTCAGTCGCTCAGTTGTGTCTGACTCTTTGCCACCCCATGGACTGTAGCCCATCAGGCTCCTCTGTCCATGGGATTTTTCAGGCAAAACTACTAGCGCAGGTTGCCATTTCCTCCTCCGGGAGATCTTCCTAACCTAGAGACTGAACCTCACGCTCTTGTGTCTCCTGCACTGGCAGACATGTTCTTTACCATTGAACCACCAGAGAAGCCTGTATTTACTAGGAAACATTCAGTAAACATGGCTTTATTGAAGGTAAATTCTTGCATACTACAGAGGTCCTCGAAGCTGGCTACCATACGGACCACTCTTTGTTCCCACCAGCATCCTCTCTCCAGCCCTTGTCCTCCCTTAGCCTCTGTGATACCTTCTGTAACACTACAACTTCACTACCTGAGTTTCCTTCTAATTGTTTGACTGCTTTTTCTCTGTTGAACTTGATAACTCTGTTCAATTCCATTCAGTTCCAAAGCAAGCTAATTCAGTTTTATTAATATTTGAGCAGTTACTATGTGCTGGATACAATTTATCACCTCTATTCAGAACACTCTAAAATTCACCCTTCAGCTGTCTGATGGATCTAAACCTGCATTGTCTATTGGACACCATCTCCTGGGTAACCTATGATCTGCTCATTCTGAGTGTATCTAAAATTAATTATCATTTTATTCTGAAAATGAGACTCTACTTACTTCTTATGTGACTATGATATTAACAATTTGAATACTGTTTTAGCCACTAGTACATAAATCTCCATGTTGTAGTTAACTAATTCTTCAAAATTCCCTTGGATCAAGCTTGATTTTATTTCAAATGCAGTTCCCTTCCAATCACAAAATGCCTGAACTTGTCTTGATCACTTTTCTACCCTCTTGCATTCCAACCTACACAACATACTTTGCTAAGTTACCAAAATAAGTCACCTTTAATGATGCTGAACTCTTAAGGGAAGCAGGTGTAATTTCTTTGGTTCAGGGTATAATAGCTTAGGATGCCATACCTTCACTATCATGGCCTTACTGCCACTATTGTTGAACATTTGTTCTACCCTATGAGGAAACAAGATGTATTCCTGAATGTTACGTAATTTCTTGCTTCTAAATTGTTCTCCAACTTTTCTCACCCTTTGTGGTATGCCTACTTCTGTTATTCCAGGTGTTAAAAATCTTTCTAACTTATAAGCCCTAGTTTAAATCAACCTTCTCGATGATGGATGCTGCAATGAAAATAAATTTAAAAGAAAAGATATAAAGAGGATGGCCTTTGGTAACATAGAAACTTGAATTAAATCCTGGATCCACCATTTTACATGCTGTTTGATCACTGACAAATTACTTTAAATTGTGACACTGCTCTAAGGGGGAAAATTCTCTCTTCAGAATGATAGTAATCTTCCCTTGGACTTTGAAATGAAGAAGGTGGCTAAATAGCACGATTTGATTAAAATAAGCATGAAAATGCACAAGGGATGCTGGAGTTCAACCATCCTGAAACTTAGGAAATCACTGGTTAAAAATGATCAGAATCCAGGATACAATTAAATCATTCCAGGCATGAATGTGGTCCTAAGAAAAAAGAGTCTGTCCACAGGGAAAATGTATATTTTCACTGCCCTTCATTGTGACTTGATAAATTTACAAACCAGTAGGCTAGTAATCAAACTGTATTTTTCCACCCCTACTACATGGGAAAAATAATTTCTAGAGTACCCAAAGCCATTTCACTTCTGGATATCACCTCCCCTTTCACCCTCTAACTTAGACATCAACTTGTAAATTTATTCTGGGACAACAATTTCAAGTAAAAGTCATGGCTGATGGCTGAAAGTAGGGAGTTGTTGTAGGAGTGATGTGGGAGTGATGCATTTTGGCAGTTTTAGATTTAGACATGTTAATTCTGGCAAGGAACTAAATACATACTCTGTAGGCTCCCTTCTGCATATTACAAAACAAACAGGGATTCCCTGATGGTCCAGTGGTTAGGAACCCTCCTTGAAATGCAAGGGACAGCTGTTCAATTCCTGGTTTGGGAAGATCCTACATGCCATGGGGCAACTAAGCCTGTGCTCCATAACTATTGAAGTCTGAGCATCTAGAACCTGTGCTCCGCAACAAGAGAAGCCCCTGCAATGAGAAGCCTGCACACCACAACTAGAGAGTAGCCCTTGCTCACTGTAGCTAGAGAAAGACTGCTCACAGCAATGAAGACCCAGTGCAGCCAAAAATTAAACAATTAAAAATTTAAAAAACCAAGCAGACAAAAAGAAAGGGAAGCATACAACAACAAAAATAAAACCACATAGCAAGAACAGTTTCCAGCAGGGTTACAGGACACTGGATATTTGGTAAGCCTTATGCCTATCCACTCACGCTCCAGCCAATGACCTTAGAATTTGGACAAATTAAAAAAGAACCAGTCAAATCCATGCCCTACTCAACCATGCACTGTCAAATATTAATCCAGATTGATCTTGATCTCTTTCGATTGATGACTAAATTAAAATATAAATACATAAGAAAATATTTGATAATATAAAATTGTACTCAAATTATAAAGGATAATCCACCTTAAAAATATTTACATTAAGAAGCAGAAGAAATCTCAGCATCAATGTTTGTTTTTAAATAAAATTAAAACATGCAGACACACAATATATAGGAAAAAGGAAACAGAATATGTAAATAGGAAAGCTAGAAGAATCCAGCTCTCTCAGCTAATCCAAATACAGTAATTTTGTTTTTCCACGTGTTGCTACTGGGCTTCCGTAGTAGCTCAGTTGGTAAAGAATCTGCCTACAATGCAGGAGACACAGGTTTGAACCCTGGGTTGGGAAGATGCCCTGAAGAAGGAAATCCAATCCACTCCAATATTCTTACTTGGAGAATCCCATGGACTGAGAAGCCTGGTGGGCTACAGTCCATGGGGTTGAAAAGAGTCAGACACGAAGCGACTGAGCATGACATGCACATGTGCCTCTACTAGTCTGGCACTGATGATCATAAAGCTTGGATTTTCTCAAACTTGCATTAAAGAGGGGTTCTTATTATTGGCATTAGGCAATTATCCATGTTCTGATTCCTCTGAAAATTTATCCCAACTACTTTTTCTCTTACAGGATTTCTTTAAAGTTTATGCTTTGAATAATTTCTTATTTTCTAATATTTATATAAAATTATTCTTTCTTAATAGCATTTCTGTCATTTCAGTTAACTTTCAGTGGGAAGGGAAGTAGAAAAATGACTTCAGTTTGCAATCTTGATTCAACTTCTCCATCAGATATTAATTTTGTATGCAAAAAAACAATAAACGTTACTCTTGAATATTACAATGATTAAAAATAAATTAAAAAGATAGTCTCTGCTTATGTGAAAAAACAGCTAAATGGAACACCTCATTTTCTCTGTAATGATCAAGATAATGAGGCATTTCTGTGCCAAGTAAAAAAAAGTTTGCTTTAGAAAATTCTTTTTGAGACTCAAATGTAAATTCTTTAATTTTTTATAAATTTATTCCTACTTTTTGCTACTCTGAAAATATAAATGTGGTACTCTACAAGATTTGTAGTAATATATTAAACCTGTGTGTCTCTCTTCCATAGGTATTAGGGTCAATCTTTAATTAAATATGGAACATATATTATTCTTAAGTTGAGAAGACAGTAACTAGCAAAGCATCAGTTCCAATCCACTACTGTAAATTGATTCCAGACTTTGAGAACTGTAAGTGCTAAAATTATTTCCAAAAACTTTGGCAACTAGGTTTAAAGTTCAATCATTTGATGTGCACTATAGCTAAATAGGTGTTTCCCAGGTGGCACTAGTGGTTAAGAATCTTCCTGCCACTGCAGGAGATGCAGGTTGAATCCCTGGGTTGGGAAGATCCCCTGAAGTAGGAAATGACAACCCACTCCAGTATTTTGTCTGGGAAATTCCACGGAGAGCTGGTGGAATTCCTGGTGGGCTACAGTCCATGGTACAGCAGAATCAAACATGACTGAGCGACTAAGCACACGATAGCTAAATGGATCATATCTTTAGATAACGTTGCAGCCTCTGGGTCTCACTAAGGATAATACATATCATACATTATTGTCCAGCTTGAGATGCATGAAGATAGCTAACAATATTCATGCTTCTACCTGAGACTTACTTCCACTGTATCTTTGTTTTGTTTACCTTTCATTACAATAGCTAAAGAAGCATAATATGTTCAACATTGTCTTCTTGTATTAAGTCCCACCCTCATACTGCTCAACCTCCTCTCCCTATCCTAAACTCTGTATTTCAGGGATTAGAAGACTGGAAACTACATTTGTTGGACTCCTTGTCAGTTGGATCCTGGGGTTGGCTTCTAGCAACAGAAGTAGCGGATAGAGGATTAAAAAAAACTCAGTTCCCGGACTTCCCTGGTGCTCCCGTGGTAAACAATCCACCTTCCAAATGCAGGGGACATGGGTTCAATTCCTGGTCAGGGAACTAAAATCCTAGATGCTGCGGAGTGACTAAACCCTTGCATAACACCTAGACAATCCATGCATCACAGGGAAAGATCCCACATGACTCAGAGAAGATCTTGTGGGCTGCAACTAAGACCCAGTGCAGCCAAATAAATAAAAATATTAAAAAAAAAAAACTGGGCTGCAATAGGATTTGTAGGTTGAGCTAAGGAATTGACTCCACTTTGTCACTATTCATTCTCTAGCCCTCGGTGGGAGAGGGGTACTTGATTCTTCTAGTTTCTGATGTCCGGGCAACACCACCATTCCCTATAGTTCTCTATAATCCTTTCCAGCAATTTTTAACTCTGTTCCTATACTAAATTTTCTTCTGCTTGAAATTCTTAGATGGTTTCTCTATTTCTGATTGGCCCCTGGCCAATACATATAATAAATACATGAACTCTATTAATTAAAGGAGAAAATTAACTTGGGCCAAGTTGT
The DNA here is from genome assembly GCA_007570785.1 of Antilocapra americana. Lineage (NCBI taxonomy): Eukaryota > Metazoa > Chordata > Mammalia > Artiodactyla > Antilocapridae > Antilocapra > Antilocapra americana. The sequence continues at coordinate 511,840 of ML661923.1, forward strand.
GAAACTCTCTGCAGTGGAATCTTGGTGGTACAGATTAGTCTTCTCAGCCCCACCTGATCCACTTGAGGAATAACTTGACTGCTTTCTTGTAGATGAGAGTACTGGGGAACAGTGGTAGAGAAGACAGACAGCTCATCTTCTTACTCACGGCCTAATTACACCTCCTCTGACTGAGTTCTGGAGCACAGTAGATCTCCAAGGTTGCCTTTTGTCACTGCCTGAATGCTACTTATTTTTGTGCCCATAGTGATATGGCCCTGGTGATATCATTTGAAGCTCGAAGGATATAGACAACAGCAAGGTGCCCTATGAGGTAGTATCTTTGCTGAAGGCAGGAATGGTTTCAGATGAGATGTCATCGTTTTCAAGCATGGCATTACCTGCTCGATCCATTTTGTCACATTACTTCCTCTGGTATGTGTCACACTATGTTAGGTCATGTCATTAGCAATGAGACACGCTGTTGGCAGAGTGGCAGCCTATGGACTGCCATGGATTCAAAAGCCCTTGCTTTTTACTGAGACACGTGAGCTTTGGATCCTGATCCATCAAGTCCTATAGTCATCATACAAAATATATATTTTTTCCAAGAAAACAAAATAGTCACTTGACTTAAAGAAATCATGAGGGAACATTCTGGAGAAAACACCAGAAGTTTGAGCTCCAATGCCTTGGCAAAGCAGCATCTCTTTACATTCAGCTCTTGACTTCTAGTAATGGCAGTCATTCTGGATAAATTGTGCCTTGATGCTTCAGCACCAGACAGATTCACAGGAGCATCTTTATAGATTTTAAAAAGAGCTTACATTTAGAAAGATAGGACAGTCTGGGTCTTGCCACTTTGATTCATATTTAGAACCAGAACAAATTTCTCTTTCTGTTGCCTGTGGAAGACACATTCTCCAAATCGATGTCTGGAATTGCTAAATAAATTTCAAAGAATAGATTTTTTTTTCCTGACCTCATTTAAATGTCTAGACATTTGTGGATTATTGGATCTAAATCATCTGAAACATCAAGCCAATATTCCCCAAACCAAATTTAACCTATAGATTAAGAATGCAAGCAAGAATTGTAAAATCAGAGTCTCACTGCCAGACCCACTGGGAGGAAGCTGAGAAGTGGAAGAGATGATCTCTTAAAAACCTTCCAACTAGATGGAAGAACAAAGAAAACACAGACAATCAGCAAATACACACTGACCAGTATGTTGTTGCTGATATTAGTGTGAGCTAAGCACAGAAACCAGAGAAAGTTTACGTAACTGGGAAAACAGCTAATTGTACCTGTTCTCAGATGATACACACTGACATGGAAACGTGTTTCATGTTCTTGTTTCAGGGTTTTTATTCTTCTTTATTTGAAATCCAAGCTGTTTTAAGGCTATTTTATTCTGTAAGCAATTGCTATTAGATGGCAGTTTAAAGGAAAGGAAAAAAAAAAAAAAATGACACGATGGCCCACAGGAGGAGGCTGTATCAACAGAGAAACTAGAGAAAAGGCTCCCTTCCCCACCTTTCTCCTTGTTAGGAACAAACTGCTAAAGGAACAAGTCCACCAGGGGGGTACCTTTTAAAGGAGTAAGGGTCCCAGGCTGTTGGAAACCTTCAGAAATTATTACCTGTTTTTAACAAGTTTTTCCTTTAGTCATGAGGAAAAAAATAAAAAAACAACCTATTTCCCTTCCAGCCCATATTTAACCATCATATTTGTGTATATGATTGCAGCTCTTCTGAAAGGACTTGGAATGAGCTGCCAGGCTGCAAGGGATTGAATCGAAAGCCCCCTAACAGTTAAAGTGTCCATTAGCTCCTCTACACTTAGCATCCGTCAGAGAGAAAAAGGGCTGGGAGCCCCGGGCGAATTTCTAACTAGCCTAATGAGGAGAGAGATTCTGGGAGCAAAAAAAGTTCATTTGCTGAATTTCCAGCAAGAAGTCACTTCAATATTGCTTCTAGGAAACACTGACAGGCTTTGTTGGTAAGAAATCATTATGCTGAGAAAGAAATGGGATATTGTTATATGAGATTTTTAAAGAAAATTCATTTTGATAGATGTCTAACTGTGCATTCAATTAAATTTCCTTCTCTTTCTTAAAAAAATAGATGTCAGGTAATTGTACTCAAGTTCTGTAAGCTGAAAAGTGTTATCCTTTCCTTCCAGTTATTAAAATTTCTTTATCAATATGTGTCTTTCTTGTCTTCATCCTTTGACTACAGGGGGCCCTCAATGAAAATATGTGGATTTCTCCCCCTCCTTTCCTATCAATGTGTGTGTGCCTCCCAGAAGGATTAGTAACGGCTGCTCCTTTTGGAGAAAATTGACTTCCATATTTAAATTATGTAGGCTCTCTGCCCCTGAAAATTCCTCTTCTTAGAAATCAATGCACATGATCACTTGGTAGACACAAAGTCCATTTATTTTTATTTTTTTCATCTTATCTTTTGGCTGTGTTACATGGCATGCAGGATCTTAGTTCCCCAACCAGGGATTGAATCCATGCCCCCCTGCAGTGGAAGTGCAGAGTCTTAACCACTGGATTGCCAGGGAAGTCCCACAAAGTTCAGTCACAAATCATCACTATTTACTGTGATGCCCCATTAGTTTCTACCTAGGTATCCTGGAGCTGAAGCTCCAATACTTTGTCCATCTGATGCAAAGAGCCCATTCATTGGAAAAGACTGATGATAGGAAAGATTGAGAGCAAGAGGAGAAGGGGGTGATGCAGGATGAGATAGTTGGATAGCATCACTGACTCCATGCATATGACTTTGAGCAAACTCCAGGAGATAGTGAAGGACAGGGAAGCCTGGTGTGCTGCAGTCCATGTGGTCACAAAGATTTAGATATGACTTAGCAACTGAACATGAATGACAACAAAGTATCCTGACATTTTGTGATGGTCCTTTTGAAGGTTCTAATAATGATCAACTAACTGCTATTCAAAGCACTTAGCCCCTTCAATCCATTCCCTTATTCCCACCAAATCCATTATTCTAAAATATGGCTTTACAAGTAATATACTCATCTTCCTAAGATATTTAGACCTCCAAGTAGCTATCTGGAACAACCACCTTCTTTTCCTGATTAGTTTCGGATAATGACATTCTCACATTCCTAATCAACCAGACACATATACTTAGAGTCATATTCCCTCACTCTTCAGATTTCCCTTATATTCATCAGAGCCACTCACTTTATTTCACATGATATATTCCAAATCATGCAGGATTCTACCTTCATGGTAAAGATCTCATTTGCCCACTCCTTTCCCTGCCCATTGCCATCTAATTAATTCAGACTTTTTTTTTATATCTTGCCCTGACTCTTTTAATAGCTCATTAATTGGTTTCTCTAACACTTCCTTGTCTTATTCTAGATAATTCACATATGACAACTGTACTAATTTTGCTAAGATAAACTTTAACAGCATTGTTATCTCCAACAAAGCCTCTATATGACTCTCCCACAGTCTACTGGATTTTACATAAGTCTTAGTATTTAAAGCTTTCCAAAATGTGGTTGACACCTACATTCCAGGATTTACTTCACATTTTTTTCATTAATACACCCTAAGCTCTCACAAAATATCAGTACAAACTGTCCCTATCATGTCTCACACTGTTTGATTTTTGTGTCTCCACTCAGTCTCTGCAAGTGGAATTTCCTTCCTCAACTGTCTTCCACATAAAATTCTTCATCTGTTTCTAGATTTCTTTTCAAATTCCAACTACTCCTTAAAAGTATTTCCTGATTCAAGCATGTGTGTGAGTGTGCTCAGATACTCAGTAGTGTCTGACTCTTAGTGACCCCATGGACTGCAGCCGGCAGGGTCCTCTGTCCGTATGATTCTCCAGGCAAGGATACTGGAGTGGGTTGACCTGACCTCCTCCGGGGGATATTCCCGACCCAGCAATTGAAACGATTTCTCTTAAGTCTCCTATATCAGCAGGCAAGTTCTTTACCTGGGAAGCCCTTGATCCAAGCATAATTTCTGACTTCTCTGAGAAAGAGTACTTAATAGTATTTTGTTTGCATGTCAAAGTTTCCAAATTCTTTCCAGGTCTCACCCTTTGTGAACCAAAGATCTTTTGACAATAAAGGACAGAAGAAAAAATCACATTTCCCATTGGAATGGGATTTCAAAAAGACTTGAATGCCTGGGAAAGAAACCAAGTCATATATGAGATCAAGCTGACTCAATCCATCTCTTTCCCAACTTTCCATATGGAGTTATGTAGAAATAATGGGGAATTTGGACCTTTCAATTAGGAATGCAATCGTATTAAGGTTAAAATGTTGCATGCAGGCTGTTTACACAACAGAGTTAACTTAATTCATTTCTAATTCCTCAGTAACAAAAAATAATAGCCTACCTTCTAACCTATAGTTTTATTTTTTCTGTTTTCCCATTTTTCTTTAAACACTTATCAGCAAGCAGAGAACAGGGCTGTGATCGACTTGTCTTTGTGTCCTAAGTATTGAGAAAGAGACAGGAGAGGTAGTTGATAAATATTTACTGCCGTCTCCACCGTCCGGCTCCCCTTATACACTTGACACTTAGAGCTGCAAACCTTTAGGTAATTCACAGTGCACTACCTCTGTGATAGATGCTGCAGCGTTTTTTGTTTTTGTTTTTACAATACACCTCAGCATAACATTAATTCCTCAAGCTCAAGATGAGGATTTATCCTTATAGTGTTGTAGCATACACCTCCAAGCATGGTGCAACATGCCGAGCACAAAACAGTCAGACTTAGGAGAGCTTAGTGTTTACAGATAGCATTAACGTAATATATATTTGTATCTATTTTCATATTAAGCCAAACAGAGGAAGAGAACAACAATCAAGGAGTTGCCTATATGTTTTTGAGAACTTCTGAATTGCTTTGGTTCCATCACTTCATTCTTTCTGGAGTTACTTCTCCACTGATATGCAGTAGCATATTGGGCCCCTACCGACCTGGGGAGTTCATCTTTCAGTGTCTTATCTTTCTGCCTTTTCATACTGTTCATGGGGTTCTCAAGGCAAGAATACTGTAGTGGTTTGCCATTCCCTTCTCCAGTGGACCACAACCTGTCAGCCCTCTCCACCATGACCTGACCGTCTTGGGTGGCCCCACATGGCATGGCTTAGTTTCATTGAGTTAGACAAGGCTGTGGTCCAGGGTGTGATCTGATTGGCTAGTTTTCTGTTTTTATGGTTTCAGTGTGTCTGCCCTCTGATGCCCTCTTGCAACACCTACCATCTTACTTGGGTTTCTCTTACACTGGAGGTGGGTTATCTCTTCACGGCTGCTCCAGCAAAGCGCAGCCACTGCTCCTTACCTGGGACAAGGGGTACCTCCTCATGCACCAACCCCCCCCTTCAATGTGGGGTAGCTCCTCTCTGCCGCTGCCCCCTGACCTTGGCAGTGGCGTAGCTCCTCTCGCCGCGCTTCTGCGCAGTCCATCGCAGCAGTGGCCATAGGACTGGGAAGGTCAGTTTTCCTTCCAATCCCAAAGAAAAGCAATGCCAAAGAATGCTCGAACTACCACACAATTGCAATCATCTCACACGCTAGAAAAGGAATGCTCAAAATCCTCCAAGCCAGGCTTAAGCAATACGTGAACCATGAACTTCCAGATGTTCAAGCTGGTTTTAGAAAAGTCAGAGGAACCAGAGATCAAATTACCCACATCGGCTGGATCATCAAAAGAGCAAGAGAGTTCCAGAAAAACATCTACTTCTGCTTTATGGACTATGCCAAAGCCTTTGACTGTGTGGATCACAATGAACTGTGGAAAATTCTGAAAGAGAGGGCAATACCAGACCACCTGACCTGCCTCTTGAGAAACCTGTATGCCGGTCAGGAAGCAACAGTTAAAACTGGACATGGAACAATGAACTGGTTCCAAATAGGAAAAGGAGTTCGTCAAGGCTGTGTATTGTCACCCTGCTGATTTAACTTATATTCAGAGTACATAATGAGGAATGCAGGGCTTGAAGAAGCACAAGCTGGAATCAAGATTGCTGGGAGAAATAACAATAACCTCAGATATGCAGATGACGCCACCCTTATGGCAGAAAGTGAAGAAGAACTAAAAAGCCTCTTGATGAAAGTGAAAGAGGAGAGTGAAAAAGTTGGCTTAAAGCTCAACATTCATAAAACTAAGATCATGGCATCTAGTCCAATCACTTCATGGCAAATAGATGGAGAAACAGTGGAAACAGTGTCAGACTTTATTTTGGGGGGCTCCAAAATCACTGCAGATGGTGATTGCAGCCATGAAATTAAAAGACGCTTACTCCTTGAAAGGAAGGTTATAACCAACCTAGATGGCATATTGAAAAGCAGAGATATTACTTTGCCAACAAAGGACTGGCTATGGTTTTTCCAGTAGTCATGTATGGATATGAGAGTTGGACGGTGAAGAAAGCTGAGCACTGAAGGATTGATGATTTTGAACTGTGGTGTTGGAGAAGACTCTTGAGAGTCCCTTGGACTGCAAGGAGATCCAACCAGTCCATCCTAAAAGAGATCAGTCCTGGGTGTTCATTGGAAGGACTGATGTTGAAGCGAAACTCCATTACTTTGGCCACCTCATGAGAATAATTGACTTATTGGAAAAGACCCTCATGCTGGGAAGGATTGGGGGCAGGAGGAGAAGGGGTCGACAGCTGATGAGATGGTTGGATGGCATCACCGACTTGATGGTCATGGTTTTGGGTAGACTCCTGGAGTTGGTAATTCATGGGGTTGCAACAAGTTGGACACGACCGAGTGACTGAACTGAACTGAATGGCTCTTTCCTGTGGAACAACCAAAAATACAGAATCTCCTGCCAGCACACCCAAAGATCAAGGTTAATGCATTTTGAAGCTTGAAGGAGTCAGGGACTCTGAAAAGATTAAATGGCCATTGCACTCCAAGTCTCCATATCCTCACAAATACAAATAAATACCTTATCTGCAGTACATGGGGTTTTCCAGGCAAGAATATTGGAGTGGGTGACCATTTCCTTTTCCAGGGGATCTTCCTGATCCAAGAATCAAAACTTCATCTCCTGCATTAGTAGGTGGGTTCATTACTGCTGAGCTAAAAGCTTAAAAATGTACCTTATTATCTGAAAATAAGTACCTTCCTATATGAAATATATATATATATATATATATCTTTTTCTTCAGATTCTACTGAAAGCATTCATTACACTTTCCTAGAGTTCTACCAGTGTTTTGTTTTGTTTTTTAGCCTAGAAATAACACAACCTAAAGTCAGAATGATGTCAGCTACTTCCTGTCTTCTTTACCATCCCTGCTTCTTTTACCCATATTTTCTCTCCTGAGGGAAATTGAGATGCTCCCTTCCCACAGGGTAAAGTGAGTAGAGATTCATTCCCTGTAGGCAAGACTACAATAGCAGGACAATTAAGGGAGGAGGCTGGGTCCTGCCCAGATCACATATTTCTCATTCTTAACGTCAGGAGACCTCTTGGACCACACTAGCATAGAAAGACTCCCTGGAGGTCAAAGGGTAGTAATGTCAAAGGATGCTCTACCCACAGGCCTCTTTGGTTAAGAGATCCATCTTGGCTAAGAGATGCATGTGCATTCATGATAGGATCCTGAGATATACCAAATATGGACTGTGAACCAGGCAAATCAAAATTATTGGCCAAAGGAAACTGAAGAAATACCTGCATAAAAGTAATTCAAACTGCCACAGGGCATGACTCAGCAACTCTGTCTCTCTGAGCTTGCCTGTGTGTCTATCCACATGAGATCATTCCCATTTATCAATAAGCCCAGTGCAAATCACCTGTCCTCTTTCCAAAACCTATAGGATGTTTGATTGCTTGCTAGCCCAGAAACACTAGCATCTGGTTAGACTGTTTCTGGTTTTCCAGAAGGAAACACACACATACATACATACACACCAAACTCAATACTGAAAAAACCATTCCCTAGGTGCAATGAGCTCCTTAGTATGTTTTCAGTAAGTTTGGCTGGTCTACTCAAATCCCTTTCAAGACTTCCTCTACCAAGTGATTTGTTTAAAACCCAGAGCGATGCAGAGATTTGACTGATAAGTGACCACAAGCCTCATCTCTCTAATACTACTCAGTTTTAAAGTAGCATTATTTAACAGTACAAAAATGACTACTGCTCTTCATCTCTGAACTCACCCTTGGTGTGAGCTGTTGCTGGAGCAGAAGAGAAGCTGGTCTTGGATGCATTTTGGGGATGATTGTAACCTTTGGATCTTTTCAAGCCTTTGTTTCTGCCTTTTTGCTTCAGCGTGGTTCTGTTTCTAAAAGCATTCTCTGATCTCAGTGTTTGCAGCATAGAAAGATCCCAGTTATTTGGCTTCAACACACAGTCAAGAGAGTCCTGCCAACTCTCATTAAATCCTCAGTCTTATCTTTCAGTCAATATATTGAGCATCCTTTGGTTGCTATTCCTGTTATAGATTTTAATCATGTTGATTAGATTATTGCTTCTGCTCCAAAGTACAATACGAGTTAGTATAATCACATGGTAATAGCATCAGTCTTACAAATCTGTATAATATTTTTTAGGTTTTGAAGTTCCCTAACATCTATCAGCCATGTATTCATCCAAACAACCACATGAGATAAATCAGTTGCTGCCTTCTTTTAAGAAAGAGGACAAGGAATCATAAAAATAAAGGGACTTCCTCCTGAAGCCATAGATGGTAAGTGACATGTAAATTTTAATGGCCAGAGATTTTATATGAGACTTTATTATAGTAAATTAAAGTAGAAAGATGGAGAAGGCAATGGCACCCCACTCCAGTACTCTTGCCTGGAAAATACCATAGATAGAGGAGCCTGGTAGGCTGCAGTCCATGGGGTCGCAAAGAGTTGGACACGACTGAGAGACTTCACTTTCACTTTTCACTTTCATGCACTGGAGAAGGAAATGGCAACCCACTCCACTGTTCTTGCCTGGAGAATCCCAGGGATGGCAGAGCCTGGTGGGCTGCCATCTATGGGGTCGCACAGAGTCAGACACAACTGAAGCGAATTAGCAGCAGCAAAGTAAAAAGAAAAAAAAAAAAAGATCATATTTTAAAATAAGCAAGGTTGGCTCAAGAATGACCTCCACCAATGCATCATGAATGAACCTTGAATGATTAGCAATGTGTAATGTATTACTTGCATAAGGAAGGAAAAGAAAGGTCATGTGTAAAGACATTAACTTCAAAGATAAATAAAAACATTAAGAAAGGGGGCCTTTTTAAAGTGTTAACTAAACTCTAAATTTAATAGTGTGCCAAGTCATGGAACACTTTATAATTAAATGGCATTCCATATCATTATAAGATATGTAGATTTCTTCAGAGTATTTCCACTGCAAGACACACTTACTGACCAATTTCTTGACATTCTCACTAATTGACAAGAACGTTGTTTATGAAAATGGAGGGTTCCAGGTCTCATCATCAAGATATCAATAGCATTTTGAATGAGGGAAAATATGTAACATTGAGATCATGTGTTATAAAAAAATATTTTTAAAACTCTCAGTACTACAGAGAGAAACTGCTGGCTTCATCAGTCTGTGTCAGGGAATTAATTTTCAGCCATACATCCCTGCTGATACATCTGCAACCTGAGAAAGTCCAATTTCCTTCCTTCATGTGTGTCTAATAGAGTATGAAGAGTTCAAGTGTCTGAGCAAAATCAGAGGCCAAGCCACAGACCCACTTTCTCAGCAACAAGGAGGACAGTGACTTCAACCTGCTGCTGATAGAGAGGTTTGCATCTTCCTCTCCCCAGGAAAGGTTTTCACACCTGGGTGAGGTGAAAATTGCAGTCAGAAGTGAAGGGACCAATAGAACAGGATGGACTGCTGGGCACAGGATGGCTTTCTGTCCATCCTTTCACTACTGAGCTAATCTCTCTCTCTTTCCAACCTGGCAGAGCCCTAGGGCAGCAAACAGGTCCAAAGGTGGAAAACTTCCACTTAAAGAGTTTAACAGGAGATAGGAGAAAGAACATGTACAGTTTGTAAGATACTCCAAAGTCCTTTCCACCTGTGAAAGGGAGAAGGGATCTGTTTCATTTGAAGCATTTCTAATTGCAGGTAATGCACACACGAAGGTCATATATAGAATGGTTCATCCATTAATAAGTCCTAAGTGACTTTTGATGTGTGCCCTGCTCAGGATTCCTGAACTCTACAAGAGTAAGCACAAGAGCAATTCATGTGTTCCATTTACGAAAATTATTGAACAATGATACACTCCATATCATAATAGTGCTGCAGCTCATTCAGATCCCTCCAGCTGTGTATGCAGGAGTGAGCTGCATATGCCCAATGTAAGAGCTGTGCTTCGTCCTTAAAAAAAAAAAAAAATATATATATATATATATATATACATATAATTGAAGTACCTTGATTTACAATGTTGTGTTAGTTTTAGGTGTACAGCAAAGTGATTTCGTTATACAAACATATACATATTCTTTTTCAGATTCTTTTCAATTATAGGTTATTACAAGATACTGCCATACAGTAGGCCCTTGTTGTTCAGCTATTTTACAGATAGTAGCATATATCTGTTAATCCCAAACTCCTAATTTATCCTTCCCTGACTTCCTCCATGGCAACCATAAGACTGTTTTCTATGTCTATAAGTCTCCTACTGCTTTGTAAATGACTTCATTTCCATAATTTTATTAGATTCCACATTAAGTGAAAGTGTATTTGTCTTTGTCTGGCTTAATTCACTTAGTAGATCCATCCATGTTGCTGCTAATGACATTATTTCATTCTTTTTATGGCTGAATAATATTCCGTTGAATATACATACCACATCTTCTTTATCCATACATCATCTGACACTGGACGCTTAGGTTGCTTCCAAGTCTAGGCTATTGTAGATAGTGCTGCTGTGAACGCTGGGGTGTATATATTTTCTATAATTAGAGTTTTCATCTTTTCCAGATACATCCCCAGAAGTGAGATTGCTGGATCATATGACAATTCTATTTTTGGCTTAAGGACTGTCCACACTATTCTCTAGGCCACCCTGGTGGCTCAGTGGTAAAGAGTCTCCCTACCCAGCAGGAGACACATATTTGATCCCTGGGTAGAGAAGATTCCCTGGAGAAGGAAATGGCAACCCACTCTAGTAATCTTGCCTGGAAAATTTCATGGACAGAGGAACCTGAGATCACAAAAGAGTTAGGCATGACCTAACAACTAAATAACAAACAATTCTACTCTCTATAGTGGTTGCATCAATTTACACTCCCACAAAAAGAGTAGGAGTGCTCCTTTTTCTCCACACCTTCTCCAGAATTTATTATTTGTAGACTTTTAGGTGATGGCCATTCTGACTGGTACAAAGTGGTACACCATTGCAGATTTGCTTTAGAGTGCATAGAACTTTGCTGTGATTCCCATATGAGTACAGCCAAGACACACTGCTCCATTTACTTCCTGAAGTTAGCAGTGCCTGTGGGTGTCTAGAGACAGGAATGATGATGGATGCAAATTTCTGACCTGCTTGGGTCTCATGCAGCATGACCACGAATCCCTGGGCTACCTGGAATCAACAGGCGTCAGCACTATGTCAATAACCAATAGCCACTGTAATTCTACCAATTTAGGAAACTCTTTGTGGAGCCCCGTGTATGAGTAGTTATGGAAAACCATTGCCTCCCTTTGTCTAGGTAGTGAAACCTTTCTCTTATATCAAAGTCTATTTGTAGTGTGTTTTCATCATCAACTTAGGAGTATTTTCTGCGAGATGTGAGGGTGAAGGAAAAAAAAGAGAGATGACTGAGTAGAGGCACAGACCTTCCCCATGCCATGGAAGCACCCTCGGGACATGGGGCTTAAGTGACAGCTGTGAGTAACAGTCAGAGGGCACATCTTGGTTCTCTGCACTTCCTTAGTAAAGCAGGCAGGTCATTTGGAACATGCATGTGTGCATACTTAGTCGCTAAGTTGTGGCTAACTCTTTGTGACCCTAGGGACTGTAGCCCACCAGGCTCCTCAATCCATGGGTATTCTCCAGGTAAGAATATTGGAGTTGATTACCTTGCCTTCCTCTAGGGGATCTTCCCAACCCAGGGACTGAAACCGTATCTCTCATGTCTCCTGCATTGGCAGGCGGGTTCTTTACCAATAGTGCCACCTTGGAACCCTGGTGTTGGCAACAGTGAGTATCAAATACAAAGGGTGATGGGTCAAGCCTGCAGCAATCATGTTGCCCAAGAAAGCAGCTATTGCTATACAAGCTGCCAGGAGGCACCCAGTGACACTAAACATAGAAAAGATTTACAGTATCTACCTTGTTCTATCTTGGACCACATATTTGTTAATGTCTCACAACTCTTCATAGTAATAGATTAACGATTATGATCTTTATCTTTTGGCACACAGATGTCAAAAGACTTGCTTGTCATTTTCTTGCATGGAAGTGGCAGAACCAAGACTTGAAAGCCAACCTGTCTCATCCTGCAGCTCATTCTGTTTCAAGTCAATAGGTCTCACTGTTCCCTAAATACCCACTGAAGTTGTCAAGGAGTGGATAGGAAAGGATTGACTAAATCTTAGGACCATCCCCCTCATCGATCAGCTTCTAGTCACTCCCTCTTCTGCATACAGTCTTTTCTCTTTCTGATGCTTGCTTATGTACTTGGTTCTAAACATAACATTTTGTCAGAGGAAAGAGGAACGTAGGTAAAAATATATAATATATTAAAAATAGAATAGAATAAAGTTGTTTGAAAGCCTATGCAGTGCCTTAACAATGGAAGAAACATCTCTGTGTGTGCTTCCAACTTCAATTTATAGTTTGCTAAATACATAATTATGCTTAAGTTAGAAAACTACATAGCAATATTTCTATAAGCTGGGTTTAGCTATTGTTGCTTAATCTTTATTGCTTTTATATACAGTTCTAAGCACCCCTTCAGAGATGGCTAAATATAGGTTTTAGGGTAAGGAGGATACAGCATGCAATTATCATTGAATGCTGGTGCCCATATTTAATTAATCTGGGAGAATTAATTCGGAGGAGAATTAATATGCTCCCCCCAAAGCAGCACGTCCTCAAACCCACATATACTTCCCACGAGGTGCTGCCTTAATCAGCCTTCATCTACCCTGCATGCGTGAACCACAACAGGAAGGAATTTCAGGTTACATAAAAGGACCCATAGTACCTCACTGTCTCAGTGGGAGACTCCAGCAAATTCCATGTTGGGGTCCCAGTAAATAGTGTGAACAGAATGACTTGGTTACTTATATCAGATGCTACATGTTTGTCAGGGCATGTTCTAAGCCCTTAGCATGTGCATGCTAAGTTGCTTCAGTCATGTCTGACTCTTTTCAACCTTGGGGACTGTAGTTTCCAGGCTCCTCTGTCCATGGTATTCTCCAGGCAAGAATACTGGAGTGGGTTGCCATGCCCTCCTCCAGGGGTTCGTCCCAATCCAGAGATTGATATGGAGTCTCTTAAATCTCCTGCATTGGCAGGCATGTTCTTTACCACTAGCACCACCTGGGAAGCCCAAATAGGCTTATTCATTTAATCTTCACAACCCTCCCTGAAGATTGCTATCTCACTGGCACCATGTTAAAGATGAAGCCCGTAGCATAGTTGCTAGCTCATTGGCACCATTTTAAAGATGAATGGAGACCCTGGTGATCCAGTGATTAAGAATCTGCCTTGCAATGCAGGGGACATGGGTTCCATCCTTGACTGGAAAAAGAGGATCCCGCGTAGTGAGGGGAAGCTAAGCCTATATGTCATTAACTACTGAGCCCACTCTCCACAAGTAGAGAGTCCATGAGTGCTGCAACTAAGATCTGAGTGCTGCAACTAAGACCCAACGCAGTCAAGTAAACAAGTAAATAAAGAGGAAACTGAGGTACAACAAGGTTTTGTAACCTGCTAGCTGCATGGGTATATTTGAAGGTCCCTGGACATTTGGATTCATGAATCCAGGCAAACTCAGAGTTCTAAGTCAAATTCTTGACTTCTTCACTGTGGGGCCTCAGCCAAAAACTTCTCATGAAAATGAAAAAGAGCTTGGTGAGGTGGGGAGGAGCGTGACTTGCCAAGATCTATTTTCTCAGCCCAATACACATATCAAGAAAAAACCAAGAATAGGCACCAGATCATCCTTTTTTTAGCACAGTTGAAGAAGAGTTTAATGGAAGATTTGGGGACACATTTTCTGACCCAGTGAGCGCTCATTTTATAAGAGCAAGTCATGGGGGGATTTGTTAGGGTGACAATTACTGCTGTGAATCCCAACTTACTATAAAACACAGTACTTTCCAGAGGCCTGCCTGTACTGCTGCTGCTTTGTGCAGTTTTTTTGGCATAGTTCCTTGGAGGGTTTTCTCACCTTAAGTCCCACATTCTCACACTTACACTAACACTCACACACACACACACACACACACACACACACACACAAAGGAGATGGGAGAAGGATTTCAATCGACTCCCATAGAACTCAACACAAAGGACTCAGAAATAACAATGCAGGACTTACCTTACTAAACACTGAAATGTAACAAGTTTTAGAAAAAAACATTGTGATTCATGATGTTTGCAATTCTACACTAACTGCATTTACAGATCCACCTTTTCCAACATACAAGCCTCTCTTCCCCATGCCAATAAAAGAGCAAGACAGATATGCAAAGTTAGCAGCAAATTAAAGTTCACTTCACTTTTGCAATGATTTCATGCCTATTGCCATTGTTGGCTTTAATATATAATGTGGAGTGTTGATCTTTTCAATCACTCACTCAATACATGACTATATTTTACTACTGTAGAGCTCTCAGTTTATTCAAAAATAAATTATTTGAAGATATAAAATATTCAGGGTATTATTAAATTGCTGAGTTGATTCCTTCACTCGCCAAACACCTTGTTCCCTTTGAACAAACTGAACAATTTGTAAGAGAACAGCTGCCTCCTGACCTCTGTGTGTTATCCCACTGATGTACTGGTTATACAATGAGAAGAAAAACACAGATATAAATCTGTTAATCCCACCATGTAGTTTGGCTCTATGAACCACTTACTAACTTGTAGAACTACAACAAAGAATATCAGAAGAGAATTTTCTAAAGAGCATCCTTTTTGGATAAATGTCTGATAATAAGATTTTCTTTGTAAGACTTGTTGGGAATTGAAACATAAGAGGAAATAGAAACACAGTTCTTGTACTCAAAGAGCTTGTGAATTCAACAAGGTGTGTGACAACCCTAAATTTCAGACAACAACCAAGTCTATTGTGAATGTATTTAAATTTTTTTTCATTCTATCTTGTTTCTATTTTTCATTCTAGCATAAACCTGTATCTGGTTTCACCAAGAGTATACCTTGAGGACGGTGCTTTATCACACATATTTTTGCATCTTCAATGACTTGATCACAGTAGGTCCTCAAAAATAAATGCTTAGTAAAATCCGTCTTCTGATGAGTATAATTTTCTATGAATGTGAGAGTGAAGACTCTTTGCAACCTCATGGACTGTAACCCGCCAGGCTCCTCCATCCATGGAATTTTCCAGGCAAGTGTACTGGAGTGGGTTGCCATTTCCTTCTCCAGGGGATCTTCCTGACCCAGGGATTGAACCTGGGCCTCCCACATTGCAGGCAGATGCTTTTACCATTTGAGCCACCACTTCTACATTCTGAACAAAATCAGGAACTGGAAATATATGATACATCATTTCTACTTAAACATAATGTAAGCATATGTGCTTTTTATTTTCAGGCTTTGCAGAAACTAAGGGGAAAAAAACTAAAAAAAACCCCAAGAAACTTCAATGGCTTGTCCTTAAATTGATTTGTCATTCAAATACCAATCAATCAAACTGTCTTCTTTTTGTGAACCTACTATTGTAACACATTGCAGAAAGATGCCATCTTAGGCTTAGATACTGGTCATACACAGATGACTCAGACATACTTTCCTGCCTCATTCTACTAAAAAGGTAAGCCTAAACCATGTCAACAAATAATTAGTTCTAAAGACAGGGAGAGGTCAGTGTGAAAACTGCAGCCAGCAATGTCAGAGCTGCTGGGAAGATGGGGTTCTAGGGACTTGAGGAACCCCAGTTACAATCCTGATCTTAAAAGTTGGAGCCAAAAGTCAGGGGGAAAGAAATACGAGCCATTGTTCTGGTCCAAGAGAAGCCGATGGACACACACACAGCTATTTGAAAACTCCTTCTGGGATCTCCCTGGTGGTCCAGTGGTTTAGACTTTGCCATCTAATGTAGGGGCTGTGGGTTTGATCCCTGGTTGGGAGCTAAGATCCCACATGCCTCGGGGTCAAAAAACCAAAACATAAAACGAGCAATGTTGTAACAAATTCAATAAAAGATTCTAAAATAAACAAAAGAATAAAAATTATGATAAAATTTTAAAAATGCCTTTTCTTTCTTAGTTAAAAAATTATTAATGAGAGTTGTAGAAAATAAAATGCTCTATGTTAGCTTGTCACTGACAACATTTTCTAATTAGAGCAGTTAGTGTTACAGTGCTAATGTATGCCACAATAATTCTTACTAAAGAATAAATGCATCAAAGGTATTTTCCAAATTTTTGCAACACCTAGGTTCTGTTTTCATAGGTAAATGATTAAAGAAGTTATAAACATCCATCTGCCAGCCAAAATACTACAATAATTCCCTCATTTGCTCTTCCTAAATATGAGTTATCTCTTCTAGTTCATGTCATTTGGTCACTGATAATGCCAAAGGTATTACGATGTGGGTTGATTGTGGCATCAAGTATAATCACCTATTATTGGGGGCTACTAATTTAAGCCTGGTTTATAAGACCTGAGGGAATATTGTATTAACAAGATGAGCAAACCATAACCAGGGCTGCTCTGGTCCAAATTAAAATGCTGTTTGGTTGTTGTTCATCATTATGTGTGTTGAATATTGTGTCTTTACCTAAGGGATTATGTGAGGTTTGTAATATTTATAAAGAGAACAGCTACTCATCTCAGGGCCATTTCAAGAGTATGTATTATTTATTTCCTGATCTACCCCTTCCAATGTTCAATATCCTTTAAGAACTGTGATTAATAAAACATTCCAATTTGAACAGTGTGGGTTCTATTCACAAAATATGGTTATTCAGCCCATTTCTATGCAGACATCACCAGGGAGAGCACTTATCACCCAATAATGCATAATCAACACCAGATATTTTGAATTAATGATTTTAGGGAGAAGGTTCATTAAACTCTTTGCTTCATCCCTAAGTGGGACTTCTCAATTAAGGATGAAGAGATTGGGAAATAGAAGCGACCTGCACATTAAAAATGGTGTGTCAAGCTCAGTTAAAGCTGTGCTAAATCCTTTCATTCAAGATCTGTCAAGAAATCATTATCATCTTTTCTTTTTTCTCTGAGTTTTTTATAACTGAGGTTTAATGTATTATTAATAGAAGAAAAGGGATAAGGAATACTAGACAGTTATTGTGCAGTGCAGCAGCAATTTTAGGTTTAGGTGGAAACACTCAGAGTTATTTCTTCTACCTCAAATAAATGTGGGTGCCAGAGAATGGGGTGAGCATTCTGCTCTAATGTGAGCACGCAGAGCAGGTCAGAGCCACTGCCCTGCATGGACACGTGTCCGGAGAGTAATTTACTTGTCCCTCATTTCACAAGATACATGGTATCCTATCCATAAAAATATTTAATGTGGCCGTTTTAGGCATCAAATGGCATTTTGCATTCTAGTTAGAGATGGAACGGAAATGAAGCAAGCCAATCAATCAACAGGCTGTTATCAAACACCTAGCTTGTGCCCTCTACTGTTTCATTTGCTTCCAGAATGATGAAATGACCCCTGCCCATGAGACCACGGCCATCTAGGTGGAATGTAATGTCAATGCAAAAGCTGTCATTCTTGTAACGTTCCAGGCAGAGATTAAAGGTCAAGATTAAAAAAAATTAGAAACTTGGAATTCCCTCTTTGCTGATTAGACGCTCTTAATCTACATGCTAAGGCTAGGGGAAGAGTTCCACCCCATCCACAACTCTTAGAGAAACTTAGAATAATTTGAATTCCGTTTATCCAATCACCCAAAAAATGCTTAAATGACTACATTTCCTAGTCCACCAACATCAAATCCCTTCAGCTTGCCTCTATTTATGTATTACTCTGTTCCGAGTATTGAACAAAGGATGCCCGCTGGTATTCTGTAGCCTAATGGTTTATCTAAAAAGGCTGCTGTCAGAGTAGTTTTTTTAAAAGTACAAGTAAGGGTTTAATGTTTGCAAAAAAGCATTAAACAGTGCTTTCCCATGAATATCTCATTTCACAGACACTGCAGAATGAATTAACATAAATAATGCGTATTATTATGACCATTTGATGGATGAAGACAGTGAATACTTTCAATCAGCTTTCACTGATTGAGTTCAGTGGAGGCAGAACTCTAACCCGGCTCTCAGTCCGTCTATGTGTTTCTTTTTTGGGTTCTCATGTGTTTTTATTAATTTCCTCAAATACCCAAATAGAACCTTATAGAATATAAATAATATTCTTAGAGCAGCCACTATGGAGAACAGTATAGAAGTTCCTCAAAAAATTAAAAATGTTACTACTCTACAATCCAGCAATCTCACTTCTGGGTATATATCCAATAGAAATGAAACAGCATATCAAAGAGCTATCTGACTTCCTATGTTTACATTATTCACAATAGCCATGATATGAGAACAGCCTAATTGCCCATCCATAATGGATGCATATATATAGTATATAATATTCTATTATATATGGTATATAATATTCTATTTTATGTACATGTGTGTATACACACACACACACACACACACACACATAAAATTCAGCCTTGGGAAAGAAGGAAGTCCTGACATTTGTGAAAATGTGCATGCGTGGACCTGGAAGATATTATGCTAAGTAAAATAAGCCAATCAGGAAAACAAAGAATGCCTGGAATCTTCAATAAAAATTCAAACTCATAGATGCAGTAGAAAAGTAGTTGCCAAGGGTTGTAGGGGAGGGAATTAGGAAGAGGCTGGTAAAAGGGTATAAATGTTCAGCTATAAGATGAATAAGGTCTGAGGACATAAAGTATAACATGAAGACTATAGTTGATAACACTGAATTGTGTAATTAAAATTTTAAGTGTCAAACTTAAATGTTCTTACTCAAAAAAGTGAAAAAAGGTAAATATTTAAGGTGATGGCCTTGTTAATTAACAAGATAGCAGGAATATTTTTACAATGTATATGTATATCAGCCATCACAATGTCACTTTAAATATCATACAATTTTATGTGTCAATTATGCCACAGTAAAGCTGAGAAAATACTGTTACATGCTTACCATTAAGAAAATAAATAAATAATACTTATTGTTTGTCAAAATCGAATATTCAACATATATATATATATATAAATATATAATACATGAACTAAAGTCTGCTAGATTGTTGCAGATGCTATCTGCATCATAGCTTCTATAAAAGGGAAAAAGAGAAAATTTTACACATAGATCAATGCCACCTCACTCAATTTACACAGGATTGGTTTGTTTGCTAGACAGTAACATCTCAGAGAAATGGCCTGGGGCAAACTCATCACTGAAAAGATATCTAGTTTTTATGATTTAAGTGATGAGTCCTTCTAAGCAACAGTTTTGCAAAATGACTTTAATTCAGAATTTCAACTTATTTCGTGCATTTAGACAGCATCCTCTATGGTGCTAAGAATTTGACACAGCCATGGTGAACAGAACTTCAGCTTCTGGCTGAAACAAATGTGGCTGGAGAGCCAGGTTGTATAAAACCAATCACAGACACAGCTGGGACTCCTTGGAGCTATCAGAAAATGGAATGGAGTCAGTGTTGCTCTGAAGAGTTTCTGACCTGGAGGCCAGATCCCATCAGCATGATTCTGTTAGGGCAAATTCATGGCTCAGTGGTTTGATCCCACGTGTCCAGCACCTTTAGAGAAGGTCCTGATCACATCCCAGAACATGAGAGAGCTGCAGGGCTACGTCAGCACAAGATGCGGTGGAGAACATACATAGGAATGTCCATCAACCTTTCCTACTTAGTCAAGTTTGTATCATCCTGTCACAGGGCAGGTAGATGAGATGGAACAGAAGGGACACCGTTTGCCCATCTCTTTGCTTTGGATGTTCTCTTGCTCTAACTGGTTTTGTCAGTTTAGCCAACACTTTGGACCTGCCGTGGGAACATGGCCTGCATGGCTCATGGGGATTGTGTGAGCAGAACAGGAAGCAGAAAATATCTAAGTCCATGATTTTATATTGCAATAGTGCTTAGACAATCAGATTCAAAATAAAATGCCCAGAGATCCTAGCGTTCTTTTCCCATAAGACACTGAAGAGTCCAGAAGTAGGTGGAAACCCACGTCAAGATCTATGAACCATGCTATAGCCCTGAGTCATTTCTTCCCCTTCATCTTCTAAGCAGGGACAAATGCTGTGATTTTTAAAGTGTTCTCACATGTGACTTTGGAATTAAATGAGATTAGTTAATATCATAGTAAACACAGGAATTTTTTAAAGCTATCTCCAATTCTATTCCTCCAATAGCCATTTATCTCAGTCAAGAATCCTGCACTGAGGGAGCAGGGGAAGGTACAACCTCTGTTTTTTCTTACTCTTCGGCCTCTTGCTAATTCCACCTAGTGGTTCCGTTCAAAGAGGAACAAGAGAGCAGGGGTTCTAGTTGAAGCATTCCTTAGACAGCCTCTTGGAGTTCAGGGAAGGACAAAACTGAGTGAAGCCTGGCAAACTAACACAGCACACACACCCCAAAAATCTTTGAAAGGCTTCATGAAATGGGATGATTTCAAAACTGTTAATATATCTCCTGTGAATCTCAATCCTCAAATTTCTTCTTCTTTGCTCATTTCCTAGATGTGTCATCCAATCTCTTGCCTTTAAATACAATCTATATTTTGATGACTCTCAAATTTTCCCTGACCTTTTCCTGAGTTCCAGCTGTGAACTTGACATTGCTATGAAGAGGTCTCAAAAGTCACCCACTTGAGACAGGAATCAAACATATCATGCCAGCTCCACCAACATCTAGCTGACTCATCCTTCCTCATTCCTTATTTCAGGAAGTATTAACATTATTCCACCAGAGGCTCATGTCAGACACCAATGAGTCATCCTTATATTCTTTTTCTTACTCCTCATTTTCAAGTCATTTGCAGGACTACATTTGAAATATATCCTAAATTTATCTACATCTTCCCTATGATACAATGACCGAGTTCAAGATTAGCCCATGGCACATGCCTCCAAAGTTCTCTCTCTGCTCTATTTTTGTTCCCTCCCACACCCAGCAGAGTTATTTCTTCATAGATTGGTAACTGTCGCCTTTTATTTTTTCAAGATTTTTTTTTGACATGGACTATTTTAAATTCATAGATTTTTTTTAGTTTTTTAATTTATTTATTGTTTCCTTTACATTATCATGTTGGTTTTACCATACATTGACATGATTCCACCATGGGTATACATGTGTTCCCCTTCCAAAACCCCCCTCCCACCTCCCTCCCGATTCCATCCCTGTGGGTCATCCCGGCGCACCAGCCCTGAGCACCCTGTATCATGCATCAAACCTGGGCTGGCGATTCATTTCACATATGATAATTTACATGTTTCAGTGCCGTTCTCCCATATCATCCCACCCTTGCCCTCTTCCATAGAGTCTAAAAGACTGATCTATAGATCTGTGTCTCTTTTGCTGTCTCGCATACAGGGTTGTCATTACCATCTTTCTAAATTCCATATATATGCGTTAGTATACTGGATTGTTGTTTTTCCTTCTAGCTTACTTCACTCTGTATTTTAAAAGTATTCATTGAATTTGTTACAATGTTGTTTCTGTTTTATGTTTTGGTCTTTTGGTCATGAGACATGTAGGATCTCAGTTCCCTGAAAATAGATTGAACTTGTACCTTCTGCATTGGAAATTAAAGTCTTAAGCACTAGTTCATCAGGGGAGATTCCTTCCCAGCCCTTTTAAAGTAACTATTGTCTTTTAAAAGATCTATTGGCTATTGTGCTCATAACAGGTTTTAAAGTTCTGATCCTTGGCTTCCTAGGGCTCGCATGATCTGACCCTTTCCTATCTCTAAGAACTCATTTTTACTTTTCTCTTCATTTATTTTACTTTCACCCCAGTGGCCACCTTGATGTTTTTCAACAACACCAAGGTTATTCCAGCTTCATGATGTTGTCACTTGTCTTCTGCCTGCAATGCTTTGCCCTCGGGTTTCTTTTGGTCCACTCTCTACCTCTGTATTCATATCCCTTCCCAAATGTTACCTCTGGGTATTTCTCAGCTTCCTCAATTTTAAAACAATCTCTCATTTTTTTGGCATTACCTTTTGAAATTATATTATTATATTATATATCAGATCATACTCTATATTTAATGCCTGTTTCTCAATTACAAGACAAGCTCAATCAAGGATGTTTTTGTGTGTGTGTGTGCTGATCCACATAGGTCAGTAAATAGTAGCTGCTCTAAATATATTTTTCACTGACTGAATGAAATAATTTTGCATGTCTAACGATATATATACATATATATTTACAAGATATTTTCTGCAACAATACACTTTATTCCAGCATCAGCCTAGCCAAAGCTGGGCTCAGATATCCTCCACCACCCCTACCTTTGTCCTAGAGAAGCTGGAAAAAAATAAAATAAACTTAAAACCCAGACTATTTCAGGAAACCATACATCTCTCTTTTTAACTTTTCTACACTACTCCATAATTCTATCCTACTGGACTACAAACAAAATAATTTTCTTATTTATAAGGACATGTTTACTGAGGCCAAGAGCAGTAAGTTCGACTATTCTAGCATTTGTAATAATAAATGCCAAATCTTGGTGTATGTGTGTGATTGTTAGTGAGTGAGATAGGATTATAGGCTTGCATAGACAGCACACAGCATTTGTGGGCATTTCTGAGAGGGCAGTTGTGTAAGAGAGCAGCAGAGGAAAAATCAGCGTGACTGTGAACAAACAGTCACACAGCTTTGGTGGGGATGGACTGTAAAAACCTGAGCTGACAGACATCGTCAGGACCAAGGTTTGAGTCAAGCTTTGCTAAGCCTCCTCCATACAAGCTTGCCTGCTTACCACCAAAGTCACTCAGTATTATCTTCCTGGAAGCCACTGAAGGGACACTTACGGAAGTGTTCTCCCAGATTCTAATGCAGCAGTGAGTTTCAGGGAAAATAAATGGAAACGTCACTACATTTCTTGAGGAGACCAGAAAGAGGAGCGCTCACACACATACAATAAAGAGCTCAATAGGAAGAGACAAGCTTTGCATGGCCAGCAAGCAGTGACAGTGTACTACCTGTAGCAGGAGGAGGAAAGATTTTCTCCTTGCCTGGTAACAGCTCAGCAAATGAGAGACTATCACAATGCAGCCAATAAAAAGCCACTATACATTGAACTCACAGTTTCCTCCAATGGACTTTTTGCTTATAACAGCACCTCCTAACTTACCCTTTTCCTGTATAAAAAAAACAAGTTCCCTATCCATAGGCTTTACTGAACTTGAGTGTGGCTTACCATAGATGGATGTCCCAATTGTAATTCTTTGCTGCTCCTGGAAAAAAAAAAAATATCCAAACATTTTGCTGGTAAAATAACTGGCTGTTTCATGGTTTTAGGTTAACATTTCCTTCCTTAGTAATCCCAAAGTGTTTTGCTTGTTCCTCTTTTATGGCCTTTACTATGTTTAATTAGTTACACAAAATTGATAAGAAATTATTTGATGGCAGGGACTGTCTCATGGTTCCCCCATCAGTCCAGCATAAAGTCTTGTCCATTGGAAGTGCTCAAAAAACACCAAATAAATGAATGGTTCAAGAGGTATAACTTCTCTTAATAAAAATTAATAAGCATGGCAGACCTAACCTCAAGACTAAACTCAAGTTACAAACAGAGAAATCAGTTTCACACTGGCAATGATTACAGCAATGATGTTTCCTTCAACAAGATTTCACTTTTAGAAGAAGAGACAGTGGTTCTCCATTCAGCAATATGTCTCACCTAGCAGAGTGCTGAGCCCAGATACAGAGAGACATCATTGATTTTTCAGACCAATGGACACAGCACTGTTAGTGTACACAACAATATAATCAATAATTCAAGGCATTTGTTTTAAAGAGTGAAAGCAATTTTTCACACCTTGGCTCTAGTCTTTACTAGCTGTATAAATTGTTTTAGTTTTTTTATTCTCTGAGCCTTAGTTTCCTCATCTATAAAATAAGAATAATGTCCCTTCAATTATGATGATTATGCATGAAATAAATTAGAAAATAGCTGTGAATTTCTTTTGCAAAAATAGCTCTGTATGTCATGAAGTATACCACACATATATGCAGAATTATCATTGTATCAGACTGCTCTTCTCTCTATGCTAGCCCAACCCCCTTTCTCTTTAATCTGGTAAATAAATCTGCCCCTTCAACACCCAATGTTGCCTCTGATCTGCCACGATAGTGCAATTTACTTGTGCCTCTGCCTCCGGAATCCTAAAATTTTATTTACTTATTTTTTGCTTAGGAGAGATTCTTGACTCACAAATTAACAGTCAAAATTCTTCCCCAGGATTTTGTACATAAAATTAAAGGAAAAAAGGTGTGTTTTGCTGTTGCAGCTAAAACTCAGGTTATTTGAATTTGGGATCTGCTATAAACTAAATGTTTGTGACCTTCCTGCAAATTCATATTTTAAAACGGATATTCAGGGACTTCGCTGGTGGCCCAGTGGCTAAAACCCTGTGCTTCCAGTGCAGGGGTACTTGGGTTTGATCTCTGGTCAGGGAACTGAGATGCCACATGCTTCAGAGTAGCCAAAAAATAAAAGCAAGCAAAAAACCACCCAAAACAATGTTGTTAAAAAAAAAAAAGAAGAACTAAAACCCAATGTAACGGTATTTGGATATGGGTCTTTGGGAGTTAATTACGTCATGAGGGTTATGCCCCCATGAATGGAATTTGTGCTCCTATAAAGGAGGCCTCAGAGATCTTCCTCACCCCTTCTGCCATACGAGGACAGAGAGAGAAGATTAAACTGCTAAGTAGGCTCTCAAAAGACACTGAATCTGATGGCAACTTGATCTCAGACTTCCAGGCTCTGGAAGCATGAAAAATAAATTTCTGCTGTTAGTAAACCAGCCAGCCTATGGTATTCTGTTTATCAACCCAAATGGTCTAAGATATAGTCTACTGATAGTAAGTTATTTCATGTGGACTAAGAAGCAGGAAGAAAGAGCTGACAGCAAGAGAAAGCATGAAGTGAGTAATAAGAGTAACTGTGAAAATGAAGATGACTGTAGAACACTAGGATGTCCCCATTAACTGGCCCCTTGTTCCCCCAACTCTGTAACCTGTTCTCAAATTTAATTTTTTAATTTACATGTTGGATGTGTTTTTACTATAATGTATTTATGGGAGTTTGGGAATTCTATTAATAACTCAAAATTATCATTTATACCAGATTACCTATTCAGGTAAATGGACAAACAAGCCGAAGTTCAAGGGCTACCTGGAGCAGGCTCATTGACCTAGCTGTTGGCTTCAATGTTCATAGGTCATAGTACATGAAGAGTGCCCAG
Source organism: Antilocapra americana (assembly GCA_007570785.1). NCBI lineage: Eukaryota > Metazoa > Chordata > Mammalia > Artiodactyla > Antilocapridae > Antilocapra > Antilocapra americana. The sequence continues at coordinate 537,510 of ML661923.1, forward strand.
AACAGATTTTCTGAAAACATAAAAATTAGAAGATTATTTATGGTGTGGGGTTGTATTATATTCAGACAGCTTTTTTTTTCCTTAGTTAATAGTCAAGTGGTGGACAATGGTGAGTAAATACAGTGTATGGCTGAATCCCTTTGGTATTCACCTGAAACTATCACAACATCATTCATTGCCTCACCCCAATACAAAATAAAAAGTTTAAAAAAGGAAGATATACATAGGATAAAACACTTAACAAAGAAAAATGAATACCCACTTTGGAAAATTCCAGGCAGGCTTCTCAGAGGAAGTGCTATTTAAGCTGTGTCTTGAAAGTGGAATAGTAGTTTATTAGGTTAGAAGTTAAGGCTAGAAATACTGATAATAGGTGTCATTACCATGTAGGTGATATTAAAATCAGAAGAATCGATTCTGTCTCTGGGAATTGGAGAGCATATAGGCCTGTAGATTCTGGATTCAACTCTTGGGATGCTAGTATTTAAAGCAGGAGCATAAAAATAGATGTCAATGAAAAAGAGGTGTGAGTATGTCCTTGGTTCCATAACCCCAACTCTGTTTGTTAATTTACCTGTCTTTTCTGCATAAATCGTTCAGTGTTCACTAATTTCATTTACAAATGAATATACGTACTGATAATTTGGGCTTCCCAGGTGGCACAGTGGTAAAGAATCTGCCCGCAAGTGCAGAAAATGCAAGAGATGTGGGTTTGATCCCTGGGTCAGGAAGATCCCCTGGAGAAGGAAATGGCAACCCATTCCAGTATTCTTGCTTGGAGAAGCCCATGGATAGAGGAGCCTGGTGGGCTATAGTCCATGGGGTGGCAGAGAGTTGGACTCAACTGAACGACTGAGCATGTGCTCACACACACACACACACACACACACACACACACACACACAGAGATAATTTTGTCTTCAGTGTCTAGACCAGGAAAAGCTAAAGCAGGGGTTAATTTAGGATTTGAGAACTCCAAATTCGAACTGTTGCTTTCCTTTGTTTATTTCACTGCTTTTCAACTGCTTGTGTAATCAACCAGTGAATTAACCAACCAAATGTACTTGTCAGTAGTATGTTTCTCCTTTTCTTGCTCATGGCTGTGAGGAATGTGGGGGAATAACAGAGTCTAGTTTCCATTATCCAGGAGTTTGCAGTCAGCTAGGCTACTTAAAAGCATGAGCATAAACTCTTAGCTGCAATGTGTGTGCTCACCAGAGTCCTTCCAGGGTAGGAAGGGTTCCTGTACTTGATGTCCACTCAGTTCCTTAGGAGCAGTTGAGGATCCTGAACAAGCTGAAGCTGCTGCTCCTTGACCTTCTTTACTACACACCCAAGGCAGAGGGAATAACAACTAAAACCTCAAAGAAACTTTGTTGGGAGCTCTCTACCTTAAGATCTCCAGAAGCCACATTGGCTATCTTTGGAAAAGGCCCTTAACTTCCTAGAACTGACCTGACACTGATATGACTTTTCAGTGAACCAGAGTTTCAGTGTAATTACTGAGACCTACCACTGTACTCAGTCCTAGTCCTGCTACTCTTTAATAATTGAGGCCTAAAAAGACTGATGATGCGCTACCCACAGTTACATGCTCCCAGTCTCACTTAGAAAGAGAATAGACTACACAATATTATGGTGACAAATGATTTCTGAAATCGTAGTAACTTAGCCAAATTTACTTTTCTCTCCTAAATTCTGCTTCGAGGTCATGGGACTCTTCTCTGTGCAGTGACCTTGGGTATTCTATTTTGACATTTCCATTTCAGCACATGGTCTGCAAGGCTGCCACAGTAGAGGGGAAGAAAACTGAAGGGTCATGCCTTGTCTCTGAAATGCCTTGGCTCAGAAGAAAGGTATGTCACTTCTGCTTGTGTTTTGTCGGCTAAAACTCGTCATCTGTCCCTGATGACTGTAAAGTGGGCTGAGAGTGATGGAGGAGTTCATGAGATAACTGATTTACTTGACTGTCTCTTCCATACCATTATTTTAGGTGAGAACTAAGACTTAAAAGTTGTGTAAAGTATAGAAGAGCATTCATTTGCTCATGTCCTCAACTCCATTTATTCTCTTCTCAGCACTAAGTGTCTGACTTTGCATAGGGTGTGGAAGATAAATACACTAATTAGGTTTCCTTTTTAAAGTTGTTTAATGCCTAGCAATACTAATTTCATAGGATTGAAATCATTGAGAGAAAAAGAGATCTATTTCTTTCTCTCTCTCTCTCTTTTTTTTTGGCCATGCAGGATGGCATGGGATCCTAGTTTCCTGAACAGGAATCTAACCTGTATCCCCTCTATTGGAAGCAAAGTATTAACCACTGGACTGCCAGGGAAGTCTGAGATCTGTTTCTATTTGTTTGTTTGTTTAACAATCCCAGGGGGTAGTAAAACAACAGCTGCTTGATAAATGCTGCTTAATTATACTTCCTTCAGATTTTTGCTCAAATATTTCCTTCTCTGCAAAGCATTCCCTGATCATCCTCTTTAATACGGCACAGTGCCTAAGCCCTTCTTCTCTGTTACAATTTAGTTTTATCCAAAGCACATATTACCCTGATACTTGCCTATTGTCTCATTCCCCACAATACACTTAAAGAATACAAAGGTATTTGTTTTTTGAATTCAGTGCTATTTCAAAACTCCCACAGTAATACCTGGAATTCACCAGGCTCAATAAAGATTTATTGTTACATGAGTAAAAGAAGATTTCGGCCACCTGATGCAAAGAGCCGACTCATTGGAAAAGACCTTGATGCTGAGAAAGATTGAGGGCAGGAGGTGAAGGGGACGACAGAGGATGAGATGGTTGGATGGCATCACCGACTCAATGGACATGAGTTTGAGAAAACTCCAAGAGATAGTGAAGGACAGGGAAGCCTGGTGTGCTGAAGTCCTTGTGATGCCTCAGAGTCAGACACAACTGAGCCACTGAACAGAAACGACAACAGTGGGTGAAAAAAATGAGCATAGTATAAGATAAGCAGAAGTGAGGAAAGGTCAGAAGTTAGCAGCGAGCTTTACTTTCAAAGGCCTGGAGGTCAAGGAAGGTTTGCTGTAAAGTGTGTGTTGATATGCATAAAGACTTTCCAGGAAGTACCCATCAAAATATGGCAGCCATCAAGATGAGTGACCAAGTGATTGGCGGATGAGTGTGGGCAGAGGAAAGTTACTCTGGAGCCTCAGTGGCTGCATACTTTGCTCACCAGCTCAAGTGTGACATGAAATTCTTGTATTAGCATCAATCATAAAGCTTCAAGAAATTCTCCAAGATCCCAGGAAGACTGAAAAGAGGTGCCCCCTTCCCTTCTGCAGAAACAATTGCTGCAGGAATTCACCCAAGCGAGCAAGCTCAAGGTCAGGAAGCAGGTTACAAGGGTGATTGTTGTTATTTTTGTTTATCTCTTTGTTTTCATGAGAACTCAGCTGAGTAAGTGAAGCAGAACAAAAACACACTAATAGGATGGCTGGAAATGATAAAAACCTAAGCGTCCTCCAAGAGCCAGCATAAATATATCCCCTCCTTGTTTGATCATTTCATTGTCTCTCTTCCTGAGGCATGTGTAGCATCCTCCATGCACTTCTATTTAGGGTATAGATGAATTTGCCAAAAAATTGAGTATTCAATGTAAAAAGTGAATGATTTGTTTAAAGTACAAATACACTGATTATAATCTATGACAGGAATGTATAGCAGTACTAACAGTGTTTAACAAACTGTTCCTGTTTTTCTTGACTAGAATATAGCTGACGCAGTGCCGAGAACATAGTTGACACCCAACATGTACTCAAGGACTGAAATTTGGAGTTCAAATCTGGAGGCAAAAATAGCCTCATTGATGTATTCTTTGAAAGCCATGATCTTAAGTCAGAAGTCTGAACAACCTCCCATAAAACAGCAACAAACATGGCAAAGTACCAAGTGGTGTGTTCGTTTTTTTGTTTCTGATTTGTTGCTCACAGACAGTAGTTATGCATTAACTGGTTTTATTTTTACACTGGAATTCTCTGCCCTTTGTGCAAGATGTAGAAGTTAATTGGCAGCTAACTTACTTTGATGACAACTTCGGTGTGCTTGAGGGACATATTTTTGTAAATTGCCACATGTTTGATAGATTTTTACCATGACTGGTTTACGTATAGATTGTTATTACACTCCAGCAGGATTCACTGCCTCTGCTCTGTGCAGATGATGGGGGTAGAAACTCATGCTCTCTTACTTCTTAGCAACAATGATAATAACAATGTAGATGCAGTGAGTGTTTTCACAGCACAGCAAAGAAAGAAGAAACCCAAGAGAGTCCACACAGCCATCGGAGCATTTACTGTGAAACTAGAACAAAGCACTATAATTTCAAAGATGCTGTTAAAGGCATCTTGCCTTACAGAGAGGCACTGAAGAACACATCCATTAGACATGAACTTTTGTTAGATCTATGAGCAGGCTTCTCTCTAACAGAGGTCAATAATGTTGTTTTCAGGCTGCTTTCTGCCTGAAAGCAGTTACAACAGCTTTGCTAAATCCCAAGGAACTGTATTCCCAGTGGTTACATGGAGCCTGATTCTGAGAGCACTGAATAGCTTTAATTTCCAGTTCCAAAGCTGACTTAAGACTGGGAAGAATCCCTATGCTTCTCAAGGACTGTATTTTCTCATCTTTAAAAAAATGAGAGAGAGAGAACTGCATGATCAGGTGAAAGTTGGACTCCCAATTAAATTCCTTTTAAATAAGTGTGAAGTCTTGGGTAGTATGTGTGATGAGGAGCTGGATGATAGAAAAGTATGATGTCTCAAGGTGTCAATGGTAGAGTTTAGGGGCAATTTAGGCGTCCCTGGTGGCTCAGACGTTAAAGAATCTTTCTGCAATGCAGACCTGGGTTCAGTCTCTGGGTCAGGAAGATCCTCTGGAAAAGGAAATAGGAACCCACTCCAGTACTATCGCCTGGAGAATTCCACGGACAGAGGAGCATGGCATGCTGCAGTCCGTGGGGTTACAAAGAGTTGGACATGATTGAGCAGCTAACACACTGGGGGCAATTTAGTCTTCCTCAGAAATTTATAAAGCACTGACTAAACACAGGTTTCTATCTGAATGAGAAGAGCTGGTCGAGTTGGCAGAAGAGCTCATCGCTTTTAAGCTCCCCAAGTGCAGAAGAGAACCCTGGGAGGTGGTCTTTTCATTTACAGAAATTCCTTATCCATCTCACTCCCATGAAATGAACTATTATTACAGTAAAAGCATTTCTACTATTAAAACTTGCTCTATAAAGCTTAATTAAGACAGTTGTTTTGGCTGAAAAAATTTAAACATCGAATTATTCATCTACCTGTTTTTGAAAAGTATTTATTTATCTACGTATTTATTTTTCTTTGGTTGCATTGGGGCTTTCTAACAGCACACAGGCCCTTCATTGCAATGTGAGGACTTTGTCTAGTTGTGGTGAGTGGGGGCTACTCTCTGGCTGTGGTGCACAGGCTTTGTTGCTCCACTACATGTGGGATCTTAGCTCTCCGACCAGAGATTGAACCTGTGTTTCTGTGTTGACAGGAGAATTCATAACCACTGGCCCACCAGGGAAGTTCCCTGCTTTCTCAAGAATGGATAAAAGACATGGTTTAGTCTTGCTCACTGACCAGGGATCATTATTATAAACATCCACTACAGTGATGGGTGGCAAAATAGTTGGGTCCCTAGGCAGTTTGCCCCTGCACCAGGCAATCCTATTCTGGCATTCTTCAAAGCAGAGACCCAGGGATCCTCTACCTCTGCTCTACAATTTGTTCACGAGTTCTAGTGTACGGAATCTGCCTGCCAAGCAGGAGATGCAGATTTGATCCCTAGGTTGGGAAGATCCCCTAGAGAAGAAAATGGCAACTCACTCCAGGAATTTTGTCTGGAGAATTGCCGGGAGCGAGAATTCCATGGGCAGAAGAGCCTGGCAGGCTATAGTCCATAGAGTCACAAAGAGTCTGACACAACTCAATGACTAAACAGCAGCAGCAAACAACATATGCGTGAGAAAGGATTCCACATTTTCCTTGGACTTTTCAAGAGGTCTGCATCCAAGTTATTAGCAAACACTGAACTTTGCTAAGTGGCCCAGATAACAATTTTTATATTTAACTAAAAACCTGTCAAACCAATGCTATCACCTTCATTTGCTAGTAAGGTGCTAGGCACAAAATGCAAGTAAAATAGATTATTTTTAGAAATGACCTGAATGGGAAGGAAGTGCAAAAGGGAAGAGATGTGTGTATTTATATGTATGGCTGATTCATTTTGGTGTACAGTAGAAACTAACATACAACATAGTAAAGCAACTATATTCCAAAAAAAATTAAAAAACGAATAAAATATCTTTAAAAATATGGACTTGTAACTACACTAGAGTTATCTTTCTTAGTGACTCAAAGGAATTGTCTGATAAACAGAATAGTTGAATTCCATGCTGGTTAATTGACTAGCAGAAATCCACATGTTAACTTTCCATGATCTTATTTCTCCTTTAGAATCCTCTGAATCTCCCATACTGCATATTTGCTTCCCTGGGTCTCATTAGTCACCTTGAAGTTTGTCTTATTATCCATCATTTCAAGTAACTCAAATTGCATATATACTTCCTCCCTCAGGCAGAGGCACAACATAATATCTGGACCTGACATTTCAGGCTTCACTTTTAAAAATTCAATTACACTGTAACTGGAAAGAATAACATTAATTAGCAATGTAAAATGTAAAAGTAATTAATAACCATAAGCACGTGTCAGACCCAGGAAAGGCCAGGCCCCACCCCTACTCACTTTGCCCACCTGCCAGACCCTCAATCTCAGTTATTATATGCCTCTAAATTTCAAAACTGCAAACACGGCACTTACTTACAGCATGATTTATTACACCAAACCTGAGCTCTGCTGAGCCCCTCTGGTTTATTATTAATAAGGTACCTGTGAGGTCACCATCAAATCTCAACAAGAGACAAGGTTCCAGGGTGTTAGCAATAGAAAAAAAAAATTGGCTGATAAAAAAAACCCGAAATTATCTCCCAAAACTGAGCCCACTCCACTTGGCAAAATTAAACAAACAAACAAAAATGTACCTTGACAGTTTTGTGAGTGGAGTACTGTGTTTTGCAGTTTTAAAAAACCCAAATGAAATATTATGTCATTGTGTATGAAAACCCTTTAGAGGATTGGTTACCTGTTTCACAGTGGAATTTCAGAGTTCATTCTCATTATTATGGGGAAATGAGATTGCAAATTAATGGAATTCTTCTTCCTGGTACTGGGAGATGCTATTCAAGATGGGAGACTAAACGTTTACCAGGAGGTGAGGGAGGACCCATGTAACTGGGAAGACACCAGTTATATTTGTTTTTTGAACAAAGGACTGATTTTGAGAGGGGGTAATTTAAGTGATGTTCCAGTAATATATGGCTGAACACCTAGCTGAAAATTACCCTGAATTTATTTGGCACTTATTGTGTTTTTAATGCTTCCCAAGTAGAGCAGTGGTAAAGAATCCATCTACCAATGCAGGAGACGCAGGAGATGTGGGTTTGAACCTTGAGTCAGGAAGATCCCCTGGAGTAGAAAATGGCAACTCACTCCAATATCCTTGCCTGGAAAATTCCATGGACAGAAGAGGCTGGTGGGCTATATAGTCCATGGTGTCACAGAGAGTGAGACACGACTGACCACACACAGTTTTTAATAAAAGAGAAAAATGTTTCAGCCACAGATCTTGTTATCCATAAGCTTATGGTCCATTTGGAAAAATCAAACAGAATATTTCGGGAAGAGTACATCACTGAACTATATCTCATGTTGAGTATCTGAGGAGGGCAGGTGTGCTCAGGGCAGGTTTTCTGGAGGAGTTATAGCTTGATCTCCAGTTGGAGGTTAAGCATTAGGGAGAAGAGAGGTAAGTGGTTCAGTTCATTGGGCAAGAAACAGGAACAGCTGTCAAGACACTGAGGAGGGGGAGGAGAGAGAGCTGTAAAGCACAGTGCCCAATGGTGACTGCAGCCATGAAATTAAAAGGCACTTGCTCCTTGGAAGAAAAGCTATGACCAACCTAGATAGCATATTAAAAAGCCGAGACATTACTTTGCCAACAAAGGTCTGGCTAGTCAGAGCTATGTTTTTTCCAATGGTTATGAGAGTTGGACTGTAAAGAAACCTGAGCATGGAGAAATCAATGCTTTTGAATTGTGATGTTGGAGAAGACTGTTTAGAGTCCCTTGGACTGCAAGGAGATCCAACCAGTCCATCCTAAAGGAAATCAGTCCTGAATATACATAGGAAGGACTGAGGCTAAAGCTGAAACTCCAATATTTTGACCACTTGATGCAGAGAACTGACTCATTTGAAAAGACCCTGATGCTGGGAAAGATTGAAGGTGGGAGGAGAAGGGGATGACAGAGGATGAGATGGTTGGTTGGCATCACTGACTCAATGGACATGAGCTTGAGCATGCTCCAGGAGTTAGTGATAGACAGGGAAGCCTGGCATGCTGCAGTCCATGGGGTTGCAAAGAGTTGGACATGACTGAACAGCTTAACTGAATTGAACAATTCAAAGGATGCATTCTGCATTATTTGAAGTCTGAACTGTGATTAATGTATGTGTCTTTGACCACCTGTTCAATGACTATTACAAAGTGAAGCTAAATATACATGAAAGTGTTAGTCAGTCCTGTCCGACTCTTTATCACACCATGGACTGTAGCCCAACAGGCTCATCTGTCCATGGAATTCTCTGGCAAGAATACTGTAGTGGGTTGCCATTTCTTTCTCCACAGAATCTTCCCAACCCAGGGATTGAACCTGGGTCTCCCACATTGCAGGCAGATTCTTTACCATCTGAGCCACCAGGGAAGCCCCAAATATACATGATGAATGAGCTAATAAAAGAATTTATGATTGAATGAAATGTGAGCTGGACTTTATATCATCTTGATTTGTCTACCACATCAAAATGGCTAACAAACACATGAAAAGATGCTCAACATCACTCATTATCAGAGAAATGCAAATCAAAACCACAATGAGGTACCACTTTACACCAGTCAGAATGGCTGCCATCCAAAACTCAATAAGCAATAAATGCTGGAGAGAAAGTGGAGAAAAGGGAACCCTCTTACACTGTTGGTGGGAATGCAAACTAGTACAGCCACTATGGAGAACAGTGTGGAGATTCCTTAAAAAACTGCAAATAGAACTCCCATATGACCCAGCAATCCCACTGTTGGGCATACAAACCAAGGAAACTAGAATTGAAAGAGATACATGTACCACATTATTCATCGTGGCATTGTTTACAATAGCCAGGATATGGAAGCAACCTAGATGGCCATCAACTGATGAATGGATAAGAAAGCTGTGGTACATATACACAATGGAATATTACTCAGCCATTAAAAAAAGTCATTTGAATCAGTTCTACTCAGGTGGACGGAACTGGAGCCTATTATCCAGAGTGAAGTAAGCCAGAAGGAAAAACAACAATATAGTATAATAACGCATATATATGGAATTTAGAAAGATGGTAATGATATCCCTGTATGCAAGACAGCAAAAGAGACACAGATGTATAGAACAGTCTTTTGGACTCTATGGGAGAGGGCAAGGGTGGGATGATATGGGAGAACGGCATTGAAACATGTAAATTATCATATGTGAAATGAATCGCCAGCCCAGGTTTGATGCTTGACACAGGGTGCTCAGGGCTTGTGCACCAGGATGACCCAGAGAGATGGATTCGAGAGGGAGGTGGGAGGGGAGTTCTAGAAGGGGAACACATGTATACCCATGGCAGATTCATGTCAATATATGGCAAAACCAACACGATAATGTAAAGAAAAAAATAAAAAAGCAAAGGGTATCCAGTACTGCATAATTAAGACTTTAGGATCCATGGCTGGATATGAAGGACCATGCCCCAGAGTCTAGCAAATCTGACATAATATTCTAGTTTTTCTGACTATCAGCTGGGTGACCTTTGGTAATTCATTTTCACACACTAGCCTCATTTTTTTCTCATCAGTAAAATAAAGACATTATAATTCACCTAACCAATTTACTGTGAAGCCCAAATAAAAAACAGTGGATAAAGGACTAACTCTAGGGCTTGAGACATTATAATTTGACATTAAAGGTAGACATTCCAGAAAAGACAATGATGCTAGCAAAAATGTCTATCCAAAAGTGAGCTTTACTAATAAATGTTATTTATTTTATTGACATAAATCCTTGTATATGGGAATAATTGATACTGAATTCTGATTGTCCTCACTGGGATATGCTGGAAGACAGCTTTTGTATTCTTTCTAAGCTCCTGAGATACCAGTGCTCATGTTAGGTTTTTGTCATCATGTCTAAATGTATAGAGTTAAATTTACTGGTGGTCCAGTGGTTAGGCCTCTGCACTTCCAATGCAGGGGGCATGAGTTTGATCTCTTGTCAGGGAACTAAGATCCCGCATGCCAAGTGGTGTCATGAAAAAACACATTAATAGCAAAAGGGAGCACCGTCAAAGCACCATTTCTTAAATATTCTGTCTTCTGCCTACACTTCTTTTTATGCAGTGCAGTTTTCCAGAATTGTTGGCTTTATCACCAGAAGTAATACACAGCATGAAAGCTATTTGAGTCAGAGTCAAACATTGACTTGCATTAGGGAAGAAGAGCTTTGCTGAAAAGTTTAGAACGCTTCACTTAATGGAAACCAGGAACAGTTGGTCTAGATACACTTGCAAGCACTGGCTGAGAGAGCTCCTTTAAAGCACTGCTTTCTGATGGAGTTAATTGTACACAAGTTCCCATCCTTCACCGACTTCTTAACTCCTGAAGGTAAATCCTATTTCTTACTTATTTTAGTGACATTACTTCACTGGAATATTGATGTGTAAAACAAGACAATCTTCGTCCCTCCATCTCCTTCTGCCTACCAGCCTTCCCATCTTCCTCCTTTCCCTTTTTAATATTTACTGAGTCAAATTTCATCGCATTGCTATTTACCTGATGAAATGTTTGGGTTGGGTTTCATCATCCTTCTGGATGAAAGGATGAGGGCTTCTATATACATAAATCTGCTATGGGGTTATTTCCAGACACATTTGTCATTATTCTGTGTGTAATAACGTTAGGTATTTGGAGCAATAGCAGGAGTTCGGTTACAGAGTCTGGAAGACTATATAAAACTTCTAGCTTTATGATGAGTAAACAGATACCCCTAAGATTATTATGCAGATGAACAAAGGCCCTTTGTCAGGGCAGAGAAGACCTAACAGCAGAGGGAGGGAAAAGCCTTCTGAAAGCTGAGAAATGTGCCTGTCCCGTCATGTCCCCTGTCCACTCCCTCAAAAATACACAGACCAGCCCTCAGACAGA
>ML661923.1:558897-603290 GCA_007570785.1 Antilocapra americana
TCCCCATCCCAAAATATCAGTGAGTTAACAAGATAATAGTTTATTCTCTTCTCATAGTCAAGAAATCTTGAGGAAGCCTCTTGTTACCATTACAGGAAACATAAGGAGAAATGCCAGGAAATGAGCAAACCGTGTTCCTTTCATAATACTTCTTAAAATTCGAACATACTTTTCTTGCTCACATCCTGTTGGCCAAAATTTAGTTGTATGATCACAGCAGAGTACCGCTGGCAGTGGGGAAATGCTGTTTTTATTCCAAGCAAGTTTTCCCAAATCCTCTGCTTGCACTGATATGGTTTGATACAACTTGAATTGTCTTTGACTCTTTCCCACCTCACATGGAGCCATTTGCCTACCTCTGTGAGCTTCTATTTGAGGATGAGATAGTATACTTACTATCTTTTCTGTATCTTCCGGTACAGATGGGTGTGAGGGAGAGGAGATGGCAGAAAGAACACAACTAGGGAGACATATAACCTATCTTGGAAGCCGTGGATTCTGCAATCTCTTCTGAGACCATTCAGCTTATATAAGAATGGATCTTATGCTCACTGAGTAATACCCCTGGTCTCAGTCCAAAGAAGATCCTTAGTTTCCATAAGAGAGAACCAGTTATACTCTTCCTCATTCCTTTCACTCACCTTTAACACTGAAACAGTCATTTCCACTTTGTTACAAAGAAGTCAGAAGAGGTGACAATATACTAAAGCCTATGGAGAAGACCCATTTTTAATAATTCAGTCTAAAAGCTAGGGGAACTACCCCCAAGGCTCTCTCAGAACATGTATATAAAAAATGAGCAAATGTACTGAGACCCATGTAAAAGATGAATATAATAAAACCATAACACTAATCTAAATGGCAAGAATTGATATTATAAAATTGCAAAAAAAAATCTCCAATATTAATCTGTAAAATCTAATGGAAATCAATTCTATCCTGGCTTGATTTCCTTAAGAAATGAAATAATAAGTCAAATTATAGGAACAATTTATATGAAAGAATAAATGTGTAAGCATTGCAAGTAAGTTTTTATTTTAAGTAAACAGTGGTGAGAATAGAGTTTTCTTGACCAGAGAGTAAAATACATTTTAAAGTTGTAGTAACTAAAATATGTGGTATTAGGCTGAGAAAAAGCAGACGAGTTAGTGCCATATGGTGGAAAATTCAGAGAAAAGATTATTTATAAAATCATAGTATATGATCAATTAAGTCTTTCAAACCCAAGGAAAAGGGCATTTTAAAAAAGACCAAACATCTAGAAAAAAAATGCTAAATAAGATCCCACGTGGATGCAAGTGAAGTTGCTTCAGTTGCATCTGACTCTTTGTGACCCCATGGACTGTAGCCCACCAGGCTCCTCTGTCCATGGGGTTCTCCAGGCAAAATTAATGGGGTGGGTTGCTATTTCCTCCTCCCAGGGATCTTCCCCACCCAGGGATTGAAACTATGTCGCTTGGGTGTCCTTCATTGGCAGTAGGGTTTTTTTTTACCACTAGTGCCACCTGGGAAGCCCCGACAAATAAGATCCCATATCTGATACCAAAAAGGATAAAATATAATAAATACTGAAACTTAAAAAAATGTGTTCAAGTAGTAAGAATATTTTGCTACATATTCATTAGTGAAAACTACGATTGTGTCTGCTTACAGAACACACCACTGAAAGTAAATCTTAGGAGGTCTGAGTGAGATCAGTGAGTTGTCTTAATGTCAATATCCTAGTCATGATAACTGACTACAGTTTTGCAAAATGTCACTTAGGGGGAAAACTGGGCAAAATATGCAAAGGCTCTTTCTGTATTATTTTTTTTTTTACACCTGAATGTTAATAGACAATTACCTCAATAAAAATTTTAAGTAAAAGTCTATAAAGTCAGAAATAGACCCTACCAATAGGTAATAACATAGAAAAAGTTGAGGCTCCAGGCCCAACAAATCCTAGACCCTTCCTTCCAACCTCCATTGTTAGTGTTGATACTTGTATAAACATACTGAAGTGTCACAATAAGGGATGTGGACAGAATTGGAATTAGAGTGGAGTAAAAACTATAATACTGATGCCCATTAAACCATAATCTTGGGTCACTGTATCTTTAGTTTCCATGATGATCTACCAGATGTCACAGGATCAATGAAATTAACTAATGGTCTACAAATAAAACAGAAGTTTTTCTTATTAAACAAGAACTATGACTATAAATTTAAATTTAATTTTTATATGGAAAATATTCTGCTAAGTGAGAAAAGCATATTATGAAACAGCACAAGGAGCAAGATACTATTTGGGGGGAATCACACATACACAAATATACATGTATATAAAAGAAAGTGCTTCTATGACTGTTATGGTGTTTCTTTGAAACTTTTTATGATTTCTGTGAGAGTGTGCATAAGATTCTGCTTCTTGAACACAATGAAGACTGAGAATAGAGAGTGTTCATCACAGAATGTTTTCTGTACCAGCCTTGAATTCTCTACCAATTTCGCTGACCCTTCAGAGTGATAAATTGTGATTATAATACTTGACATCCTCAGGCTCCTCAAGGTCACATTATTCAAAACTTGATCTCTGGCCTGCGCTCAATTAATTTCTGATTGCAATTTATTTAATAACTGTCCCCTATCTGCCCCCGTTTAATTTCTGATTGCAATTCATTTGTTTGTAAAAATTCACTACCATCAAAGATATGGCCTCAGATGAACAGGTTTCCTTTTAAAGAATATTAGAACCAGGTCAATGTGATTTTCTTCCCTAATAACCTACAAAAGAAGAGGAAGGCCCATTATCCTTCTGGATGAAATGCTGAAGACTCAGCCTGTGCTTCAGTTGGTTTTAAATGTTTCTTATCCCTTCCTTACTACTTCTTAGCATCTCTTCTCTTTTGGCTGCTGTTTGCTTAAAAGGAAATATACCCAACATCTTTGGGGGTGAGTGCTGTACACCAACTCTATCTTTTCTCGTGATGCTGACATATGCTCAACGAGAAAATTATCCCCATCTCAACTGCTTGTCTTAACAGATAAATGTGAATGTAAATGAAGGAAGTGAGTGAATAGAGATTTATATTTTTACTGAAGGGAAAAAAAAATGTGCTAAATAAACTGAATCTAGTGTCCTACTTAACCAGTCTCAGATGCTGTGCCTAAGTTTACAGAGACAAAGCCCAGTTCTCTGTCAGAGGAAGACTTAAATATGCCCCTTTCCTGCTGTCTCATCTCTAGTTTTCATCCCAAACTAATTGGTGGGCTTGAAGTGTTTTCCTCACCCCACTCAGATTTTTGACATTTCTTGAGACTCAGCCTCCAGTGCTGGCCCTTTGTTCACAAATCCTCTTGCCTGATGACCATTCTACACACTTGTACCTGGTTTCTCCAGCCTTACAGACCTGATGGGCTTTAGTTGTGTTAATAGTTTCCTATTTCCACCTCAGTTCAGAGTAGACCATACCTGCAAGTTTTCTTTGCTATAGGACCAAAAGATATTGCATTGCTAATCAGCAAGAAGCCCACCAAATGCATTTGTGTCATTAGAATCATTCTATGTGCCACAAAGGAATATACACACACATACACACACATACACAACATCTGTGTGCCCAGTTAGAAGTTACAGTCAAATTTAGGAGTCCTGCAATTGCAGAGTCCATGGGTAATGTAAAGATTAGCAATCAAATAGTTAACCTGAATTTAATGTTATAAACATTAACTGGCAATAAGTTTGGGAGCAATTAGAAATACTGAAGAAGTCACATAAATCAATTTCATTGAATTTACTTCAGATCATTTGGCTGACAGCTAAGTGCCTTGCGGTAGATTTATTTTTTCCCTGTTAATATAATCAGTGGAGGAGTTTCTACCAATCTCAGTGCTTGGCACAGTGTCTGACAGGTCCCATGGGTATGAACACCAGGAAATACATTTCTGGGAGAATGAATGGAAGAAAGTTATAACTTTACTCAGTGGAAATGACAGTAGATTCAATCTATTCTTCAATTAATAATTCAATGTAGTTTACAGATACACTCGCCTCACCTAATTTTACCATGCAATAGCTACTTAGACAGTGAGGTACGAGATCTTTTTTTTAAGTCCAATATTCTGTGATATTCATAAATAGTATTGCTGATTTTGAGGGGAGAAGAGAGTTACCTCTAGTAATAGCACGCATCTCTAGAATAAAATGTTTGCAGCTACTCTCTTTGGGGCCCTTAAATCTTCAGGACTATAATTTTGTGATACTTTTGTCACTGGTGACATTAAGGGCAGAATCACTTATGAGATCCCTCTATGACTCAATGAGATCCCTCTATGACTCAGTGACCCTTGTGATTGATATCACATATGCAATTAGAGTTTATGGAAATGCCATATAATTATGATGATAGTGAAAAATGCAGCTGCTTTTTATGGAGTATTTACTCTATGCTAGTTGCATCTAGACATTATTTTATGCTAAATATCATCATCAAGTGAGGAAAATAAAGGGGCCCTGGAGATCAAAGGCATGTCTTTCAGATATAGGCTTCATTAATTGCCCCTAAAGTAAGCTGTGCTTTAAAGCTCATAATCAAAATAGTATCTGCAATGGTGAAAGTGGCTTCAGAG
This sequence comes from Antilocapra americana, assembly GCA_007570785.1. Classification (NCBI taxonomy): domain Eukaryota; kingdom Metazoa; phylum Chordata; class Mammalia; order Artiodactyla; family Antilocapridae; genus Antilocapra; species Antilocapra americana. The sequence goes on from ML661923.1 coordinate 563,506, forward strand.
ACAGAACTGAATTGAAATCAAAACTCTGTTATTTACTAGCTTTTCAGTCTTTTCTACACTAAAGTGTCCTTATCTGCACAATAAGGATGGCAATGGTGTGTTCCTCACAGAATTGTTTCACAGATGATGTAAGCATCCTGATTCTGACAGTGTCTGATTCAAACAAATGTTGGTTGATCCTGTTAGGTGTATCATTTGTTATCATTACTATGCATTCACTCCTATATTCTGGGCTTCCTTTGTGGCTCTGCTGGTAAAGAATCTGCCCACAGTGTGGGAGACCTGGGTTTGATCCCTGGGTTGGGAAGATCCCCTGACGGATGGAAAGGCTACCCACTACAGTATTCTGGCCTGGAGAATTCCATGGGCTCTATAGTCCAGGGGATCACAAAGAATCGGACATGACTGGGTGACTTTCACTTCACTTCACTTTACTCTTATGTTCATTCTTTAATATCTTATTGCTGCCTAGAATTTAATGCTTCTGTGATGGACACTAGAAATGGTCAGTTCTACTTTTTCAGGTGGCAGTAGTGCCATTTCAGTAATGCCAAGATAATTAAGTTCTATTCAAAAATATACCCTTCATTTGAAATAGTTGAGAACGTTAATGCTCAGTGTTAGCCATCCATTTCTGTTCTTCCAATATGACAGGTACTAGCCACACATATTTATTTTTATGAGATAAAAATAAATAGAAATTAGTACCTTTGACATACCAGCCACATTGCATCTAGAATATTTATATCGTCATAGAAAGTTGTCTTGGACAACAACAGTTATCTTGTGTTCTGCTAACATTTAGGTGACCAGGCAATCATTCATTATTTATACCTTTGAGTTAAAGTATGTTTAGACCCTTTTCTAGAACTATGTTTGTATATGGAGAATAAGGAAAGGGACATGAAGGTGCGAGGGGAAATCTTCAAGACTTTTCCATCTTAAACATATTCAATTTCTGTGCTACTGCACACTTGTAGCTCAGAAAACTGTCTGCAGATCCAACACCTCTGAAAGAAGACCCTCCTGTGTTTCCAGATCTTGCCATTTTAATTAGCACTCCACTGCTAGGCATTACCCAGGGATATTGGTGTGAGCTATCCCCACTCAAGAGGCAAAGATATCAGCCTGAGAACAAATGCTCTTGAGTCAAGCTGTGAAATCAATCTCAGATAGCCGAGTACATGCGAGACTGTCTGAAATGCTCCTCTGCTCATGAGTTGATCTCAGCACTCGGTACATCAGCACAGGCCTTGGGAGATTCCAGACAGTATGCTCTGGTAAGCTTAGAACCTGCTGCCAAACACAGACCCAAGTACCACTGCATGTGCACACACACAAAGCTACAAAAACAAACACAAAAATCAAACAAACACACCCGAAGAAGCCAGCCACTCTGTTTGAGCAGATCTTACTTTCCAAATGAAAGCAAAACTCATCACTTCCCAGGTTAGAACAGCTGAGACCCATCAACTCGCAGAAAACAATTTGTTGAGAGTAGAAGCTGTCACCGGCTATTACCACGTGGGACGTGAAGAGCCACTGCAGACCTCGGCTCCCAGACTTGGGCAGGACCGCTCCTATTTCACTTGACAGCTGTGGACATTGGAATAATACAAAACGTAATCTAATCAACAGACTGTGAAAAATCTGAAAGCTAAAGACAGATGTTCAACTGCCATCACCACCTTTCATATTTAATTATATTTATGTGGGGAAAACAAGTGATAAGGCCGCTCCTTGAAGGAGGCTTACTTTCCTATTAACTTAATGATGGGGTGGGTATGGAGTTCCCATGATACAGTGGTCCTCGAATGGCCTTAACCTAGGCCCTGATGGGAGATGAGCCTCTGTTGAATTAGGCTGTGTTTCATACGACAACCTGCATGCTTCTCTTGTTTCTACTCCCTCCTTTCACTCACTCTTCCTTCCCAGACTAGGCCACCAGCATCACATCCATATGCAAGAGTGGCTGAACGTGGTTAGCAAACACTGATCACCGCCAAGCAGGCTGAAGGTAAAGACTTTTTTCCAACCTAATTTGAAAACAGCCAACCAGATTTTCCTTTCGCTATTTTGATTCTACAAAGTTCTCAAAGAAAAATGTGATATAACAACTGCGGCAGTGTCTAGTACAGTAAGTCCCCTACATATGAGCCTTCAAGCCTCAGACTTCCAAAGATGAGAACATGTCCAGTCACATAAATTAGTTCACGTGTCTGGTGTACATTGTCACATGCCTGCATCCTCTACAAGTGGTTGTGCTTTTGTGTACTTTACTGCACAGTGCTGTATAGAGTACAGTATCTTTGTTTCAAGCTCAGGATGTCCACAAGCAAGCTCAAAAGCCGCAGTGATGTAACTGGTACTACTGTTCTTTTCAAGGTACTGCACTGTAAGAGTAAAAATGTTTTCTTTATTTTTTCATGTTTGTTCTTTATTATGTATTATTTGTGTGAAAAATATTATAAACCTATTACAGTTCAGTCCTATGTAGCCAGTTGTGTTAGTTAGGTACCTAGGCTAACATTGTTGGACTTAGGAACAAAGTGGACTCACAAACGCACTCTGAAAGTGGAACTCGTAATATGCACGGCTAATTGTATCAGGAAATGATTTTTTTGTAAGCTAATCAGGAAGGGGACAGGCACAAATTGACACAAAGGCTCACAAATCCCCTGAGTTAAGGGAACAATCTTCCCTCTTTGTTAAGTACCCCGCAAAGAATTAAGAGGATTGTAGGAAACTGAGGAATTCCTGCTTGATCTTTAGTCCAGATCCTTAATTCCATATAGGAATGAAGTCCAGGTATGGATGGATAGAAGATTATTAACTAATTTGTTTATAAGAAAAAATGGAGATGTAGGGTTTTATTTAACACCTAATGTTTAAATATTGTCAGTTATATATATACTTTCCAACATTGCATGGGCTTGTGGTACAGGGGTCAAACAAAACTTGTATGTTATGGATCTCCAATATTGCGAGCTTTGATTTAAAAGAGTTCAAAGTTACTCTTTATAAAAACAGTGTTTTCATAAAACACTGTTCTCATGAGAGGTAAAGATGAAAAAACCTATTTCTGGATGGTAACAAGGATCAGTGAAATGATCACTGGGCTAAAACTGCGAAGACTACAGCTCTGCTCTGGCTCTTTCGTTTACAAATTAAGTGACTTTGGGCAAATCATGTAAGTACTCAGTTTCCTCCTGTTTACTTTAGGGTCTCACTGACCATGTCTACGTCCTGCTTTTTGAATATCAAATATGAACACATTTTTAAATTGCAAAGGTTCCTATTACAAGGGAATATAATCTATTGTTAACTTTTAACCGTACAAACCATTGAGTACTAATACATGACATTCAAATAATACTGCAGGAGTTGAAGTAAAACTACATGTTCTGACATTAATGTAAATAATTGCCTTCAATTCTATGGAGATCAGTTTTCCTGCTTGTAAAATATAATAACGATATTCTTCAGCCCTATTTAGAAGTATATTAAAAGATTAAAACAAGTTAAAAGATATTAAGAATTGGACACAATAAAAGTATAAGGTAGCATTTTCAACTTTGATAATTATTACTACTATTTTTTTCCAAAGCTGCCTAATTCAAAAAGGAAAATAATGCTGTCATCATATTATCAATATTAATATTAAAGATATTATACATGATACAATTAAAAATTAAAAAAAAAAAAACATTTTGACCATGCATGTGGGATCTTCGTTCCCTGATCAGGGATCAAACTCGCACCCCCTGCCCTGGGAGCATAGGTTTCCTAACCACTGGACTGCAAAGGAAATCCCAACAATTTTTACATACCTATTCAATTACACGGGCTTCCCTCACAGCTCAGTTGGTAAAGAGTCTTCCTCAATGCAGGAGACCTGGGTTTGATTCCTAGGTCGGGAAAGATCCCCTGGAGAAGGAAATGGCAACCCATTCCAGTATGGCAGGCTACAAGAGTTGGAGATGACTGAGTGACTAAGCACATTCTACTATACAAAATTTATACTGAATAAAATATCTCTAAAAGCTATGTTAGATAGACGTACTTGCTGGCCTTGCTAAAATCTAACCCCGCCATTTTTTTAAAACTAAGAGTGGCCCAGTTTTTTTTGAGCAGCAACATTAGTAGCCCCAGGCTCGATATTCTCTTTCCCATAGTCCCTTGCAACATGTGGCCACGTAACAGTTTACATTGTGACAGAGTGGCAAAGTCCATAGATGGTACAGGAAGTGAAGGCTTTGCCTTATCTATGAAAAGAAACAGAGAGATTGAAACTTTCACCCTTATTTCTACCCTAGATACAAGCACCATGCCTGAAGCTCCAGAAGAGGTGGCAAAGCCAGGGGAAAGTCAAGGGAATCACAGAAAGGCTTTTAATACATTATCAAAGAGGGAAGCCAATGCTAGCAGTTGACAAGGTCTATATTGTGTGTGTGTGTGTGTGTGTGTGTGTGTGTGTGTGTGTGTGTGTGTATGTGTGTGTAATTTATAATCCCCAAATCAGTTACATCTCTATAAATTAACTTTCTGGTACTTCAGCCAATTATTTTCTGTGTGCACTCAGTCGAGTCCAACTCTCTGCAGGCCCATGGACTATAGCCCGTCATGTTCCTCTATCCATGGAATTTTCCAGACAAGAATACTGGAGTGGGTTGCCATTTCCTACTTCAGGGGATCTTCCTGACCCAGGGATTGAACCTGGGTCTCCTGCATTAGCAGGCAGAATCTTCACCATTGCATCACCTGGGAATCCAAACACATTAGCAATTTATGAAATAGGTATTATTATCTTCATTTTTTCTACCCATAAAACTGAGATGAAAACCAGTTCTTTTGATTTCAAATTTGATGCAGCAGAGCTGTATGCTGCAAGGTATAAGAGGCTTTGGTTTGAAAATGAAGTGAGAAGCCATTAATCTTTCTGGAAACCAATTCTTCCATCTATAAAACAGGGATTATAACAAATACTTAATTCATTTTTGTAAGGGCCAACAGAAAAGGTTATATAAAAGTAGTCTATAAAAACTGAAGTGTATCAGAAATTAGGTCTATATTATTCTTAATGCCGATTTAAAACTTCACAGGTTCTGTTGATCATAAAATATGACTTTAGGACATTGAGTGGAACATTTCATAAATATCCCACCCAGGGTAATTCACCGATGGCTGATTATATTTCATAGTGCTCTCAAAGAAGCCAGAGATGACTCAACATCTCTCCATCCTGTTGGGTTCTCCTTGGATGTTTTTCCAATAGAAGCTGCTTTCTTTGGTTTTTTGCAAATCCACACACCAGTTTAAATATTGCAGTATTGCCTCTCCAGCCTTCCTATATGTAGAGGATTTAGGAAGATGTGTGGGTTCCTGAGTTTTACTCACTTATGACAGAAGCTATAATTTGGCAGCAGAGGATACACTGGATAGAAGACTACAGAGCCACACAATTAAAGCAGAAGTCCTAAGCTGGTTTATTGGACTTCCCTGGTGGTTCGAATGGTAAGAGTCTGCCTGCAAATGCAGGAGACTTGGCTTCAGTTCCTGGATTGGGAAGATTCCCTGGAGAAGTGAATGGTTACCCACTCCAGTATTCTTACCTGCAGAGTTTCATGGATAGGGGAGCCTGGCAGGATATACTCCATGGGGTCGCAAAGAATTAGACATGACTGCATCACTAACATTTTCACTTTCACTTCTAATCTGGTTTCTAGTGCTAAAACGTGCTAGGGCCAGTGAGGACAGTGATGTTAAATACTGGCAGATGGAGAAAAGGGACCTAAGGGAGGCAGTAGAGACTAAGCTCTCAGCATCCTCTCAAATTAGCAGCCAAATAGTCAACCCTTCACTTATTTCTCACAAAAATGAAAAGGTAACCAGCACTACTAGAGTTTTACAGATGAAAGTTTAGAGTGGTTTGGTGCTTTGCCCAAATTTATACAATCTTTAAGAAAGGCACTTAGAATTCCAATCTTGGTGACCTGAATTCAGCCCATCATCTCAATCCTAAGGTACAAGATGGGTCAGCTGCTGCCAGATGTCCAAAAAAATGGGAAGATTTGCAGAGAGAGAGTGCTTCTAAGAGCTGACAGACACAGACACTAGTGGGGCTCTATTAACCGCCTTTATGGCTGAGATTTGCCACAGTATTTTTAGATGAGACAAATACTGGCTGAAATGAGTAAAAATAACTCTTGCATGAAGGTAGCGTAACTATTTAAAGTTCAGAGACTTCTCTAGTGGTCCAGTGGCTAAGACTCAACATTTGCAAGGCAGGGGGCCTGGGGTTTCATCCCTGGTCAGGGAACTGGATATCACACACTGCAACTAAAGACGGAGGAGGAAGTGGCAACCTGCTCCAGTGTTCCTGCCTGGGAAATCCCAGGGATGGAGGAGCCTGCTGGGTTGCCATCTATGGGGTCACACAGAGTTGGACACGACTGAAGCGTTTTAGCAGCAGCTAAAGAGCTCACAGGCAGAAACTGAAAAAAAAAAAAAAAAAAAAAGATTCCGCATGCCACAACTAAAGATCTCACATTCTGTAACTAAGTCCTGGAGCAGCCAAATAAATAAATAAAAATTAATATTAAAAAAGTTCAGGTTCTGCTTTCAGAATTGGGTTTAGATTCAAATTCCATCACTTTCTTTGTGATCTGGGGCATTCATTTAAATCTTTTTGCTTCAGTTTCTTCATTGTGAAAAGGAGAATAGTATTGATTCTCCCTCATAGCTTTGTTGTGAGGATTAAGGAAGGTAATTAATTTTAGCTATTATCTTTAGGGAAACTTCAGAGTGCCAGATCTTAGTTGTGTTTATCTGGTGTCTAAACGAACTCTAATCTGGAGGGCAATAGATACAAAAAAAAAAAAAAAAAGACAGAACGGAACCCTAATAAGCATATATATCACCATTAACTTATCTTTCAGAAATTGTTTTTGAGGAAATAGACATTAAGCTGATTTAAAGTTCATAATTGAAGATGTATGGAGAAGCACCAGAGATCGAGTGAACTGAGCTCCCCAGATGTGGCTGTTTTTGTTACAAGTTACACCATAGTTGGCAGCTCCCGTGAGTGACTGCTCCAGCCACATTCCCTCTGTGAGAACTGTCACCACCCACCGCTTGCTGTGAAAGCAGGCAGCTAGGTCCGAGCCTATGACCCACACCGCCCTCCACAGCCATGTGAACTATTCACCCAGGCTGACCAAACAGATCTGCCTCCCAGGATCTTGGGGTGAAAACCCAGGGAATCTAGTCAATCTCTGTCAGATATTTGAGGTAGGAAGACACAGTGTTGGTGCTGGGATAGTCTGTTAGAGGCTGACGCAGAAATGCAGAAGACAGTCAGCAGAAAGGGAGGAAAAACAGACAGAATTGTTTGAGACCCGGTCGCTGGGGTCCAGTCAGGACCCTGCTTTGTGCTATTTATCACTTATGTGGCCTTATTTGACTACTACTGATGTTAAACAACTGCGACTCTGTCGTTTCCTCTTTCATAGGCTCATTGCGATGGTTTAGTGAGACAGCATATGCAAGACCTTTGGAAGGGGGCCTGAGACATGGTACATACTCTGTAATGTTCCCTCTAATAGTCAGCAGCCTCTTACTTCACTATCATGTGTGTTTCCCTCTTCGAGGGTGATCCATTATCACCTGTCTGCAACCAAGAGCGACAAGCAGGAGGACCCCTTGTTCCCAGAGAACTTTCTCATTTCTTAACCCTAGTCTTGCCTCAGAGGAATCTGTGCTACTGGATTCCCTGAAACATCTCTCCATCCTCCCCATAAATTATCTCTATTTTCCCCAGTAATGATAGTTTAATGTTTTAGCCCTTGTATACACATAATCTTTGAGGGAGAAGTGCCAATTTGGGCTGCCCTTTGAGATAATTTGAACAAACTGTTCTTGACATTTTGGTGAACAATTCACTATTAAACATACCCTTGCTCCCTTGCATCTTCCCCTGATGCAGAGCTTGCTTTTGGATACATATAGAAGTTTTGCAGTGCTCTGTTAGAACAGGAATAATCAAAGGGAGTGCAAGGCATGATAGTGATATGAAACTCACAGATCATAAAGATGCCTCTAAATTATTATTATAATCTACATCTAAAATCATTTCTGTTTCATAGCTCCCTCTGGTAAAAAAAAATAAAACTCATAATTCAGTTAGGTAGTTTCTGGGATGTGGTTGCTATTGAAAGAAACTCCAAACATATTCCCTAAGACCCTCTTATGGGTAAGACTGACATAACCATAAAAAATAAAAATGCTATTAAATAGACTATAAATTTCAAAATGATACAGGAATGCAATAACCAGCCAGAGAGTTGAAGGAAATAATAAAAGCAAACAAAACCTAAATAGAACCATGCCCCCCTTTGCTCTGGAGAGATAATATCAAAGACAAAAGGTACTGATCAACAAGCTTCTGCAGTGTGACCCTGCTCAATTGAAGACTTAAGGTTTCAGAGGAGGCCTCATAAAATGCTGCATGGGCAGCCAAACTACAGTGCCCATAAATCACTAGAATTTAAATAAAAGCATTGCAAAATAGATATACAATTTGGTTGTACACAAAATAAATGTACTTTGTTAGAACTAGAAGAAAATCCATGTTTGGAAAATATGCAAACTCTTCCCATAAATCTAAATCAGGGATGATTTCTGGCTCTGAATCTGTGCAGTAATGTGCAAACCATTGCAAAATGAGATTTTGGTGAAACAAGTAATAAAATCAATTAAGAAAGTTTAGTCTTCACTGTAAAATCTAACTAAGCAAATAAAAAACAAAGTTCTTTGTAAAACCCTCAGGGATGAGCTGATCATGGCCTTTCTGGCATTATTATTAAAAGTATTTATTCCAGTGTAGGGACTTTTCCATGCCACTTGGGAGTAAATCTTAGCCAGAATTTATGACCAGCTACACATGCTGAGCTATAATGTAAAGAGTGTCACTTGCAATATCTTTTCCAAGAATGCAGGGCAAAATATGCCACAGTGTTAATCAGGAGACATTCTCCAGCCATGTCCATCACTGAATATCAAGCTCCCAGGGTCAGTGTGCCAGCCATGGTGGACAGAGATTCCAAGTTTAATTAAATATTTCTGTGTCAGACACAATATACCCAAGGTTTCCAACCTACCCCTTTTTCCCATGCTCAAGATATCTTTACTTTGTTCAGACAACTATACCCAGTTTCAGAGCAAGAATCATACAGTCAATTTTCTTTTACCAAATTTTTGTTTTCTGGATTCTCTCACAGTTATGGGTGGATGCATAGTCTATTTCTGTGCAATGAGACATAAACTAAAGTCTTGGAGGTGAGGGTGGGATCTGTTCCTAGGAAAATGGTTTTCTTACAAACAATTTTGCTACTACCATCTGCTTTCAGCTTAGAGCTGCAAAATAGATCATTCATGGTACAAAAATGAAACTTCAAGATAACTGAGCATCTTTATTTACCACTAAGTTATTCTTTTAAATATTAATGCAACATCTTTGTCTATTCTCCTCAGACCTGTCATTGTCCTAAGCTGACAATCAGGTCAGCAGACCTGAGCCTGATAAGGAATTTGAACATTTATTTATGCTTAGTCTGTATTATCTCATGGATTCTTCATCAAATCCTAGGAAGTAGGCATTGCAATTCTGTAAGTTAAAGCACAGAAATGTTGAAATACTTGCCTGAAGCCACAAAACTGGAAAGTGGGAAGGCTGAGTTTTGAATTTGAGAAAGGGTTCAGAGTTCTGCGTCCAATACTATTCCCCCTTTTCCTCCTACGTTCCATTGATACTTCTGTTTTGCAGGACTAGATCTCAGAAATGTGTTGCAAAGGAAAAGGAGGTCTGCATAGCAGAATGCCTAGAAAGGGGTTTCCAATGATCAAGGAAGTGGAAAATGCTTCTCTTCTGGTGTAACTCTGCATGACTTTGAAGTTGTTGGGACTTTAGCCTTAAAATCATACTGCTAGCTCTACATATATTCACCCCAGGAATGAAGTGATCAGGTGAAGGAAGAATTCCATTTGGGTTGGTGAAATATATGAGGTTAGAAAATTATTTTAATGACTGGATCAAGAAAATGTGATTATATATATAATTATGCCTTGAAAAAGGACACTGTCACTTGTAGACCACATGAATGGAACTACAAGATGTTTTGCTAAATGAAATAACCCCAAAAAAGACAGATACTGTATGTATCATTTATACATGAACTCTCTTAAAAATTGAACTCATATAAGCATAGAGTAGGAAAGAGTTTACAGGGACTTGGAGGGAAGGGAGTTGGGTGAAATAGAGAGAGCCTGGTACAAGGATGCAAACTTTTAGTTTTAAGATGAATGAAGTCTGGAGATGTATATATGTATAATAATGTATAATATGGTGACTATAGCTGGTGACACGGTACTGTATAATCAAAACTTGCTAGAACAAAAGAGCATAAATATCCACACACACAAACACAAAGGTAAATATCTGAAAAAATAAAAACCCACCATCCAACCACTCCAAGATAACTGCCATTAAATATGTTTGTGCTGTTTTCACAAGGTACTTATATATCAAATCATCTAAATGTCTACTTTAAATATCTTATAATTTTGTCAATTTTACTGCAAGAAAGCTGAAGAAAAATGTTCATGCTGCTATTTCAGATTTTCTTCTGTTGTTAAACATTACATATAAGTAGATATATGTGTTTTAAACAGAAATAGAATCATATTATATTTCATAATCTTTTTCCTTAAAAAGTCTATAATGAGCATCATTCTATGTTTGAAAAGGAAAAGTCAATATGTCATTCTAAAAGTACAAAAAAGTTTCATTGTTGAAGTCATAAATTCAGATGGAAGTGTGAGTTTCTAGTATTGGCTAATTTCAGGCTTTACATATTCAGATTCTGATAACTACAATTACATTTAATTCACTTCAAGGGAACACAAATGTTCTTTTCCTCTTCTTCCACTGACTTGCTTTACCCTCCTTTATTTTTTCAGATTGAATTCAAGAGGGACTCATCTAAGAAAACAACAACCCTCTAGACTCAGTGGACCATTTTTTCCATAACCCTAATCACCACAGAGAAGAACTTCTTATTTAATTTATGGTACAACCTTAGACCCTGAAACTGTTTCTTTATCCATAATATGGGATAAAAATATTCCCCTGCTCTCTTTTCACAAGTAACCTAAGATTCAGTCTTTTGTTGGTAGTAAAAAAAAATCTTGAAAAATGCAGAGTATTATGTAAAAATGTAAAGTGTTATTATCCATTGTTAATCTGTGTTTTTTAAAGATTTTTTTTAATTGTGAACCATTTATAAAGTCTTTATTGAACTTGTTACAATATTGTTTTTGTTTTAGTTTTTGCTTTTCTCTTTGGGCCAGGAAGCATGAGGCCTGTGGGATCTCAGCTCCCCAACCAGAGATTGAACCATACCCCCTGCATTAAAAGGTAAAGTCTTAACCACTGGACAATCAGGGAAGTCCTTGTTAATGTGTGTTTTTTTTTTTTTTAATTCCTTTTTATGCATTCAGGAGTTCTACTAAATATTCTCAATTTTTTTCAGTGAAAAAGTACCACATCTAAATGTAACTATATAAACTGTATAAAACTTGATTTTTTTTTTTTTTTTGGATGATTTAGTAGAATTTATCTCACTTAGATCTACATGGGCTTGTGCCCTGTGTTTACTCTCTTCCTTCTATTTCACATCTTTTGGACTTAACAAAGGAAGTGACAGAAATACTGAAAAAGGGGCCATGGTATACATTTTTTTTAAAACATGCTCTTCTACAGAGAGAAATAAATCTGACTCTATCATCTTTCAATTCAGGATAGTTCCTCCATTCGAGGTAACTATGTTTGAATGACCACTGCACAGTTCACATGGGACAATGTCACCATGTCTTAGTGACATAGTGGAGGTTTACAATTCAAGACTCAAGACTAAGATAATCATGGGAACATTTAGGAATGGGTCTAAAAGGTTGGATGGGTTTCTGGGACCTCTCGGAAAGCATAGGCAGAGTGGGAGCCAAGGGTGGAGGCTCCCTGAGGGCCCAGGAAGAAAGAAACAGGAGAAGGAGAAGGGTGACAGGGCATTGATGGGGAGGGACAAAGACAAAGCTGACTGGTTCTCTCATTCAGATGCACCATGTGGACCTATTGCATCAGAATAGTGCCCAAGGCTTCCAAGACTTGGCTTTTACAGTAATGTGTTAAATGGGAGAGCTAATAAATTCATACTGCCTGAAGTCTAGCTAAGAATTTCTGCCTTTGTTACTCCTTTATCCTGACTAGGTTTCCACTGACAAGTAGCACCCTCAGTGGGGAGCAGTGCAAGATGGTTTTAGCATGGGGTTGTTCTCTGATGCTACACATTCTACAGATATTTCATTAATAAATCCATTTTTGCATTTTTTTGTGTGTATGGGGGATATACACTATGCCTAAGACTCATTCAAAGATGGTCTCATTTTCATTCTCACTTTACTAATGAAGAAACTGATGACTGGAAGCTATAGTAACTCCTAGTGACTACTCAGCTAACACTGGATGCAGATAGATCTAAGTTTCCTTCAAGCATTGTGGATCTTCTTCAGTTCATCCCCAAAAACGCTTATATACGTTTCTGTTCTACCAAATTGAATTTTGGTTTTCATTTTTCTTGCTTGATCTCAAGTGTATATGCCCACTTCCGGCCAGGAACAAACTCCCTTCTCTGAGAAGGGAACATTGGTGTGTGGGGGTGGGGGTGGGGTGGGGGCAGTCAGTGGGAATGGAAATAACCATCCTCCCTGCTACCCGTCCCAACCCTTTATTAATCCACAGCCAAGGCTTCTGGGGGAGAAATTTAGTCACCCAAACCCATTCTACTTCTACAGCTACAAAATTAGCTGCGGGAAATGGTATTTTTAAAATCTAGTAAGTTCTGGCATCAGATCATTCTATTACTGAGAGAAAGAACAACCATTGGCCCCCCAAATCATTATGGCAACCATAACTATGTTAGGTCCTAGAGTCACACGTGGTTTAAACATGTCAGAAGTGCTGCAGGCTGCAACAAGAGTAGCATTTCTACATGACTTTCAAAAATACACAATAACATTTATCGGGGGAGGGGGAAACTCACTTGAAGTTCTAGAAGGTTATAAATGTAGCAGTGACATGGTAGCAAAGGCTTACCTGTTCTTACCTCTCCTGTTAAAGTAGAGATCCCTTAAATATTTCTATTACACTTTACACCAAAAAGTGGGTAGTGGGAGGTGTGTATCATAAATAACACCACTTCACAAATCCCCTCAGATCTGCCTATGGCTTTAGAAGTTCTCGCCGCCCAGGTCTGCGCTCCCACCCAGGATAAATCACTGCAAAGCGCCATGTCCCCAATGGGGGGTTGTTAATTAGTTTTAAAGGCTCCTGCAGTTCCTCTAGTGCTTCAAGGAAGTACACAAACCCAGCATTCTACAAAAATACCTTTTTTTTATGGTCAGCACAGGCTGAGATTTTATGAGCTTCCCATGGTTGTATGAAAGTTAAGCTATATGCAAATGTGTAAAGCGAAGGCTGTTAAAATTGACTGGGATAAATGCTTTGTTTATCTTGCAGCTGGAATGCAGCAGAAATCCACCTAAATGGGAGGAAAAAAGGCAAAGCACACTGTGCATTGAGCTGTAAGGACTAGGGCAAGATGGCCCCATCCTGCATCTCCAGATGCAGCCCACTGTGCACCCAGCCCAACTGGGGTGCTGCCTTCTGTATTCCTAGAGAGGACAATTTTGTCATAATTGACTAGAACAGGGAGTCTGAGAACTTTGGCATGGTAGAACTGGTCTGCCACTTAGAGGAAAGGAGTCCTTTCCTTCCCTACCAAGTGACACACATGGAAAATGAGATTCACAAGAGTTAACCTCAAAAACAATCCTGACTGTCTCCCTTGCTACATGATAGAACCAGCAAAGACCCTCGTGCTCCTGTGCTTTTGCTCAGTCACTCAGTCTGTCTGACTCTTTGAGAGCCCATGGACTGTAGTCTACCAGGTTCTTCGGTCCATGGACCTTTGCAGGCAAGAATACTGGAGTGGGTTGCCATGTCCTCTTGCAGGGGATCTTCCTGACCCAGGGATTGAAACAGCGTCTCCTGCCTTCTCAGGTGGATTCTTTACCACAGAGCCACCCAGACCGATTGTACGCAAAACATATGGGATTTGATTCACAGTTGAACAAATATTCATTAGTCATCTGTTTGGGACAAGGGACTGTGTTCTGAACACTGGAAGCTCTGAATAAACTCACCTTTCAAAGAATTTATACATCAAATTTTCATCTTGTTGTGATAAAAAGCTACTCCGTGTGACGCATATCATCTTTCTTCCACATCTCAGTAAGATAAAACTCAACATTCCCCAGAAGGTGGGATGCTAATATTCAGTTCAGTTCAGTTGCTCAGTTATGTCTGACTCTTTGCGACCCCATGAACCCCAGCGCACCAGGCTTCCCTGTCCATCACCAACTCCCAGAGTCCACCCAAACTGATGGCCATTGATTCGGTGATGCCATACAACCATCTCATCTTCTGGCATCCCCTTCTCCTCCTGCCCTCAATCTTTCCCAGCATCAGAGTCTTTTCCAATGAGTCAGTTCTTGGCATCAGGTGGCAAAAGTATTGAAGTTTCAGCTTCAACATCAGTCCTTCCAATGAACACCCAGGACTGATCTCCTTTAGGATGGACTGGTGGGATACCCTTGCAGTCCAAGGGACTCTCAAGAGTCTTCTCCCACACCACAGTTTAAAAGCATCAGTTCTTCGGTGCTCAGCTTTCTTCACAGTCCAACTTTCACATCCATTCATGACTACTGGAAAAACCATAGCCTTGACTAGAAGGACCTTTGTTGGCAAAGTAATGTCTCTGCTCTTTAATATGCTATCTAGGTTGCTCATAACTTTCCTTCCAAGGAGTAAGAGTCTTTTAATTTCATGGCTGCAGTCATCATCTGCAGTGATTTTGGAGACCAGAAAAATAAAATTATCCACTGTTTGCACTGTTTCCCCATCTATCTACCATGAAGTGATGGGACCAGAGGCCATGATCTTAGTTTTCTGAATGTTGAGCTTTAGGTCAACTTTTTCATTCTCCTCTTTCACTTTCATTAAGATGCTCTTTAGTTCTTCACTTTCTTCCATAAGGGTAGTGTCGTCTGCATATCTGAAGTTATTGATATTTCTTCCGGCAATCTTGATTCCAGCTGTGCTTCCTCCAGCCCAGCCTTCCTCATGATGTACTCTGCATCTAAGTTAAATAAGCAGGGTGACAACCCACAGTCTTGATGTACTTCTTTTCCTATTTGGAACACGTCTGTTGTTCCATATCCAGTTCTAACTGTTGCTTCCTGACCTGCATACAGGTTTCTCAAGAGGCACTTCTGGTGGACTGGTATTGCCATCTTTTTCAGAATTTTCCACAGTTTATTGTGATCCACACAGTCAAAGGCTTTGGCATAGTCCATAAAGCAGAAATAGATGTTTTTTTGGAACTCTCTTGCTTTTTCAATATCCAGCAGATGTTGGCAATTTGATCTGTGGTTCTTCTGCTTTTCTAAAACCAGCTTGAACATCTGGAAATTCACAGTTCACATATTGCTGAAGCCTGGCTTGGGGAATTTTGAAACAGGGGGAAACAATATAATGGGAAAGACTAAAGATCTCTTCAAGAAAATCAGAGATTCCAAGGGAACATTTCATGCAAAGAAGGACTCAATAAAGGACAAAAATGGTATGGAACTAAAAGAAGCAGAAGATATTAAGAAGAGGTGGCATAAAAAAGATCTTCACGACCCAGATAATAACAAAGCTGTTATTATCTCACACTCACCTAGAGCCGGCCATCCTGGAATGTGAAGTCAGGTGGGCCTTAGGAAGCATCACTATGAACAAAGCTAGTGGAGGTAATGGAATTCCAGTTGACCTATTTCAAATCCTAAAAGATGATGCTGTGAAAGTGCAGTACTCAAATTTGTCAGCAAATTAGGAAAAGTCCGAAGTGGCCACAGGACTGGAAAAGGTCAGTTTTCATTCCAATCCCATAGTAAGTTCCACACTTGTGTATCAACTATCGACTAAAGAAGTTTCTTGATCTGAGTCACAAAATTGGTAGCAGTGGCTATTACTTAGTCATGTAATATAGTTCTGATAGCTGAAAGAACAGTAGGATTCAGGACTCTTTAAAACATAAAAGAGCTACTCAAGCAAATATACAGACATTAAAACAGCTAAAATGTACATGGCTAAATGCCAAAACACCAGCTAAGATTCACTTTTGAGCCAACAGACGAAATAAAACATACTACTTGATATATATACTTCCATTTGTTCTTACCTGATTTATAGCCACCCTGACTCCAGCCTTCATTCTCTTTGGTCAATTCTCCTAAATACTCCTATTCCCTTTATGGTCATCCAGCCTTTATTATGAAACCTACAAATGAACCTTTTTTTTTTTTTTTTGTATTTATGGTTATGGAATTTATCTCCTTAGGGAATATCAGAGAACTTAGAGAACTCAATGCTTCCAGGTTACAGAAAAAAATTTATTCCCATATTTCTGCAATTACCTAGAATAATTTTCCTTTTGCATCCCCTTGCTATAGACACGTGGCCAGCCATTGCCCCATTGTATTTTCCTAATCTGCCTGGAAATTACAACTGATTTATCAGTCCTACCAGACAATTTTACAGTTTTGTATTGCTCTTTTAAGATAATAGAATCAAGATGTTCAGAGCAACCAAATGTTTTGGGTTTTTTTAATTAAACAAACAAGAGGACTTTTACAACTTTACTTCAGGTACACAATATGTTAAAAAAAAAAAAAAAACAACCTCTTTTTAAAAATTCAGATGGTTATCAAGATGGTTAAGTCAAATCTAAGGGAAGAAAACCAGAGCCTCTTAAGGTCTGGGTGGGGTGATGCTGAGCATAGCCAACAGATGGACAGTGATTGAGCTGAATCCCCAGAAGCTGAGGGAGAGTCACAGATGAAGAGAGAAAAGTTGCATATGTAGTAAAAGTGTCTGGCAAAATAGACTATTTTGATAATCAAGTAACATCACATGACATAGAAGTGTATGATGTAGACACATAAACTCCAGATGACTTAAAATGTTACTTTAAACAATAAAAATGTAGCATTCTAAAATCATACATACACATTTCACTCACTACTGTGGTTACTTGAGGGTGGTAGATTCTTTAAGCTGGAAAAAAGACAATTCAGAAGTCAGGTACTCAACTCAGGAATATATTTTAAATATATGATAAACAAAGAAATAATGACATTAACAAGTAATATGCCCTTGAAAATAAAGCACTAACATGATAACAGACAAATGGACCCTGAACATGAACAAATGTTTTAAAAAGAGGAAATATAAATATAATATAGCTAATAAACATGTAAGAGAATGTTTAACTTCACTAGAAAATAGGAGAGAAATGCATATTAAAGTGAAGGCATACTCTATTCGCTCTCACATTGTTTCAAGGTTGGTGACAGTGCAGTGAGGCAGGATTTTTTCAAATGTTTCTGTTAGGAGAATAAAATAACACAATGTTCCTTGTAAATCAATTTGATTCTGTGTTTCAAGATAGTTAAACATTTTCTACTGTTTTACCAAATGATTCTGTTTCTCAGTATGTATTTTAAAGGAAAAAAAAAAAAACCTTTAAATGTACAAAAAGATGCTCACAACATAACAGCAAAAAAGAAAACGAAAACATTCAACATGTCCAATTTAGCAGATGTGGTCATTCTATTTCCAAATGCTCATTCACAGGAAGGTAACAGCTTATGTTCCCAAAGAATGACTATAGATGAGAAATAAAATGATCGTTTCAATACTCAGTTATCAAAAAAAGCAGGAAAAGGATTAAAAATATACTGCCAGTGATTTGTGATCAAGGAATGAAGACATTTTTTTCTTTTTTTTTTAAAGATTAATATTCTTTTTTCTTTTAAGGAGTTAATGGGAGTACTTTGGAGATGTTAGCTATTATGTTACAAACATTTTTTTTTTTTTTAATGCAAAGGAAATATAGCAAATGTACAGACTTGACAAATGTAAAGCAATCTGTTCTGTTAAGAACAAGTTGCTTGTTTGGACTTGACTAAAGTGTTGAATCTAGTTATCTATAGACAGCAATATATATCTCTAACCTGTGATAATTAGATTGTGGGTTTCTATCTGGGACAAGGACAATGCACCATTCAGATGATTGGGTAAAAGAAGTATGTGCAAGGGCCAAGATCAGATGACTGATTCATGACTCCCTCCTGAGACCGCACTGCCGAGCCAGGGTCATCGAGTCCCACAGCTCAAAGGGCAGACTTACAGGAAGTAGAAAAGTTCGCCAGGCTCGTTACTGCCACCTGCCAGAAAATAACATTTGGCTACAGTCATCGAAATATATGGAATCTCCCCGCCAATGCCCAAGAAGGCAATGGCACCCCACTCCAGTACTCTTGCCTGGAAAATCCCATGGATGGCGGCGGAGCCTGGTAGGCTGCAGTCTATGGGGTCGCGAAGAGTCGGACACGACTGAGCGGCTTCACTTTCACTTTTGTGCATCGGAGAAGGAAATGGCAACCCACTCCAGTGTTCTTGCCTGGAGAATCCCAGGGACGGCAGAGCCGGGTGGGCTGCAGTCCACAGGGTTGCAAAGCGTCCGACAGGACTAGGCACTGAGCATGCAACCTGCGCCCTCACTGAAGTAAAAGGCACCCCTTGAAGTCGGAGTGCGCCGTGGAAAAAACTTGGTAATGCAGTCTCGAGTCAAGTTACAGGACAGAGTGACTGCCGTCCAAGATGAGAGCGCACTTGGAGGATAGGTCTAGAAGAGACAGGCAGTGAGGAATGAGTGGAGGAAATGACCACTCCGTCCCCTGACCGCCACTTCCCTGCTCCTCTTAGTGATATGGGACATCCACACCTAAAGGAGTGGGAATAGGATCGCGTCTGAGCAGCCTGTGAAGTGACCTGTGGGGAGAGAGGGTGTGATGGGGCTGAGAGGAGCAAGGCAACTTAGCACATGGCTCGGAAGTGTGCAGTTAGAAGGAAGCATCACCTTAGTTTATAAGATTAGGAAGAAAATTCTTCCCGTGTGGGTTTCTCTTAGGATGAAGGACCCATGAATTTATATATGTTGACTTGGCAAGTGATAAACACTTAAAAATGATAACAATCATGTAAGTACCAATTTCATCCCACATAGCAAATTGTAGAGAAACTCTTACTGACACTTGTAAGTATTCTTCATGTTGTATTAGAAGGAGCCAGGCAGCCAAGACTCCATCAACATTGATAACAGGTCTAGTTCCACCAGTACCAGCTACAGAGGAAACCTCTTAAATTCCTTGAATCTCCATTTCCTCATGTGTAGAGTAGGAATAAGAGTAACATTTCCCCTTCCCAATGAAATCTCATTTGTAGAGTGACTCTGCACATTTCAAGAATCCACATAAATGCAAAGGATAGTGTGTGTGTGTGTCTGTGTGTGCATGATATATGTGTTGTGTGTCTCTATGTTATATGTGTGTTTTCTTGTATGTTTGTGTTTTATAGTCCTTCTTAGTACCTATTTCTTTGTTTTCAGTTGTAATAAAGACCTCGTGCATACATGCCAAGCCATTTCAGTTGTGTTCGACTCTGCAACCCTATGAGCCATAGTTTGCCAGGCTCCTCTGTCCATAGGATTTCCAGGCACAAATACTGGAGTGGGTTGCCATTTGCTTCTCCAGGTGATCTTCATGACTCAGGGATCAAACCCACATCTCTTAGATTTCCTGCATTGGCAGGCAGATTCTTTACCACCAATGTCACCTGGGAAGCCAGAAAAATGTAAAATGAACTCACACACTATGTTTCTGCTCTGTTTCTCTTTTGGGGAGGAACAGGAACCCAGGCAAGACAGCAGAAGGCAGGAGCTAAGCCTTGCATTTTGCGAGTTGGAGCAAGCAAAGAGAAAGCTGGCTAAAAAATGGTCCAGGTTTTGAAATCTGAAGATCTCATTCTTTTAACAGTGTCCAGCTGGCCCATGGGAGCCACTTCCTGGTGGCTCCTGGGAAGCTTTCCTTGAACTTGGTAAATGCAGCTTGGACCTGATCGAGAATGCTTCCTAGCTAAGTGTTTCAGCTTTATTCAAGAGGGAGAGAGGAGAATCCATTCTCGAGCACAGGATTGTGCATGGTTTCCATATGAACCCATGAGTTCCCACCTGCCAGTTAAGACTATAGGTTTCCTGCCATCTCGCCATATCTAACACCAAAGTGAATGTGAATAGAATAATTCATCACTCATCTGCCCCTTACTCTAATAAAAATGCTAGAGTTTTATTTTTTTTTAATTGTTTTTGCCATACAATGTCATGATATCACCATGGGTTTACATATGCTTCCCCTCCAAAACCCCACTCCCTCCTCCCTCCCCCCCAGGAAATCTCGCTGCACCAGCCCCGAGCATCAATCCTGGGCTGGCGATTGATTAGATATATGATAATTAACTTGTTTCAATGCCCTTCTCCCATATCATCCCACCCTTACTCTCATCCACAAAGTCCATGAGTCTATTCTATACCATCTGCATTCCTTTTGCTGTCTTGCATGTTGGGTTCTCGTTACCGTCTTTCTAAATTCCATATATATGTGTTAATATACTGTATTGTTGTTTTTGCTTCTGGCTTACTTCACTCTGGATAATGGGCTCCAGTTTCGTCCATCTGAGTAGAATTGCTTCAAATGATTTTTTTTTTTTTAATGCTGAGTAATATTCCATTGTGTATATGTACCACAGCTTTCTTATCCATTCGTCAGTTGATGGGCATCTAGGTTGCTTCCATGTCCTGGCTATTGTAAACAATGCAGCGATGAACATTGGGGTACTCTTGGCTCTTTCAACTCTGGTTTCCTCGGTGTATATGCCCAGCAGTGGGATTGCTGGGTCATATGGCAGGACTATTTGCAGCTTTTTAAGGAACCTCCACACTGTTTTCCATAGTGGCTGTACTAGTTTGCATTCCCACCAACAGTGTAAGAGGGTTCCCTTTTCTCCACATCCTCTCTAGCATTTATTGCTTGTAGTCTTTTGGATGGCAGCCATTCTGACTGGTGTAAAGTGGTACCTCATTGTAGTTTTGATTTGCATTTCTCTGATAATGAGTGATGTTGAGCATCTTTTCATGTGTTTGTTGGCCATTTTTATATCTTCTTTGGAGAAATGTCTGTTAAGTTCTTTGGCCCACTTTTTAATTGGGTTGTTTATTTTTCTCGAATGGAGCTGCAGGAGTTGCTTGTATATTTTTGAGATTAATTGTTTGTCTGTTGCTTCATTGGCTATTATTTTCTCCCATTCTGAAGTCTGTCTTTTCACCTTGCTTATAGTTTCCTTTGTTGCGCAAAAGCTTTTAATTTTAATTAGGTCCCATTTGTTTATTCATGTTTTTATTTCCAATATTCTGGGAGGTGGGTCATGTAGTATCCCGCTTTGGGTTATGGCAGAGTTTTAAAATTAGAGTGAAAACATATACAGGTTCTAACTTTGTAAATAAAAAAAAGAAAGTCAATCAATGTTAACAACTTATTTTCTGGGGGACTTTTGGCGTGTTTGCACTCTCTCCAGTACATAGATTCGGAAATCAAAGAGTACCAGATGAAAAAGTTTCTTTGGTCTGAATATTCACCTGTTAGCACAGATCTCATCTAAAAAAGGTATTTGTGCAGATTCGTTCTCTTCTTCCTGTGCTTATTTTTGATGTAAATGACTTGCTAACATTGAGCTTCATTAACTCTAAAATATGTGAGCCTTATATTTTTCATTTTTTCTGTTTGCAGTATTCAAAAAAGTGTTTCAAAAGTTATGAAAAAATTATTTCTAGTGAGACTAAAGTCACAGCGTGCAGGTGATTTGAGGCATAGGTATCCGCATTCCATCATTCCATAAAGGTTAGGTGGTTTGGTGGTTAAGTATCCACTTGCCAATGCAGGAGACATAGGAGACTTGGGTTCTATCCCTGGGCCAGGAAGATCCTCTGGCCCACTCCAATAACCTTGCCAGAAAATTCCCATGGACAAAGGAGCCTGGTGGGCTCTAGCCCACTGGGTCTCAAAGAGCCAGACATGACTGAGCACACAAATATTACACATTTTCCATATAGGTGAAGGAAGCATTTTTACAATTCTAAAATTTAGTATAATAATGTCATTCAGGTATGATTTTTCTTTCCCTTTCAAAGTTTTCTTAATTCTGATTATCCTAGCTATCCCCAAGATACATACAGGAGCACCTATATCTTAATGGTCAGCACAGATAGCAATATTTTTCTGTGGTATGGATGGAAGATGGTGTCAGCATGGCCCCACACCCGATAGATGGTAATGATGCTAGGAAAATTGGAGGAGGCAGTAACTGCAGAATGTGGAAGATGCTGACTGCTATCTTATCCAAACTGTCAACATTTGGTCTTCTCTAATTTAACCCTCGTCTCCCACTACCCTCTCTCCACACATGTACTGATCCTTATGACTTGCAAAAGTCTCCAATGACGTAGGGCTTCTGACTCCTACGGTCTGCTCATCAAGCCTGCATTCTTTGAACTAAATCTCAACTCCCTTCATGACTTTCCCACCTACATCATTTCCAATTTCTCTTTAACATGCACTCTCACCATAAGCTATATAGAGTCTCCAGTGATTTCAAACACGAGAGTCCCCTAATTTAGGTTCCAGCAAGCTGAACATGACATAGCAGTTCACCAGAGGAGACAGATGTGAAGGTACACGTACTGAATTAGATTCATCCTGCTTGTGCTCAGTCACATCTGACTCTCTGAGATCCCATGGACTGTATGTCACCTGGCTCCTCTGATGGGATTTCCCATGCAAGAATACTGGAGTGGGTTGCCATTTGCTTCTCCACTGAATTAGATTGTACATGATTGAAGAGAACTTTAACTTTTAGAGACTTTCACACTAACCTAAAATACAATTTCATTCTTGATACTTTACAGATTTGAATGCCATAGTGTGGATCTGTTGAGGAGTACCGCCACATTTTGCTTTCAACCGTTAAGTGATTGAAGCAACAACAGTTCACAAAGTACCTGCAATGTCTCACTCAGCTAAGTATTTATTTATGTATTTAATACTCACAGTGAATTGGTGAGTCAAGGCAATAATTACTCTTACTTTAGACATAAGAAAGTTGTGTATCAACAAGCTTAAGTGACCTATCCAAGGACAAACAACCAGTAAGTGAACACAGATTCAAAGTTAGATCTGGTTGACTTTTTTTGTCAAGGCAAACTTCCTGGAGGAGATGGTTTGATTTTCAGTTTGAATGAAGATCTGTTTATCATTTACACTTCTGAATATTTGCTTAGTTTACTCGTATGCTACCCTTGTCATCTGCGTTTTGTATAAAACTCAGTTGATTTCAATACTCCAGCACAAATTCACCCTATTTCTCCTTTTTACTGCACTGGTAAACTTCATGAAGTCAGGAAGTAAAACTATGCTGCTAATTATTTAATTATCATTATTATTATTATTAAGCCTCAATGTCTAGCACAGTGCTTGGCACATGGATGGTGATCAATATCTCTTAAATGAATAACTGAGAAGCAGGTATAGACATGGATATAGAGAATGAACTTGTGGACATTGCAGTGGCAGGGAAGGAGAGGGTGGGGTGAATTGAGAGTAGCATTGACATAAATACACTATGTGTAAAATACTTGGCTAGTGGGAAGCTGCTGTATAGCACAGGGAGATCAACCTGGTGCTCTGTGATGATTTAGAGGGGTGGGTTGGGGCAGGTGGGAGGAAAGCTAAAGAAGGATGGAATATATATACATATATACACACACACACACTTAGACATACACACACACACAGCTGATTCACTTCATTGTGCAGCATAAACTAACACAACGTTGCAAACCAATTATACTCCAATTAAAAACATTAACAAATTAAAAAAGTGAGAAGCAGGTCTTAGGCTCTGCTTTGTACCAGCGTTTCAAGGGGCCTCAGAGAAGTAGACAAGCCAACTCATTGAGGGACACTGAGCAGCTGGTCACTCAAGCA
Organism: Antilocapra americana; assembly: GCA_007570785.1. NCBI lineage: Eukaryota > Metazoa > Chordata > Mammalia > Artiodactyla > Antilocapridae > Antilocapra > Antilocapra americana. The sequence goes on from ML661923.1 coordinate 587,659, forward strand.
AGACTTTTCTGGATACCTAAGCAGCCAAACTAGAGCCAGATTAAGATAAGTCTCAAGGAGGTGGATTCAGGGGTCTGTCCTCAAAAAGCTCAAAATCTGATTCAGTTCCATCATTCAGTACATTTCTTATGGGCTATACCATGCCACCAGTGATGTAAATAAAGCATTCAGCTTTCTTGCAGAATTGTTACTCCACTATCCTTCATGTAATAATGCAGCACTTTGTAACAAGCTTTATAATGAGGCTATGAATTAAAGTGAAACATGGCTTTTCTGAGGTACAATATGCATCACAACAGCCTGTATTAACAATTTAAAACCATATAACGTGCTTTATAAGCTAATAAAGTAGCTGCTTCTAAATGATTTAGCAAATATGAATAATGCATCCAGAAATAACTTACAGGAACAGGGCCAGCCTCCTCCCCTCCTGCACTAGCTGGCTTTCTCCACAGATGATACTGAGGACGCTTGGGAGCTGAGTTCCTGAGTTCTGCCACCAGTCTCCTGCTCTGCCAGGAAGCCTGCCCAAATTCTCCCTAGAGACTCCCTGCCTATTCGCCTAGTCCCGATGGATGGTCCAGCCACCTTCCCTGCCTCTTCCTACTTCTGCTTATCTTTCTAACCCCTTTAGATTCCCCTGTTTAAGGCTTCCTTCATTTGAGCATTTCCCTCATCTTTCCTGCTTCATACAAGAGAGGCCAGGGACTATCATAGAAAGTTGCCTATAGGAGTAGTGATATATAGATGATGAAGCAGTCAGTAGGATTCAGTAGTCAGAAGGGGGAACTCTGAGAGCTCATAGCCTAGAAAGAGAACAATTACATATAGTTTTCAGGCTTCTAAGAGATAAACGTAAGAGTTTAAAGCACCCAAACCCTTACATACTAACTAGACGTGATGCTCAGTACTTCATCTTCTGAACAAGGCACTTGTAAAATTTAACAGTGAGTATTTAAAGACTCAAAAATATGTTGGATCTCTGGGCTTTCTGCGGGGAGCAAATGGCATGAGAGGGCTTGATTCTAGAAATACATGCTAAAAAAAAATAGAAATCCATGCATATGCATACTAAGCCCAAAACATATAGGAGTCATTTTCAAGAGAACATTGCTTTTACCTGACAATGAGAACCAGTTACCTCTTTAGAAACCCACCAGACAGCCTAAACAAACTAAACAGACTTGATTTCTAACTGTCACAAGCACTTGTTGGGAGGGAAAAGGACTCATGGTTGCTATAATCTCCCAGCAGAGAAGCACATGGTGAACAAACTCAGAATTGGCTGGGATACTGAGAGAAAAGTCGACTTTCTACAGATGTATGAAATGTATGTGGAGGCTGGAAAATGGATTAGGAGTCTAGAGAGCCCTAGTCACAGACGTGCCCGAACCTCCACAAAAACTCATTCCTACAACAAATGCAAAGGGGTAATGTGTGGAGGCCACCTGCAGGGTAGAAAGCAGAGAAAAATCCTTTTTTTGCAAGTAGACTGCAGCTTTCCTCTGAAAGTTAGAATGGGGCAGCCAAGAGGATAGAGATCTCTACAGGCACAGAAAGCAGGGGGCAGTGAAGGGGATGGATGACAAAGAGCATTCCCAGCAACCCCAAAGCTTAGTGCTGGTCTGTAAAGGAGTGAGAGGTTTTCAGCATTCAGAAAGCTGGAAGCTTATCTGTACAACATAGAGAGATCTCTGGAATATCTCCAGGGTTCTTATTCCAAGCTGTTCTAAAGGAAATAATTCTAATATGGCCCTCAGAATTTTGAAACTTAGAGTCAATTAATTCAGTTAAACCTACAATCACATCCAGACCATCAAAAAATTAAACTCAGATCCCTTCTGATTACTATTCACAGCACTGTGCCCAAAAGGTAGAAATAGCCAAAATGTCAATTGGTGGGTTATTGGATGAACAAATGGTGCTATATGCATACAATGGACTATTACCAAACTTGAAAGGAATTAAGTAGCAGTACATGCTAGCAGCATGGTGTGTTAGCTGTGTGCTTAGTTGTGTCTGACTCTTTGCAACCCTATGGTCTGAAACCCTCCAGGCTCCTCTTGGCCATAATTCAGGCAATAATATTGGAGTGCATTGCCATGCCCTTCTCCAGAGAATCTTCCTGGACCCAGGGATCAAACTCATATCTTTTGTGTCTTCCTGCTTTAACAGGCAGTTTCTTTACCACTGAGCCACCTGGGAAGCCACAAAAGGTAAGGGTTAGGTATGGATATACCTCTAAATCGCTATGCTAACTGAAAGAAGCCAAAGAAACTCAAACATTGCATGATCTCATTTACATGAATTATTCAGAATAGTTCCTTCGGAATAGTTCAAAATCCTCCAAGACAGACTTCAACAGCATGTGAACTGAGAAATTCCAGATTTACAAGCTGGATTTAGAAAAGGCAGAGGAACCAGAGATCAAATTGCCAACATCTGTTAGGTCATAGAGAAAGCAAGAGAATTCCAGAAAAACATCTATTTCTGCTTTATTGACTATATCAAATCCTTTGACTGTATGGATCATAACAAGCTATGGAAAATTCTGAGAGATGGGAATACCAAACCACCTGACCTGCCTCCTGAGAAATCTGTATGCAGGTCAAGAAGCAACATTTAGAACCAGACGTGGAACAATGGACTGGCTCTAACTGGGGAAAGGAGTACGTCAAGGCTGTATATTGTCACCCTACTTATTTAACTTATATGTAGAGTACATCATGCAAAATGCGAGGCTGGCTGAAGCACAAGCTAGAATCAAGGTTGTTGGGAGAAATATCAATAACCTCAGATATGCAGATGACACCACCCTCATAGCAGAAAATGAAGAAGAACTAAAGAGCTTCTTGATGAAGGTGAAAGAGGAGAGTGAAAAAGCTGACTTAAAACTCAACATTCAAAAAACAAAGATCATGATATCCAGTCCCATCACTTCATAGCAAATAGATGGGGAAACAATGGAAACGGTAACAGATTTTATTTTCTTGGGCTCCAACATCACTGTGGATGGTGACTGCAACCATGAAATTAAAAGACACTTGATCCTTGGAAGAAAAGCTATGACAAACTTAGATAGCATATTAAAAAGCAGAGACAGGACTTTGCCGACAAAGGTTCATATAGTCAAAGCTATGGTTTTTCCTGTAGTTATGTACAGATGTGAGAGTTGGACCATGGAAGAAGGCTGAACACCAAAAAATCAATGCTTTTGAACTGTGGTGTTGAAGAAGACTTTTGAGAGTCCCTTGGATTGCAAGGAGATCAAACCAGTCAATCCTAAAAGAAATAAACCCTGAATATTCACTGGAAGTCCTTCCTTCATTGGAAGGACTGATGCTGAAGCTGAAGCTCCAATACTTTGGCCACCTAATGTGAAGAGTCAGCCAATCAGAAAAGATCTTGATGCTGGGAAAGATTGAAGGCAGGAGGAGAAGGGGACTACAGTGGACCGGATGGTTGGATGGTTTCACTGACTCAATGGGCATGAGTTGGGCAAACTCCAGGAGATGGTGAAGGACAGGGAAGCCTGGAATGCTGTAGTCCATGGGGTCGCAAAGAGTTGGACCTGAGTAAGCAGCTGAACAACAAACAACAATTCAGAATAGATAAATTCATAGAGACAGAACATAGATTGGTGGTTGCGAGAGGCTGGGAGAGAGAAGAATGGAGAGAGAAACTGCTTAATGAGTAAGAGACTTTACTGTGAATGGAGAGAAATTGATTAATGAGTAAAAGGTCTTACTCTGGAGTGATTGAAATGTTTTGAAACTAGATAAAAGTGGTAGTTGAGCACCATTGTGAATGTAGAATGCTTCTGAATTGTTCATTTTAAAATAGCCAATTTCATGTTATGTGAATTTCACTACAATATTTAGGAAAAATAAAGCAAAAATGGTTAGAATTAAAGGGAAACATAAAGAAATTTTGTATTAGAAATATAAATAAATATGCAATTTCAATAATGCATATAAAACAGATTAAAAAAGCCATTAAGGATAGAGAATGTGGGAATAAACTGCAATAACAACAATAACAAATGATTATCAACCAACTTGACTAGGTTTGCATTTAGAGAACACTGCACTCCATACTGAAAACCACACATTAACTTTAAAGGAACATGTCACATTGATTAAAATGAACCATACGCTGAGCCAGAGAACACATTCAATGAATATTTTACCATTGAAATAAGCAGAACATATTTTCTGGCTGCAATAGTATTCAATTTAAAATCAACAATAAGATCATGAAGAAAAAAAAAATCTCTAAATTGTGAGAAATGAAACAATACAACTTCAAGTAAGTTATAAATAAAACATACATCAGAGAGGAAATTAGAGATTATTTCAAACACAATAATAATGAAAACATCAACTATCAAAATATATGAAATAAAGTTAAGTTGTAATCATGAGTTTCATAGCTTTGTGTGCTTAGACGCTCAGTTGTGTCTGACTGTTTGAGACCCCATAGACTGTAGCCCAACAGGCTCCTCTGTCTATGGAATTCTCCCAGCAAGAATACCAGAGTGGGGTGCCTTTTCCTTCTCTAGGGGATCTTCCTGACCCTGGAATCAAATCGGAGTCTCTTATGCCTCATGCATTGGCAGGCAGATTAGCGCCACCTGGGAAGCCCAATGTATTTTTAGCTTTAAATGTCTATATTAGAAAATAGAAAAGTGCAAAATTAGTAATCTAATATTCCAGTGTGTGAAGGTAACAAAAGAAGAATAAAATATGTCCAAAATAAGAAGAAAAACAAATAAAAGCAAAAATGAATTAAGTAGGAAATGGACAAGTGATATAGAAATCAGCAATTGAAATTGACTGAAGCAAAGTTGAAGTTGTTTCTATGAAAAAATTAATAATGTTAATAAAAACCCAAGATGACTTATCAAGGAACATAACACAAAATTCAAACTATCAACATTAGAAATACACAAAGGAACCATGACTATAGATCTTATAAGCACTAATGATAATAAGGAGATATTATAAATGACTTCATGGAAATAATTTTGAGAGTAACAAATTTATTCAAAATAAGTGATGCAAAACAAAATTAAAAACCTGAATAGCCTTATACTATTAAAGTAATTAAATTATAATCAGAAACTTTTCTGTATAGAATCTCCAGGCCTGGATGATTTCACTTTGAATTTTATTTAACATTTAAAGAAGAATAACATCAATTCTACACAAGTATATTTCAGGAAACAGATAAAGAAGGAACAATTTGCAATTAGCCTTATGGGCCAATGTAATTCTAACATGGGAAATAAATTCTAAAAAATAATTACAAGCCCATATTTTATATAATAGACACAATATTCCTTAACTAAATATTAGCCAACTAAATCTTCAAGTATTTAATGAAGGTGATATATTATAGCCAAGTGGGGATTTTGTCAAGAGAACAAAGCTGATTTAACATAAAAAAAATAAGCTATATGATTCATTATTTTTACAGAATAAAAGTAAAAAATCATATGTTCATTCTAATAGATGTAAAAATATTTGACAAAATTGAATATTTGTTTATAATTTATGAGAATCTAGAGAAAAATGGAAAACTTCTTCAATATTGATGTTGTATATGTAGAAGACATTGACAACATCACATTTGATGATACCAAATTATTGGACACTTTTAAATAGAAGAATGAAGAAAGTTATTCATTATCATAACTTCTATTAAATGTTGTACTTTGAGTTCTGTGCATTAAAGCAAGAGAGGGAAATGAAATATACAAATGTGATAGAAAAAGAAAGCTTATTATTCTTCAAAGATAATGTTTTGTATGTAGAAAACATGAAATCTACAGAAAAGATAATAGGAAATGAATAAACAAACCTACTAAAGAATAAAAGGTTGTGGGATCATATAAATATATTTGGTTTTTGTCCCTGGTTCCTGACAGAAAGCTCCTAATTCTGCTGGAATTTCCTGGGTGATGTGTCTTAAATTTTTTTTAAACTGTTTATTTTTCTTTTTTATGTGGACCATTTCCAAAGTCTTTATTGAATCTGTTACAACATTGCTTCTGCTGTTTATGTTCTGGTTTTTTGGCCAAGAGTCTTATGGGATCTTAACTCCCCAGCCAGGAGGTGAACCTTCACCCCCTGCATTGGAAGGTGAAATGTTAACCACTGGACTGCCGGGAAGGTCCTGATAAAAGTGTCTTTTGTTTAAATATGGATACTCTTGGCCAGCCCCTAGTTTTCCAATGGGGGTGGTCACCAGAGAAATCAAGCCTTGATGTGAGGCCTGGAACTTTCAGTTCTATTCCTCCAACCTTGAGAAAGGAGAGAACTGGGGATTGAGTAAATAATCAGTCATACCTATATAGAGCTTCCCAGGTGACACTAGTGGTAAAAACGTGCCTGCCGTTGCAGGAGGTACAAGAGACCTGGGCTTGATCCCTGGGTCGGGAAGATCCCTAGGAGCAGGGAATGGCTACCCACTCCAGTATTCTTGGCTGGAGCATCCCATGTACAGAGAAGCTTTTGGGCTACAGTGATGGGATTACAAAGAGTCGGACACAACTGAGAGACTAACACTTACACTTCACTTCAAGTACAGGCAAGACTACTATGTAGTAATCAAAAAAATTTCTCAGGAATGTGGGCATGAAGAAGGTTGACTGGAATGGAAATACAAAGGAATTATCAGATTTGATGGGAACATTTGAAATGTCATGAGTGGTAGTTACATGCATATAGAAAACTCTCAAAAATAATAGAAAGGAACATTTAAGTTCGGCATAAATCATGACTTAATATGATATTACCATCAAAAAACAAAAAGAAAGTCACTGTAACAATAAGTTAGTAGTCTGTCACCACTTATCTTGACTCTTGTGGCAAAATTTTCCTATTAGGTAGAGATGAGGAGGGTAGAGAATACTGAACTTTCTTTAACAAAAATAGTATCAGTCAGCATTTCAAATGATTGCTTTCGCTACTACAGTGATAATAATAAACAGATTACTATATTGAACACTCACTAAGTCTTCATCTTCTTGACACAGAAGAAAGGGGTAGAAACTTGAACAACTGGTAATATCATTACTCCTGAACAGTGAATCCAGGAACTGAACCTCAGTCTGACTCCAGAGTCTCTGTTTTTAACCACTGCTCTGGTCTGCCTCCTGTAAATTTCTTGTTTCTAACACTGGAAAAATAGGCTTGAAGTGCAACAGAAAAAAATGGTAAAAGCAAACCACAGGGATGTAAGCTAAAATGCCTAAAGTTTCTCTAAAGAATGATTCACACTAAGCTTACATGAGAAAAATGAAATTTCAACAGTAAATTACCAGGTAATACTCAACACTTGGAAAGGTACATAATGCCAGCTATTGGTGAAGATGTGACAAGACAAGGACTCTGGGTCATTGATTATGTCAGTGTCCTCAAGCCATTTTGGAAATTATTCAGAAAGTACTTCATATAAATTATTAGGCACATGGCTTATGATTGACCATTTCCATTTCTGAGCACCTAGCTCAAAGAAATTTGTAAGGGAATGTATACAAAGAAGTTGACTGCTGTGTATGTGTGTGTCTTATTGTAAGAAAAAGCTTAGGGATACTCAGTAGGATAATAAATTAGTAATATTATGGACCCAATGAAATATAGAAGCAATGGGCATATATAATAAACAGTATAAATAAACTTTAAATGTACTTTGAAAATTAAGGAAATAAAATGAGATTAAAGTGCAATAACATGCATGGAAATCAAAGCTATACAAGGCAAATAACACTACCCAGTATGTATATTTATAGACATATTCATATACATATATTAAGCACTGAAGAACTGGTGGTTTTGAATTGTGGTGCCAGAGAAGACCCATGAGAGTCCCTTGGACAGCAAAGAGATCAAGCCAGTCAATCCTAAAGGAAATCAATCCGGAATACACATTAGAAGGACTGATGCTGAAGCTGAAGCTCCAGTACTTTGGCCACTTGATGTGAAGAGTCAACACATTGGCAAAGACCCTGATGCTGGGAAAGATTGAAGGCAAAAGGAGAGAGGGCGGCAGAGGATGAGATGGTTAGATAGCATCATAGACTCAATGGACATGAATTTGAACAAACTCCAGGAGATAGAGAAGGACAGGGAAGCCTGGTGTGCAGCACTCCATAGGGTCACAAGGAGTCAAACATGACTTAGTGACTGAACAACAAAACCACTTTGACTGGAAATCTATTGAAGAGGAAGAGGAACACAAACAATGATTAGGGACAGAAGAAAAAATTTAAAGTATCAGAGCCTTTCTCAAATCAATGATAACAATGCTAGATAACAAAAATATGATAGACTAAGTGCAAGCTCCTTAAAAAAGAGACAACTTTCAGGTTGAATAAAAGTTATTGATGTCACTACAATGAACAATTTTTTATTTATTTCTATAAAATACATATAGAAAGTGAATCATATGCTTCAAAACTGTGAGTTCTGAAGTGAATGTGTATGTGTGTGTGTGAGAAAGAGAGAGAGTGTATGCACCCTCATATGTGCATGCTACAGATGTGCATTTCCAAAGAAAAGCCCATTATGAGGTGAAGTGGAAAGCAACCTGGAAATCTTTGCTGCCCAAACAGAACTGCAGTCCATCCAGTCCCCAGTGATCACTAGTATCAGGGTACCCACATCTCCACAAAGACTTAGATTACAGGTTGTTGAAGTGCATCCAGTGACTTTATGGAAACACCTATGTAGAGAAGGGGTTAAGTGCAGGTCAAATTTCCTTCCTCACTTAAAATGTCAAAGTATAAAGCTCAGCCTATACAGCAATCCTATTCTCACTGATCAAGGACAGAACGCTAGGAGAAGGAATTTTGTCTGCCCTCTGACACTTTTTCCTTGCTGGCTCCTTATGCTGGTAAATTAACTGCAAATAGCATTGCCCCAGCTTTCGACAACAAAATAAGCAAAACCATCCAAAGCTTCCCTGGTAGCTCATCTCATGCCTAGACCGCAGCATAACATCATTCAGTTCAGACCTCACACCTCTGTCTGAGCTCTGACTGGTCTCAGGGTTGGTCTTATTCCAGGTTCCCATGATGATCTGTACTTGCTAACGACTGGCACCTCACATTTGAGACTGCTATCCGTTTAAGGACAAACAGCAGTTTTTCCAGTGCATGAAAGAAGAGAGGAATGAACAAAAGAATGAATGAAAGAACACAATATTTCATGTCCAATTTTACGACACACATCAGTCACAAGAAATCTTTTCCATGTACAGGATGCCTGAAAACGGCAGAAACCAGAAAGCACCGAACAAAAGCAGTATTAGCTGGCGAATGCCTTCCACAAAACTGGGTGGTTGAGAACACAGCACATTAGTCAAGTTTTGAAAGAAGAAAGTGCTAAATCACCACCTAAAAACTCCAAGGAGAGGCAATAATGCTGTCTTATCAAGAGGAGTGCTCACTGTTTTTAAGTGGCATCGGAGAGACTGTCTCATATGTTATCACTGTAGTTCATATTGATTCATTCTCTGTAGTTGAATTATCTTTAAAAAATTTATGGTGCATTTTTATGGCAATAGCCAATCATGCATATCATTAGTGTGCATAGCAAGGAGTTGAAGACAAGAGAAGACTGATGGCTTTTCAATTATTGATGTAAATGAATTGCCAAGTATAGATAGTTTAAGAAATGCAATAAAGAGCAAAAGTCAAGTCTCTGGCTCCATGTGCACGCACACGCACACACACAAGCACACTAAACAAACTCATATTTCATCTTAGCAGTAAGAGAAGAAGGCAATTAAGTTACTTAAAATTTCAGACACCTCTGGAAATTTACATCACAAAATGAAATTAAAAAACAAATCCTCACTGGAATTTAAAAAAGGAACTAAATGAAAGAATTTAAAATGTACAGAGTGCTTCTGAGGTCATCACATCCAACACTGCCTTGCTGGAATCTTAAGACCAGCGTCACCATCTCTGAGCAGATACTGGTTCTGACTAGAGGTTGATGGTCAGTGCTGGTTGTAGAATGGAAGCCACTTAATGTGGGAACAAGCTCACCAAATTAAGAAACTGGTTATTTGTCCACATACAATGTGGTTTCACCCTGATTTTCTGGGTTTCCCTATGCAAATTATTCTTTATACACATCATTATTTTTCTATGTAAAATGGAAATAATAGTAGTATTAGTTTATGGGATTGTATTAGAAACTTAAATGATAGCACGTACTACAACCAGCCAATTCTTTAGGTTTAGGTTTATAGTTATGCTGGCAAAATTCATCTCTATTTCAGGTCCATGGGCGTGAACCAAGTCACAACACTGACTATCACCCCAAAGCACCACAATGAATCCCTACTCTCCATACTCAGTATAGCCCTCTGTATGACTTAGCAACTCTAACTTCCCTTTAAGCAATTTTGTTTTCCATCACATTCAGTACCATTCTAAAATTTAAGTCTTCAGGCTGTGATCCTGTTCCATCTATTGTACATCCAGTAGATATTATTAGTTCCTATATCATGAGGAAACTTTGGGTTTCAGATCTTATGTATACCAATTCCCTAGGTGTTGTTGCTCTTGTTTAGTTGCTCAGTCATGTCTGACTCTTTTGCATCCCCATGGGCTGGAGTCCACAGACTCCTCTGTCCATGGGCTTTCGCAGGCAAGAATATTGGAGTGGGTTGCCATTTCCTTCTCCAGGGGATTTTCCTGACCCAGGGATCAAATCTGCAGCTCCTGAATTGGCAGGCAGATTTTTTACCACTGAGACATCAGAGAAGCCATTTCTTATGTACCCATTAACAATAAATACATTTTTATATTTTTCCTTCTAGCTTCAGAGGACCCCTATTCAGGATCAATCAATGATCTTATAGATGCCCTTTGTGCCATTTCTTTCCCAAATCCAAAACCACCTTGAGCTGATATATTTATTCTGAGCTCTCAATCCAAGTAGCTAAATATCATTAGGGAATCTCCACCCAGATGTGTAGAAAACCCATATTTAGCATATTTGGAATGAAACGCTAATTTCCATCTCCAATCCAAACTCTTATGTTCACATAAGTGAATATATTTTGGTACTCAAGCCATATACCTCTATGCCATTCTTAAGATTTCCTTTTCCATACAACTGGCATCCAATTGCAAAGTTATGTTAGGTTAAATTTTTAAAGAGTTTCTTGAATCCATTTACTTATCTCCAACCTAATAGATAACTACCCTAATTAAACCTGTCTCTACCATGAGAACTACTACAGTAAACTTATGGCTGGTCCTCTGGATTCCCATCTTGCTACTTTAAAATCTCCCTGCCACACTGAGAGTCATAATTCTAAAGCAGTTATCCAACAGTATTCCAAGGGTAAGCCTTTGATGATCTGGCCCTGCTTTCCTCTTAAGCTACATTTCTCTACATTATCCCCTCATGCAGCCTGTTGCTGTCAGACAAAGCATCATGCAGTTTCACTTGGCTAACTTTAGTGATTTTGCATCATTCATCTTACTATCTCTTTGGCTGGCTCCTGTCACTCACCCTCAAGATATGAGCCTCCTGGAATCTTCCTACCCCCTCCAGACAGTGTTGGATGCCCCGCTTCTGTGCTTTCCTATTACTGTCAACTATAGTTTTTTTCTCTTTTTGTTTCTTTCCCATTGAAGTGTGAGATTTCCAAGGGTAGGAGTGCCCAATGGGTAACTGAAGATGAAGTCATAAAATTCTTTCTAGGAAGGGTGGATCTAAACATCTATCATTATAAACAGCAGGTACATTTATGTGTTCTGGAACACGGGTCTAGATACAATCACCCAGCACATCACAGAATAGGAAGAGAGCTCTGGGCAGGACCCTGGAGAATACTACCAAGTTCCCTTTATATGTGACTAAGGCCATGAAACAGCAGAAGAACAATTTTCAGGTACACATGATATTTCAGGATAAAAAGAAAGCCACAGAGAAAAATGGAGAAGAGGTATAAGGCAAAAAGGGATCTTAATGTGCTGAAGTGAGCTCATATTTGTGGATCTACAGTTAATCCATAAAGAGAATTATCTGCCTGAAGCTGGTAAGGATGACAAAGTATGAGAAGCAAAATCAAGGACATTGAAGTTTAGTGTGGTATTTAAACTGTAGAATACAGAAGCATTTTACTTGGATGAATTTTTCAGGGAAAGAAAGTGAATAAGAGAAACAAAACAAACCAAAATTGCCCATCAGGACAAATAAAGTAACTTACAATTAATAAGATTCACAAAACATACAAAGGATGAATTTGGCCCTTTTACAAATCCTTTATATCAGACAAAATTGGATTGAAAAATCATAGAGTATAAAGCCCGAGTGTTAAAGAACCTTTTGTTCTGAGCTCCACCTCACACCACAGCTTTGAGATTCCTTGATTCATTAATACTAATGGGTTTATTTTTATACAGGTTAAATCACCTGTTGTTAGAATGTGGTTCTGGGTCATTACACACTGAATTTTAATAAATTAAACCTGCTGTCCTTTTCAAAAACAACACATGGGTCAACAACTATGATTAAGTTGTCTTTATTAATAAGTGGTTATTTCTATGATAATTATAGTTTCTTCTAAGTGATTTGTATAAATGGGAAATGTCTTTAAATAGCTCCAAGTTATTTATATCCTCACCTTTGATATGTCCTGTGTGATCAAATACCTGTGTACGCATACCCAGTGCTTCTAACTTTAATTCAAACTCTGTCCCTTTTTTTTCAATAAAGGAGCAGGATAGCATAGTGGTTAAAGGCACAGACCTGGGTTAGAATCCCAGCTCCAGATTTTGCTTTTTGATCTTAGATCTGTTGTTAAATTTTGTTGTGACTCAGTTGCTTGTTTGTTACTTCGAAATAATAATAGTCCTTATCCATTAGATTTGCCATGCATGGACCATCCCCTGCCAGGCTCCTCTGTCCATTGAATTCTCCAGGCAAGAACACTGGAGTGGGTCGCCATTCGCTTCTCCAGGGCATCTTCCTGACCCAGGGATTGAACCCTGGTCTCCTGCTTTGCAGGTAGAATCTTTACCATCTGACCCACCAGGGAAGCCCAAATATTAAATAAGTCTATATATATACACAGTTGTATACAGGAAAAATATTTTTTAAGTTCTTAGAGCAGATTCTGACTCAGGATAAGCACTTAATAATTTAACTATTACCATCTCAATAATTCTAGTCCCCACTTTACATTGAGCAACATTGCTTGCTTGTTTTCTTGTCTTTTCTATGGCTATTTCCTTATTAATAAGAAAGTAATTAGGCAATAAGGGGTAAGGTAGACAAAGAAACTATAAGAATAAAAGGACTAAGGTTGAAACCATAACGTACAATGCACTTTATATAACCATTATCATAGTGCTAGCGCTTACTGTCATTTTCTTCACAATCAGGTAAAACACAGCCGTGAACTGGCATATTTTCTACTTCAAATTCTGAACTGCTGAAGGAGACAGATTATCCTTTTTACCTGATGGCTTGGCAGGAATACAATTTTTTTTTATTTTGATGAAAATAGGATAAGCCAATTTTCCAAGCTCTGTGGAAAAAATGTCCTGTTGCAATGAGATATGGAGATCCTCACTGAGCCTGAGTCATACCCTTTGGGCCTTTGTGAAAATCATGTTTTCTAGAATCCCACCATCTAGAAGCTAATGATGAGGCTGGATATAATTCACAAGGAGAAAAGGTGAATCACATCCAGCCTCATCATTAGCTTCTAGATGGTAGAAGTGGAGACTCTAAGTCGGTGCTTGTTTTTCAGACGTGTTTGAGTGCCTGTAGTTACCAGAAAGCTGCTAGATGCTTGGAATATAAAGAGGAACATCATGTGAATGCCTCTGACCTCAATTTTTTCCCCCAATTACTGGGGGAAAGGCCATAGAGCTAGTTACACAGCTGAGATGTGTGAAAATATAATTCCAACGTCTCTACCATGGAAGAAGATTGCTGGGTGAAAATGGATTGTACAAAATGCTTACTTTAAAGCACATGAAGTGAATGATTAAATTCATTGTGGGAGGGAGAGTATTGTGCTGGTTTAGTCACTAAGTTGTGCCTGAATCTTCCAGCCTCATAGACTGTAGCTTGCCAGGCTCCTCTGTCCATGGGAGTCTCCAGGCAGGGATTACTGGAGTGGGTTGCTATTTCCTTCTCAAGGGAATCCTACTGACCCAGGAATTGAACTTAGGTCTCCTACATTGCAGGTAGATTCTTTACCCACTGAATTATGAGGGAAGCGCCAGAGAAGTATTGAGAATAGCAGATCTGTAGAAGACTCCATTGATTGAGTGATGTTTTAAATTGACCTTTGAAATAAGATTCATTTTCCCAGGCTTAAGAGAATAAATATTCTGAAATGCATGCATCATTCAGCAGCTTCAAATACCATTAGGCCATATGAGGACACTCAGAGGGTGAAATTTGGAGTCCAGTGGAGACCAGCCTGAAGCCTGAAGGTACCCAAGGATCTGGTTAAAAATGTAATGAGTTCATGAGACAAAGAGAAGGTACTTTGTCCTATAATCATGCAGGAGATACATATGATTAAGAATAAGAATCAGGAACCTCCCTGGTGGTCCAGGGCTTAAGAATCTGCCTTGCAGTGCAAGGGATATGGGTTATATCCTTGGTTGGGAACTAAGATTCCATATGCAATGGAGCAACTAAGCCTGCGTATGGGAACTACTGAGCCTGCGACACAACTTGAGAGCCTGTGCACCCCGATAAAGATGCTGCAAGATACAATGATGATGCCACATACTGTAACTAAGATCAGATGCAGCCAACAAATAAATAAATAAATAAATAAATAAAAAGGAAGCAGAATCATATTTTATTTTAGAAAAACTACTGGAGAGGAAGCAAGGAGCTTTGATCAGGAAACCCTAAGAGAAGAGAACTTAAACCAGAGGCAGTGTCAGGGTGAATGAGAAAAAGGAGAACTGATTAGAGAAATGTGTACACAATAAAAGGAAGAGGACTCAGTGGCCAATTAGATAGGAAAAATATAGAATGAGGAAAAGACTAAGATGACTCCATGATTTCTAGTGGAATGATTGGATTAGGTCTTTAGAGATCAAAACAGCAGGTTTGCGAAAAAGATGAAGACATTAGTTTTGACCACAGTGTGTGTGAAGGGTCTACAGGACATCTGAGATGTTCATGGGTTGTAGAAATAAGATTCTGGGGCACAGGAAGAACTCTGACTTCATGGTGGAGACTCAGAACATGGGTGTCTAAGTGTTAATATATGTGAAGCCAAATGAAAGTAGAAAAGCAAGGAGAAAGAATGAGAGCTCATGAAATGTAAAATTCAAGGTGCAAAAATGGGACTTAAATAGAAAATAAGATGGAAATGGAGTCTGGTAAGAAAGTTGAAAAAGAAGCCAATGGACTTATCATTTCACGTACCAGTTTTACTTGATGAATGGAGGGTGGGGTAAACTGGAGCTTAAAAAATAATGACAGGGGGTTTAAATGCAAGATTTACATAGCACAATGAAAAAGATGGGTATTTTAATAAGAACAAAGAGATAAACTCAAATATGAGAAGGTGTGCTGTAAATTATAACCACACTACATAGGGCAGCCTTACTGAAGCTAATGGGA
>ML661923.1:604349-615312 GCA_007570785.1 Antilocapra americana
CTCTTAACTAAAGCTTATGCAGGCGTTCTGTCCCTAAACCAGCCAATGCATTGTCAATTCTTTCTTGAGGTTTCCGGAGATGATTTCTACTCCTTTTTCTCATCCTCTTCAGACAAACTGAGCACCAGTTTTGTGAAGTACCTACAACACTACTTGCATCATTAAATCTGCATATAGCTCCAGACTTCTGTTCACATCTTTCTCTCTCATTCTCTTTAGTCCTATGGCAGACACACAGAATGTGTGTAAAATACATCACATTGACCCAGAATTCCTCAACTGCTTATCCTCCCAGAGGAATTTCAGAATTTAACTGTCAACTGACAATAATAACAAAACCAGGAAAAAACACATTTACAATGTTCACTGTTCCTGTTCCAGAAAAAGTGTAATATTTGCCTATTTATTCACCACCCCCTTTTCTGTTTTGTTTTTGCACTTTTCTTCATTTAGGACACAAGTGTTTCTAGGAAAGCTTATTTCTAATTGTTATAATGTTTTGTCCATGCTTGAGGAATGCATTTCATCTTCTAATTGATTATAGGAGTTACAAGGAAAGCTAATTTTTTACTTAGAAACTTCTTATTTTGAATACTTTTTGAATAACATAAAATTGTGAAAATAGTGCAGAGAGTTTCCGTATGTACTGCATCTAGTTTTCTCTGTTGGAATACCTTAAATTAGTATCATACATTGGTTACAAAAATGAATGAATATCCATGTTATAATTACCTAAAGTCCATAATTTAGTCCTTAACTTTTACCCAATGTCTTTTTTGTGTTCCCAAATCCTATCTAGATGCCATATTACCTGTAATTATCATCTCCTTAAGTTCCTCTTGGGGCTCCCCAGGTGGTGTAGTGGTTAAGAATCCTTCCAGTGTAGGAGACACAAGAGACACGGGTTCAGTTCCTCCATTGGGAAGATCTACAGTAGGAAATGGCTAAATACTCCAGTATTCTTTCCTGGAAAGTTCCATGGACAGAGGAGCCTGGCAGGCTATACTCTATGGTGCCACAAAGCCAACTAAACAATTGGCACAACTGAGTGACTAAGTACACAGAAGCTCCTCCTGACTATGACTGTTTTTCAAATTTTCCTTGATTTTGATGACTTTGATAGTTTTGAGGAGTACAAGTTAGCATTTTGTAGAATGTCTTTCAGCTGGGGTTTTTGTAATGTTTTACTTATGATTAGACTCTATACAATCTCAGGAAAAAGATCACAAAATTCTACGCTTTTCACATTACATAGTATGGTATCAGTATGCCTTAACAAACTTAAATGATGCTAACCTGACTCCCTAGCTGAGGTGGTATTTGTCAAATTTCTCCCAAGTTTTATTCTTTGCCCCTTGTTTCTATACTGTACTCTTTGGAAGGAAATCAGTGTGCTGAGCCCACTCTTGAAGAGTGAAGAGTTATAGTCTACCTCCTTAAGGGCAGGACAGCCACATGAATACTGTGGAATTGTTTAGTATAAGTGATTTGTTTTGTGTCCCTGTTTTTTTCAGTTACTCAATTACCTACTTATATCCAAATGAACTTCAGCATAATCATTTTATACTTCGGATTATCAACCAATATTATTCTATTTAAATGCCCCCAAATTTCTAGGATTAATGACTGAGAGCTCTTTAGATAGATATGGAGATATAGATCTATATAGAGAGATACAGACAGGCATATCTATCATTCATCTACATATCCATATAGATTCATATCTCTATATCTATCATCTGATTCTCTACTTACCTATCTAGTCTCAGTTCTAAAATCAACCATTTCTCCAAAAAGCCCTAGTTCCTTTTATTGGAGATGTTATTAGGGACCAATATCTGGGCACCTGTGCTCATGGCTGCTGTGGTGTGGTTGACACTAGGCACTTTTAGCTTATAGAAGAAAAACATATGTGTATATAGTAATGTCTGTATACACACATATCTGGAAATATTCCAATAGGTAATCATCTGCTAAACATAAGTTCATACTGATGTTTCCAACACTAACCCATTACCACGTGGATTATTCTAGCCTCTATCCCTTGTTTATTTGTAATCTCCAGTTCTGACAGTGAGAAACCTAGGAACTACTTCCCCATCTGTATACTTAATTGTTCAAATCCAGTATACACATGTAGCAGTTTTGGAAGTGTTAGCCTGTACTCCTTTGGGAAACAACTTTTAACTAGGATGCAGTGGTTATTGGTAGTTCCTTTTGGCTTTAGACTTACCTACTTATATCTGAAGTTACTTAGGCCAATGCTTATTCCCTCCACCCTCTCCAGTAAGGTTCTTTTATAAATGTCTAATGTAGAAAGTTTTGCCATATTCAGCATTTCATTTTAGGATCACCTGACTACAAAAATATATTTCCTTTTCAGTTTACATGCACTAAGTTTCACTCTTTCTACTGTAAAGTTCTACAGGTTGTAAAATACATAGAGACATATATTTAACATTTCAGTATCACACAGAATCCTGTCATTGCCCTAAAATAATCTCCTGCACTCCAGCAATTCAACCTATTCCTTGAACACTAAAGTCCTAAAATCACTGACATCTATCAGCATTATAGTCTTCCCATTTCCAGAATGCCATCAGTTCAGTTCAGTCATGTCTGACCCTTTCGACCCCATGAGCCCCAGCATGCCAGGCCTCCCTGTCCATCACCAACTCCCAGAGTCCACCCAAACGCATGTCAATCAAGTTGGTGATGCCATCCAACCATCTCATCCTCTGGCATCCCCTTCTTCTCCTGCCCCCAATCTTTCCCAGCATCAGGGTCTATTTCAATAAGTCAGCTCTTTGCATCAGGTGGCCAAAATATTGGAATTTCATTTTCAACATCAGTCCTTCCAATGAACAGCCAGGACTGATCTCCTTTAGGATGGGCTGGTTGGATCTCCTTGCAGACCAGGGGACTCTCAAGAGTCTTCTCCAGCACCACAGTTCAAAATCATCAATTCCTCTGCCCTCAGCTTTCTTCACAGTCTAATTCTCACATCCATACATGACCCCTGGAAAAACCATAGCCTTGACTAGACAGACCTTTGCTGACAAAGGAATGTCTCTGCTTTTTAATATGCTAACTAGGTTGGTCATAACTTTCCTTCCAAGAAGTAAGTGTCTTTTATTTTCATGGCTGCAATCACCATCTACAGTGATTTTGGAGCCCAAAAAATAAAACTCAGCCACTGTTTCTACTGTTTCCCCATCTATTTCCCATGAAGTGATGGGACCAGATGCCATAATCTTAGTTTTCTGAATGCTGAGCTTTAAGTCAACTTTTTCACTCTCCTCTTTCACTTTCACCAAGAGGATCTTTAGTTCTTCTTCACTTTCTGCCATAAGGGTGGTGTCATCTGCATGTCTGAGGTTATTGATATTTCTCCAGGCAACCTTGATTCCAGCTTGTGCTTCCTCCAGCCCAGCGTGTCTCATGATGGACTCTGCACATAACTTAAATAAGCAGGGTGACAGCACACAGCCTTGACGCACTCCTTTTCCTCTTTGGAACCAGTCTCTTGTTGCATGTCCAGTTCTAACTGTCGCTTCCTGACCTGCAGACAGATTTCTCAAGAGGCAGGTCAGGTGGTCTGATTTTCCCATCTTTTTCAGAATTTTCCACAGTTTATTGTGATCCACACAGTCAAAGGCTTTGGCATAGTCAGTAAAGCAGAAATAGATGTTTTTCTGGAACTGTCTTGCTTTTTTGATGATCTGGCGGATGTTGGCAATTTGATCTCTGATCCCTCTGTCTTTTCTAAAACCAGCTTGAACATCTGGAAGTGCATGCTTCACATAGTGCTGAAGCCTCACTTGGAGAATTCTGAGCATCACTTTACTAGCGTCTGAGATGAGTGCAATTGTGCTGTAGTTTGAGCATTCTTTGGCATTGCCTTTCTTTGGGGTTGGCATGAAAAGTGACCTTTTCAAGTCCTGTGGCCATTACTGAGTTTCCAAATTTGCTGGCATATTGAGTGCAGCACTTTTACAGCGTCATCTTTCAGGATTTGAAATAGCTCAAGTGGAATTCCATCACCTCCACTAGCTTATGTACCCTTTAAAAAGTGGTTACTTTACTTAGCAACATGAATTTATGAATTAAAATTCATCCCTGTTTTTCATGACTCAGTAGCTCATTTGGTTTTTGAAACAGAATAATATTTCATTAACCAGATATACATCAGTTGATTTATCCATTCACTCATTGCAGGGCACCTGGATTGCTTCCTGTTTGTGGTGGATGGGGGTTATGAATAAACTGTAATAAACATTTTTACACAGGTTTTTGTGCAGACACAAAGTCTTCAACTTGTATGGGTAAAGCCAAATATCAGTATTATTGGATCACATGTTGAACTTATATTTCCCTTTGTTAGAAATTGTCTTCCAAAGAGGCTTTCTTATTCTGTTTTACATTCCCACCAGGAATCAATGAGTGATGCACTATTGTTCTGTGCTGTGCTTAGTCACTCAGTCCTGTCTGCCTCTCTGCAACCCTGTGGACTGTATGTAACCTGCCTGGCTCCTCTGTCTATGGGGATTCTCTAGGCAAGAATACTGGAGTGGGTTGCCATGCCCTCCTTCAGGGAATCTTCCCAACCCAGGGATCAAACCCAGGTCTTCCGCATTGCAGGGTGATTCTTAACCCTCTGAGCCACCTACTCTTGCTGATAATTGCTATTGTCAATTTTTTGTTGTTGTTTATGTGAAGGTTTGTGTGTGTGTTTTATTCATTTTGATAAATGTGTAGTGGGATCTCACTGTTATTTCATTTTGAACTCCATGATGAGAAACCACATTGAGTATCTTTTTGTATACTTTTATAGTATTTACTTATCTTTTTTGATAAAGTATCTGGATATTTGACTCATTGTTTACCTAAGTATGTTTTCTTATTTTTTTAAGAGCTCATTTTATGTTTTGATAGAAGTCCTGTATCAGTATGTGTTTTGGAAATATTTTCTCCCAGTTTGTGGCTTGTCTTTCATTTTCTCAGCCATGTCTTTTGCAAAATTTCTTTTCTTTTTAAATTTATAATAAAGTCAAACACCAATTTCAAAATCAAATTATGCTTTTGATGTCCTACCTGAAAATCACTGTTAAATTCGAATTTATGTACATTTCTAATTTCTTTTATACATTTTATAGTTTGCACTCCATTGTTAGGTATATGATCCATTTTTAATTTATTTTTGAAAAAGATATCACAACTAAGAGGTTTTTTGTTTTGTTTCATTGTTATTTTCATATAGACATCTAATCATTCTAGCACCATTTGTTGAAAAGACTGTCCCTTCTTCATGGAATTTATTTTGATCTTATTCTAAAGATCAGTCACTATATATTTGTTTCAGTATATTTCTAAGTTAGCTATACTGTTTCATTGATCTGTGTATCTATTCTTTCCCTACTACCACACTCTTTTGATTATTATATCTTTGTAGTAAGAAATAATAATTCCATTTATTATTATAAAGATTCCATTCTTGGAATCTGGGAGTGTGTCCTACAACATTATTTGTCCCTTTCTAGTACTGGATTGGCTATTCTGCGTCTTTTACCTTTCCATATATACTTCAAGTTCAGTTAAGTATATGCCAGAATTTTTATTGTGATTACATTAAATCTACAGATCAGGCTGGGAAGAATTGACATTCTAACAATATTAAGTCTATGAATCCATGAACATGGACTGTGTCTCCATTTATTTAAATCTTATTTAATGTCTTTCTTTAGAGCACTGCAGCATATGATCTTGTATATATTTTGTTAGATTTATGCCTGAGCATTCTTTTTCTTCTTTTTTATTAGTTGTCAGTAGTGTTATCATAAATGAATAGTAGGTTTTGTCATCCCCTCCCACCCTTTTGCCACTCATAGAGTAATATAAACATGTGACTTTTTTTCCTTAGTTTTTTGATGTTGTGGATTACATTGACTTTCAACAAAATCAGAAGTTGTTTTTTAAAAAATAATCAATATGATAATAAAACTCTATCCAAGCTAAGCAAGAAAAAAAAAAAAAGAGAGAAGACAAATTACCAATATCAGAAAGGAAAGAGGAGACAGCAAGACTCATACCATGGGCTTTAAAATGATATAATGGAATACTTTGAACAACTCTTTGCCTACAAATTTAATAACCTAAATAAAATGAACCAATTCCTTGAAAGATGCAAACTATCAAAACTCACAGAAGCAAAGATGGATAATCTAAACAGACATATACCTATTAAATAAATTGTATCGAATATAAATAACCTTCTCCATTAAATGCAAGGCCCAGTTAGTTTCAGGGGTGAATTCTACAAGCACTTTAAGAATAAATGATTCCAGTTCTCCACAATCTTTTTAAGAATACAGTAACAGAGTGAACATTAAT
This sequence comes from Antilocapra americana, assembly GCA_007570785.1. Taxonomy (NCBI): domain Eukaryota; kingdom Metazoa; phylum Chordata; class Mammalia; order Artiodactyla; family Antilocapridae; genus Antilocapra; species Antilocapra americana. The sequence goes on from ML661923.1 coordinate 610,740, forward strand.
ATACATTCTATGAGGGCAGCATGACTGTAAAACTAAACACAGATAAAGATGTTACAGGAAAGAAAAACTGTAGGTCAATATCTCTCATGAACATGCATGCAAATACTCTCAACAAAATATCAGCAAGTCATATCCAAAAAGTCATAGATAATTACACACTATGACCATATAGAATTTATTCTGGGTATTCAGGATTGGTTCAACATTTGCAATTAGGACACTGCCTGATTTTTCTTTTTTTAATTATGGGAGACATATCGCTACTTTGGTTTGAGGCACTGAAACCTTTCTTTATCATTGAAGGTTAATGATTTTACAAGGATATATAACATAGCAAAAATAGAAAACCATTTTCAAGAAACTTAAAGAAGAATGAACCTTAGCTATTAGAACTAGGGATAGGCCACTAATGGATTATGGGTCTTTAGTGTGTGCCATGTTGTTAAGTAGATATGCCCAAAGTAACACCTAACTTTTCATTTACTTACAAAAAATAAGGTTTATAATCAGGGAGCCAGTTTAAGTGGATATTGAAGAGTTATTCTGAGGTCAGTAGTGGTATTTTAACTTCTGGGCTCCATTGGATTAGTTCTCAGATATTTACTTTGTTAAAAAAAAAAAAAAAACCCTTGCGGGTTCAGACATGTTTGGTACCAACTTTTACAATATATAGTTGGCTCATCTTGAATAATTTTGAATAATATGGGATGTATCTTTAGATAATGTTCTCCCTTTAATGATAGATGAAGACTGATGAAGACTGAGATAATAAATGTTGTTTGAAAATATCAGAGCTTTTTTTTTTTAATTTTTGAGAAATTCGATGGTCATTATCAGTGAGTAGGTGGATAAAGTTAGTGCTAAACTGTCCAGATCAATGGAACATAAGTGGTCATCTGTATTTTGGAGCAGAGCAGCTATGAGTTTGGTATAAGATTCTGGAGAAAAAGGATAGAATTTCTTAAATTGTAAACTTAAAGCATTACTTTCTAGGTAAACTCTTGACTTTTTCCCAAGTGAAAACAGGGAAGTTGTTTGGATATGCTTATCTATAGAGGTCTTAAAGAAAGTCAAATATAAATCTACTATAGTAAATAATTTGGCTACAGTTTGATCCAAAGTGTATCGTTTAGGTTAGGCAAAAAAGCAAGGTATTTGTTAATTGCTTTGCATATCTATGACAGATCTATGGCCTTGAAAATTAGATAATTTTTTATTAGCTTAGCATATTACAAGTACTGGTACAAAGGTACAGTGATATTTTTTATAATATCTTTCTCAAAATTTTTTCTGGTTACTTTCCTTGGCCAGACACTTTCCTTGGCTTTAGTTTTAAAATACTGGGAAAGTTTAGGTAACAATTTACAAGTATTAAATTGGACTCTTATGGGCTCTGCTCCAAATATTCTGCCTAAGCCTTGGAGTATTTTGCTTGTAGGGATTCTGGGACCATAGCTAATTCTTTGGTTATTTCTTGAATTATACATAGTATAAGTCTACTGACTTCAGGATCAGCTATAATTTGATCATATACTGAAGAAATTTCTGGGACTTCTAAAAATAATTCTGCAGTACATTTTATCCAGTAGTTCCATTTGCAAATATTTCTCTACCTATTAAGTTTGCAGGGTTTTTATCAAACAGAAGAGGAGCTGTTCTCCTATATTAGTTCTAAAGTAAAAGTTTCATGTTGAGACATAGAGAACTTAAAATAGGTAGAACTCTCCCTATTTGAGTGGATTTAGTGGATTTTAATCAAAGGGAGATGATATTCTGTTAGTGTGATTAATTGCAGCTGCAGTGACATCCATGCCAAATAAGGAAGCTATATAGCTGAGACCTAATCAAAACTATGCATACCTCTTTTTTGAAACACTCTCATAATTTTAAATACAGTAAGTCCCCTTCATATGAACCTTCAAGTTGTGAACTTTCAAAGATGAAAACCTGTATTCACATGTTCAACCATGTAAATTAATTCATGTGTCTGGCATACATCGTCATGTGTGTACACCCTCTACAAATGGCTGTGCTTTTGTGTACATTACTGTGCAGGACTATAAAGAGTAAAGTAGTACAGTCTTTTTATTTCAAGTCCAGTATGTCCAGAAGCAAGCATAAATGCAGCAGTGAGGTAGCTGATACTGCTCAGATGTGCCAAGCGATAACAATGGAAACAAAAGTGAAAATAATTGAGAGAGTGGAGTGAGGCGAAAAGATAGTAGACATCACTCATTCTTAAAACACGAATCATTCAACCATCCACAAGATTCTAAAGGACAAGGACAAGATCCTGGAACATGTAAAGTCTGCTTTGCCTCTATTTCCATTTAGGTCCTTGATTCTCTAATCTTTACATATGGTGTAGGTTAGCGATCCAAACCTAGTCTCTTGTATGTGAATATCTAGTTCTCAGCACTATGTGCTGAAGAGAATGTTCTTTCCCCCATTTAATTATTATGATATACTTGTTAAAATACCAATTTTTAGTGATATGTGTATGGATTTATTTTGGGACCCTTCAAATCTCTTATATATATATATATATATATATATATATTCCTATTTATTTCAGTATTTTTTAAACTTATTTCATTTAATTTTACTTTCTTAAAATTTACTCTGTTGAATTCTTCTAGTTTTAAGTATAATGATTAGATAATTCATTTTCAAATATTCATATAATACTAAGCTTCATTTATGGCTATGAGTTTGCTTCTAATTTCCACTTTACTGAATCTGAGTAAGTTAAACATTGAAAAAAAACAGTACAGACATCTAAAAATTTTTAGTTTGGTCTTTAACTCCATGGACTATTTGGAATCCTGCTTTGCTGTATTTACACATGTTTATTTTGCTTTCATTTTACTGCTGATTATTGCTTTCTTTCTTTTTTTTTTTTTTGATTCTCATTCTGGTCACTGAAATGTTCTGAACAATCATAAAACATTGGAATCTCTTGCAAATAAATCTTACTTACAAGAGACCATCCTAGGAGTAGATTTTGATTGCTGCTTTTAAAGTTCTGAGGAACGCTTTCCCTGAAACAGATTATAAAAAGTCTTTAGTTACTAGGGATTCTGTAATGTCTTAGGAAAATTATTCATAGCTCCAGTACCAAGGAATATTTTCCTGAATGTAACTGATATTCCCAATGGTTTGGGGCTCTGAGGTTCACCTCTTGCTTCACTATAAGAAATAAGCATGGATCCAGAGTTCAAGTTTCCTTCTGTCCATGGATCTGATGTGGATATTCCTTTGGCATTCAATCTCCAACCCCTAGGGCAATGCAGCCTCATCAGATCCCACTCATCTATAACAACCTCCTTTCTACCTCTTTCTTTTATTAAATGCAAATGTGCATTTTTAATGTGCTATGTGTGCTTATAAATTTTGTATAGCATTACCATGTGTTTAAAACAAAAAGTGGAGATTTAGACCTATGCCCAAGTTGCCCTTTTTCACTCAGAAGCTTAGTGGATTATTTTTGAAATAAATTATGCAGGTTATTCTACTAGGATTTTATGCTTTCTGCATGAAAATTGGTCTATAGTTTTATCTTCATCACAGAGTTTAATGAATTTATCTTTTTTTTTCCCTTAGAGAAAGAATATAATCTGAAACCTGCTTTATAAATCTCCAGTGTGATAATTAAAGTTGGTCTAAATATTCAGTGTAGATGTAGATTGAACATGCGCAGTGGTGCTTGTGGTATTTCCCAATCACAGCCCAGAATGTACTCAATTTTATCTACCATCACATTAAATAATTATTTCTAATTATGTGAGACTTTAATTTATAACACTATTTCCTTTATTTTATCAGTACAACTGTACACTTCACTAGATGTACTGGAGTTAACAAAATTCCTTTGAAATCTAGTTCTCTTTGTCAGCTAAAAGGACAAGAAAACAAATGCAGGTGTGGTCTGTGCTGAAAGGAGGAATAAGAGAGATATAAAATTTAAATGATGATTAAATATGTAGTGCTCTATCTATAGAGATAATATACAGCCTTGAAGTATTCCTTTCCCTATTTGGAACCAGTCTGTTATTCCATGTCCAGTTCTAATTCTTGCTTCCTGACCTGCATACGGGTTTCTCAAGAGACAGGTCAGGTGGTCATGAGAAATGCTGGACTGGAAGAAGCACAAGCTGGAATCAAGATTGCCAGGAGAAATATCAATAACCTCAGATATGTAGACAACACCACCCTTATGGCAGAGAGTGAAGAGGAACTAAAAAGCCTCTTGATGAAAGTGAAAGAGGAGAGTGAAAAAGTTGGCTTAAAGCTCAACATTCAGAAAACTAAGATCATGACATCCAGTTCCATCATTTCATGGCATATAGATGGGGAAACAGTGGAAACAGTGAGAGACGTTATTTTTTTGGTCTCCAAAATCACTGCAGATGGTGATTGCAGCCATGAAATTCAAAGATGCTTACTGCTTAGAAGGAAAGTTATGACCAACCAAGACAGCATATTAAAAAGTAGAGACATTACTTTGCCAACAAAGGTCCATCTAGTCAAGGCTATGGTTTTTCCAGTGGTCATGTATGGATATGAGAGTTGG
>ML661923.1:625312-678808 GCA_007570785.1 Antilocapra americana
AAATCATTCATATCCAGAAAACTTTTTTAAAATTCCATAAATCAGTAAGGAAATAAAAATAAGATGTGGGGATAAAACTTGAAAATATATCTCATCAAGGACAACACTCAGGCTTCCTGGTGGCTCAGAGGGTAAATCATCTGCCCATAATGCAGGAAACTTGGGTTTGATCCCTGGGTCAGGAAGATCCCCTGGAGAAGGGAATGGTAACCCACTCCAGCTTTCTTGCCTGGAGAATCTCATGGACAGAGGAGTCTGGTAGGCTACAGTCCATGCAGTTGCAAAGAGTCAGACATGACTGAATGAACTTATTTTCATTTTTGCAGCCATGAAATTAAAAGACTCTTACTTCCTGGAAGGAAAGTTATGACCTAGACAGCATATTAAAAAGCAGAGACATTACTTAGCCAATAAAGGTCCGTCTAGTCAAGGCTATGGTTTTTCCAGTAGTCATGAATGGATGTGAGAGTTGGACTATAAAGAAAGCTGAGCACTGAAGAATTGATGCTTTTAAACTGCGGTGTTGGAGAAGACTCTTGAGAGTCCCTTGGACTCAAGGAGATCCAACCAGTCCATTCTAAAGGAGATCAGTCCTGAGTGTTCATTGGAAGGACTGATGTTGAAGCTAAACTCCAATATTTTGGCCACCTGAAGCGAAGAGCTGACTCATTTGAAAAGACCCTGATGCTTGGAAAAATTGAAGGCAGGAGGAGAAGGGGATGACAGAGGATGAGATGGCATCACCAACTCAATGGACATGAGTTTGTGTAGACTCCTAGAGTTTGTGATGGACAGGGAGGCCTGGCATGCTGCAATTCATGGGGTCACAAAGAATCAGACACAATTGAGTGACTGAACTGAAGGACAATACTCAAACAGTATAAAGTAACCGAACTTCTTAGTAATCAGGCAAATGGAAATTAAGTCCACAATGAGACACCCCCATTACTGTAGTTAAAATTAAAAATACTGTTAATGCCATTTTCAGCAACACGGATGGACCTAGAGATTGTTTTACTGAGTAAAGTAAGTCTGACAGAGAAAGACAAGCATCATCTATACATGGAATCTAAGAAAGTGGTGCAAATGAACTTATTTATAAAACAGAAATTGAGTCATAGGTATACAAAACAAATTTACAGTTATTATATGGGAAAAGGAGGAAAGATAAATTTGGAGCTATGAACTGACATATATAAACACACAAAATCCTGGAGGGTACCCACTCCAGTATTCTTGCCTGGAGAATTCCATGGCCTGAGGAGGCTGGCGGGCTATAGTTCATAGGGTGGCAAAGAGTCAGACACAGCTGAGTGACTAATATAAACATGTATAAAACAGATAACTAATAAGGACCTACTGTATAACACATTACAGTAATGGCCTACATGGTAAAACATCTAAAAAAGAGTGTATATACATTACATGAAAGTGAAAGTGAAGTTGCTCAGTTGTGTCCGACTCTTTGCGACCCCATGGACTGTAGCCTACCAGGTCCTCTGTCCATGTGATTTTCTAGGCAAGAATACTGGAGTGCGTTGCCATTTCCTTCTCCAGGAGATCTTCCCAACCCAGGGATTGAACCCAGGTCTCCCACATTGTAGGCAGATGGTTTACTGTCTGAGCCACTGGGGAAGGCCTATATATATATATATATATGTATGTATAGTTGATTCACTTTGCTATATACTTGTAAATAACACATTGTAAATCAACTATACTGCAATATTATTTTTTTAAATACAGGCATTGCTAAATGTTGTTGAAAATGTAGACCAACTGGAACTTTACTACATTATTATTGTGTGTAAATTTTTTTGACTATTTTGGAATACTGGTCGTATCTGCTAAACAGTCTAGCCTATGACTCAGAAATTCTACTCGTTGATATTTGATATATGTTTATATGTTCACCAAAACACAAACACAAGTATGTCCCTGACAGCTCTATTCATAATACTATTCCAAATCTAAAAACAAATAAATCTTGGACAAATTAAGTGTTGTGTAACTATAAAATAGAACAGATTATACTAATTTGAAAGATAACAAGGATAAACTGAAGATATGCACAAAAACTTCCAGTCCTATCTATAACGGAGTAATAGGATCAAATTTAATCTCCTACCTAAATCAACTAAGAGAGTAGAAAAAATTATATGAAAAAAAGATTTTTAAAATCTGGAAAACAAACTATGTAAGATTATGTTTCCTGGGAGAAGGGAAACAAACAAACAAACAAAAAAATGACCTCTGTGATTGTCCCAGCTTAATTCCTGGAAAAAGCTGTCAGGCCACAGTGTAACTGGAGAAAACACAAAAGAATACAGAAGTCTTGTTGATTTAAAAATACAGAAATAAGAGTCAGGTAAGCCAGGTTGATTAGACTGCAGTGAAAAATCGTGGAGAGGCAGGAGCTAAAAAGAAAGAAAGATTGGGTGAGCTGCAGAGTTATTCCCTTGAGTCTGCAACTGAATAGCAATCTGTGGGTTATTAAGAGAAAACTGCATGAGAAGGAAAGAACCACTAGAAAGCAGTCAACAGCACAATTTCTAGAGGTCACATAGGCTTAGGAATAGTTTTCAAACTAGTTAAAGTGGAAAGACCCTATAATGCACACAGCTTAGTGTTCTGAAAATGCCATTGCATCATTAGGAAGAATAAATTATTCCTAAGCTAAAAATGTCTCTGGATTTGTCCCAATCAAACCTAAAAGAAAACCTCAAAAAAATCCATATTATTCCAAGTTATTTAACTACTACATGTCAGAGCCAAGTTCAACAGTACTTAAAGAAATATGTAAAAAGTTACTGCCAACACTGTAAAGTTAATAATGTCTGACATACAATGGAAAATTACCAAGCACATAAAGCAGGAAAAATACGAACCATAACATGGAGGAAGACAATCATAAGAAACAGCAAAAGATAAGATAGATAAATTGTAATTGATAGACAAGAATGTGTAGGTTAATATCTTAGAATAATGTAAAATAGAAAAGAATCTGAAAAAGAATATATATTAATAAAATAAATGATAATAAATATTAAAATAATTTTAAAAGTGGACATTCCCTGTCCAGTCTTTTTATCTGTTTTAAATTTTATTTGGTTACTGAAGTATAGTTAATTTACAGTGTTGTGTTAGTTTCAGGTATACAGCAAAGTGATTCAGTTATACATGTATCTGTTCTTTTTCAGATTGTTTTATATTATAGGTTATTACAAAATATTGAATAGAGTTCCCTGAGCTATAAAGTAGCTCCTTGCTGCTGCTGCTGCTGCTGCTAAGTCGCTTCAGTCGTGTCCGACTCTGTGCGACCCCATAGATGGCAGCCCACCAGGCTCCACTGTCCCTGGGATTCTCCAGGCAAGAACACTGGAGTGGGTTGCCATTTCCTTCTCCAATGCATGCAAGTGAAAAATGAAAGTGAAGTCACTCAGTAGTGTCCGGCTCTTCACTCCCCCATGGACTGCAGCCTACCAGGCTCCTCTGTCCATGGGATTTTCCAGGCAAGAGTACTGGAGCGGGTTACCATTGCCTTCTCTGGTAGGTCCTTGAGGCAACCTATTTTATATACACTATGCAAAGGACTTCAGGGGGGCCCTAGGAAACAAAGGAGTTATGAGAAAAAGAGAACCTGCTTCCTTTAGTCATCACCAGGAGAAATCTGTTTGGTGACAAACAAGCCTGCGATGGATTAGTAAATGAGCAAAAACAAAACAAAAAAACCTATGCTAAGTCCTTAAATATAAAGTTTTATTTCTTACATAAATCAGTGTTAACCTAATGCCAAATTACCTATATAACTAGTAAACAGAAAACAAAGGAAATCAAAGAATCTTAGTATTATAAGACAAAAAACTAACTTCAGAATGAGTGCATTTTTCACCAATTGAAATACCAAAATTTATGAAAATCACAGCATGATTGTACTGATAATTAGTCCTGTGACTATGTTCTACTGTTGCTTGGTCTCTAAGTCATGTTCAACTCTTTCACAACCCCATGGACTGCAGCCCTCCAGGCTCCTCTGTCCATGGGATTTCCCAGGCAAGAATACTACAGTGGGTTGCTATTTCCTTCTCCAGGGGATCTTCCTGACTCAGAGATCCAACACGTGTCTCCTGAATGGCTGGCGGATTCTTTACTGCTGAGCCACCTGGAAGCCATGACAGATTTAATCAGTGCTAAATTTGTAACCATGCAAGATCCAGGAGTTGCTGATGAACAGGGAAGCTTGACGTGCTACAGTCCATGGGGCTGCAACGAGTCAGAAATGACTGAGGGACTGAACTGAACTGAACAGTATTACTATGAGAAAAACATTAAAAAACCTCAAACTGAGGAATATTATATGAAATGCATGACTATTATTCCTTAAAACTATCAAAGTTATCAAAAACAAAGAAATTCTGATAACTGTTACTGCCCAAGGAAGCCCAAGGAGACATGATAAGTAAATGTAATAAAGAATCAACACTGGATCCTAAAATTAAAAGAGAACATTAGGGGAAAACTAGTGAAATTTGAATAAAATATGGATTTAGTTAATAATGATGTATTATAATTGATCGGTTCATTATTTCACAAGTGTGACAACATACAATAGTAAATGTAAAATATGTATAGAAGAAATGGTATATAACATATTGAAATAATTTATGCTATCTTTGCAACTTTTCTATAAGTAGAAAGCTATTGAAAAATTTCAGTTCAGTTCAATTCAGTCACTCAGTCGTGTCCAATCTTTGCCACCCCATGGACTGCAGCATTCCAGGCCTCCCTGTCCATCACCAACTCCCGGAGTTTATTTAAACTCAGGCCCATTGAGTTGGTGATGCCATACAACCATCTCAGCCTCTGTTGTCCCCTTCTCCTCCTGCCTTCAATCTTTCCCAGCATCAAGGTCTTTTCAAATGAGTTAGCTCTTCACATCAGGTGGCCAAAGTATTGGAGTTTCAGGTTCAACATCAGTGCTTCTAATGAATATTCAGGATTGATTTCCTTTAGGATGGACTGGTTGGATCTTCTTGCAGTCCAAGGGATTCTCAACAGTCTTCTCCAGAACCACAGTTCAAAAGCATCAATTCTTCAGCGCTCAGTTTTCTTTAAAGTGTATTTAAATTTAAAAAAATATATATTTTTTTTAATTTTTTATTTTTTTATTATTGTTTTTGCCATACATTGTCATGATATCACCATGGGTTTACATATGCTTCCCCTCCGGGTCCCCCCTCCCTCCTCCCTCCCCCCCCGGGAAATCTCGCTGCACCAGTCCCGAGGATCAATCCTGGGCTGGCGATTGATTAGACACATGACAATTAACATGCTTCAATGCCCTTCTCCCATATCATCCCACCCTTACCCTCATCCACAAATAAATTTAAAAAAATAAAGAGAATATGACAATTTTCTAATAAAGATATCAATTAGTTAAAGTGGACTAATTGCTTGAAAGACGCAAACTACAAAGCCTCACTTAAAAAGTAACATATAAACTAGAGTGATATCTGCTTAAAAAGCTGAATTCATAGTTTAAAACTTTCAAGCAAAACAAAAATTTAGATTCAGTTGGCTCCACTGATGTATATCTACCAAAGATATAAGGAAAATTATAACCTATTCCAAAAAATTGCCAAAAAAAATACAGTAAGTAAAAACGATAAAGCACTTCTCAGTTCATTTATGAAGATCAGCATTACTGTGATATCCAAGACAATAAAGAATCTGCCTGCTATGCAGATGACCCAGGTTCAATTCCTGAGTCGGGAAGATCCCCTGGAGAGGGAATGGCAAGCCGTTCCAATATTCTTGCCTGGAGAATGTCATGGACAGAGGAGCCTGACTGGTTACAGTCCATGGGGTTGCAAAGAGTCGGACATGCCTGAACAACTAGTGCTTTCACTTTTCACTAAAAGAATAGAAAACTACAGATCAGCATCTTTCATCAATGCAGATATTCTTCTCAATATTTTAGCAAGCAATGCAGCAAAATATATGTAAAGTGGACATCACAACCAAGATGAATTTGTATCATGCATAGGACGTTGGTTTAAAAAATCAGTATATACTGATTCCATTATATTAAGGTTAATAAAAAGATCACATAAAGATATGTGTGTATACATATATATATATATATATATAAATGTAAAATGTCTGCTAGATCTCAACACACATTTATAGTAAAAGATGTCAGTAACTAGGAGTAGAAGTAAACTTCTTTAAGCTGATAAAGGATCTATTTGTGGAAACTTTCAGATGAATTTTTTTATTTTTTTCTCTTAAGATTGGTAACAAAGCAAAGATACCTTGCTTTCACCACCTGCTGTCTGATATTGACTACAAGTCCTAAGTAACTAAAGTATGGCAAGGAAAAGAATAACTGCTCTAATATTTTATCTCTTCTGTTTTCCTCTCCTCCTTCATCTCCAGGGGAGAAATAAAGAGTATTGGGCAGAGAAAGACAGGGAAATATGGAGGTGGGTACGAGGGGAAAGAGGCTGGTTTTACCTTTTTCTCTGAAGCTTCTGTGTGAGCTAATTATAAAAGCCCAACTGGCCAACTAGAATATCTTGCAAGGCATTTTTCTTCAAACAAAGACATTTCCCTTTACTTGATTAATTAAAATGCCAGTTAGAACAACACTTTTTACAGAGAAAGGAAATTTATCTAGGAATCCAGGTTAATCTCCTCTTTCCACAAGTTTATACAGACAGAAGAAGAAGATCAGCTGATCATTATAAAGTTTGGGTTAAGTATCATTCAGGATCTTGATAAAAAACAAAATAGCTACATCTACCTATTAAATATACTTCCTTGTAAACTTCATGTCGTGAATTCTTTTTAGATAGTAACTTTTTTCCGTGTTTTCTAACTGATAATCATGACCCATTAATGGTTTAGTGCTGTGACATCTTTTTTTAAAGATGAAACAGAGAGGAATATATTAGAAATGATAATTTTTAGTGAGTCCTTCATATATAGAGATAGTAAGAATTGTTTTCTGAGAAATTTGGCTTGATCACATATGTGTACATATACATTTACATATGGGAGTCAATTATAATATTTATTTTTATTCTAATTAGCAATAAAACTTTAAAAATAAACTGCATCAGATGTTTGGTATTTATTTGAAAAGAATGTAGAATTTTTCCTACAAATGGGAAAATGTGTAATTTTCCACTCACTCAAACTGAGGATTTGTATAATTCTTTTGATTTTCATAGTGAAAATATTTTGCTACGGACCTCATATTTTAATATTAGAAGATTTCCTTAAATTTGTATCTGTGTAGTTGTTTTTGCCTCCTAAACTGGAAATCATTACTGCTGTGACTAAATATCATGTAATAAATACTATAAAATAGCCACAATGTGACTTTTCTTATTTTGAATAGACCAAACAAAGAATTTAATAGGTTCTCAGAGCAGCCAAAGCAGTTGTCAGAAATGTGTGCACTAAAATCTATGTATATGGTTTTTCAATGAGTTTAAGTTCACACATTTAAATGTAGTTATTCCTACTATATGCAACATGTATTTGGCTAACCAGATTCCAAATGTACTGTTAGAATGTTTTTCTTTCTACTATTAAATGCTTATTAGGGGGGGTTGAAATAGGAGAGACATTTCTCAAGACTTTCTGCATTATTCTAACTATAAAAAGCAATAAAGAGCTGCTCAATTTTGAAAATAGAAAACTAAATAGGTATGTTCCATTTGGACTTTGTGTTGTTTAAGTGAAAATGCAAAGGGTAAGTTTGTGGTTGTCTGTGTGGTAGAATATATATAACATACAATTTCCCATTTTAATCATTTAAATTACAATTAAGAGCATTAATTACATTCATAGTGCTGTGCAATCACAATATCATTATTCCCAAAACCACTCAAAATAAACACTCTATAATCATCAGTCAGTAAACTCTCCATTCTTCCCTCCCTGTGGCCCTTGATGCCCTGTAATCTGTCTCCATGAATTTTCTTATTTTTGATAGTATTTTATATAAGTGGAATAATAAGGTGTTTGTCTTTTTATGCCCCGTTTATTTCACTTAGCACAACTTTTTAAGGCATCCCTGTTGCAGCATGAATCAGAATTTCATTTTTTATGGTTGAATAATATTCTATTATAATATTCTATTATATCATATTTGTTAAATTTATATTTTATCTTTATAAGGACACGGACTGATTCCACCTTTTGGCTATTATGAATAATTTTTTTACAGTCATTGGCATATAAGTTTTTGTTTGTGTCCTTGTATTCAATTATCTGGTGAATATCTCTAGAAGTGGGATTACTGGCTCAAATGGTAATCCTATGTTGAGGTTTTTGAGGAACTGACCTTTTTCCACAGTGGATATACCAGTTTACTTTCTTACCAATTATGTATGAGAATTCTAATTTCCTCCACATCCTCTTTGACACTTGTTCTTTTCATTTTATTATGATTACTATTGCTATTATTATAATTATTGCCATATAGTGGGTATAAAGTCATACTTCTATATGGTTTTGCTTTGCATTTCCCTAATCCTAATCAAATCTGCATGTGTTTACTGGGTATTTGCCTACCTTCTTTAGAGAAATATCTACTCAAGTCTTCAGTCCAGTTTTTGATTGCTTTTAATTGATCTTTTTACTTTTTAGTTTGAGGAGTCCTTTATACAAACTGGATATGAAACCCTTATCAAATGTATTATTTATTTCCTCTCATGCTTTTTCATTTTGTTGTCTTCATTTTATCTATTGTCTATGTCACTTATTGATAATGTTCTCTGATGTGGAAACATTTAAAAATTTTTGATGAAGATCTTGCTTCTTTTGTTGCTTATGTTTTAGATGTCATATTTAAGAAACCATCACCAAATCTAAGATTGTGAAGATTCCTCCTCTATGTTTTCTTCTATAAGTTTTATAATGAAGTTCTTAGGATTAGGTCTTTAATCCATTTTGAGTTACTTCTGTGTTGGATCCAAGATAATATTATTGTATGTGAACATCTGGTTTTTCCAGTATCATTTGTTGAAGAGACTATTCTTGTCCTATTGACTGATCTCAGCACCCTCAGTGAAAACTGTGACCATATATATGAGGGTGAATATTTATATTAATAGTAACAAATAACAAAATTGGTTATAACATCTGTTATATCTGGGAATCTAGAGGGAATCATGCTAGCCTAAGTATTCAGCATTAATAAGAGTCTGTCACACAGAATGAAGTCAGAAAAAAAGAGAAACAAATATCATATATTAATGCATATATGTTTAATATAAAAACTGGTACAGTTGCGGCTTCCCTGGTGGCTCAGTAGTAAAGAATCTGCCTGCCAATGCAAGAGACATGGGTTTGATGCCTGGTCAGGGAAGATCCCACGTGCGGCAGAGTTACTAAGCCCATGCATCACAACTATGCTAGAGTCTGAACACAGGCAAGTACTGAGCCCACGTGCTGCAACTACCGAAACCTACATGCCCCAGAGCCTGGGCTCTGCAACAAGAGAAGCCACTGCAACAGGAAGCCCAAGACTGCAACTGGAGAGCAGTCTCTGCTTGCCACAACTAGAGAAAAGCCCACATAGCAGTGAAGACCTAGCACAGCCTAGTATAATATAAATAAGTAAAACGATTTTAACAATGGTACAGACGGCCATATTTGCAGGGCACGAATAGAGAAACAGGTATAGAGAATGGATGTGTGGACACAGAGGGGTGGAAGGAACGTGGAATGAACTGAAAGAGTAGATTTCTTGTATATGCCCTGCTATGTGTAAAATACACAGCTAGTAGGGACCTGCTATATAGTGTAAGTAGTTCAGTTGGTTACTCTGTGGGGACCTAGACGGATGGAATGTGGAGTGGGCAGAGGGAGAGGCATATAGCTAATTCACTTCGTTGTGTAAAAGAAACTAACACAACATTTTAAAGCAACTATATCCCAACTTTAAAAAACACTAGGAGGGAGCATTTAGAGTAAGGAGAATCAATTGCGTAATAATTCAGTAAGCCCACAAACTGAGTACCAGGAAGCCCTCTGCCTACCTGTCTGCCTGGTAAGTTTCTTTAGTTTCTGACTCTTTGCAACCCCATGGACTGTAGCCTGCCAGGCTCCTCTGTCCATGAGATTCTCCAGGCAAGAATACTGGAGTGGGTTGCCGTGCCCTCCTCCAGGGGATTTTCCAAACCCCAAGATCAAACCCTGTCTCCTGCATTTCAGGCTAATTCTTCATTGCTAAGCCACCCAGGAAGCCCCTGACCCTCTTCCTCAAATATAAAGAATGCATTTTAAGCAACCAACAGAAAAAAAAAAACCAAGCCTAGATTGTAAATGTGGCTGTGGATGGTAGAGACTGAAAAAGTACAATTAGGAAGGCAATGACAACTTCTTCAATAAGTAAAAACATTAATGGAGAAAGTAAGTTTTAGTTCCACTCTTTGTAAAACTTTCTCCAGGAAAACTTGGGGAACTGTCATTATATAAAATATTGGTTTGACAAGAATATGGGTCAGGCTGATAAATTATACTGGAAATAGCATAACTACAAAATGTTATGTCTTATAGAGTTACATCAAATGACTATTTGTAGAAAATTAAGCCCCATGCACTTAAAACTGGATTCATTTCTTTCTGATTTCATTGAACAGGATTTACCATTAAAGTGGACACAGCGAGACCTTGATTTTTTTTTTTAACATATCCTGCCACAATTTTCTTTGACACCTTGGAAAGTAATTTAAACTCAATAAAGTGAAGATAATTGCACTTACCTCACAGAGATGTAGAGCGTGTTAATGAGATCATGTCTACAAAGTGATTCAAAGTCTTTAGTTGGTAATATAAATAGCAAGCATAACTATATTTTTCCAGATGTCTAATAATGATAACTATAAATATGATGAAATGAAAAGTTAAAAGGCTGCCAGTAAAAGTAAAATGTTTTCATTTTAATTGCTAGTCATTTAAATGTTCCCACTTGCATGTTTGGATTATAGGAAATGCACAGAAATGTTAATTATGACTTCCATTTTAATAAGGACATGTCCCCCAAGTTTAACGTCTAGCCAAATGGGGAAAAACTGAACTATCTCTTCTTTGCGATTATGTCTAATAAATCACTGTAGATAAAATAAATCACAGCATAAATTTTAATGAAACCTATACATTACTTCTTCAAAATGTTTCTTAATATGAAATAGAAGATCATGACTTCAGTTCCAAATCCCATTTCTCAATTGTCATACCTTCAGTATGTCTTTATTCCTGAGCTGATAACGTTAACTACTAATATGCTCCATTCAGTACCTATCCTGTTACATATTTCTCAGTGCAAATACACTTGTAAGCAGACCCAAACTATTTTTAAGTTCAGAGCCTACACTGTAATCCTACTGCTGTCAACCATTTGTGAATTAAAGTACTTATCTGTAAAACTGAATTGCATTTTCCATTAAATGAGCCAGAAAAAAAAGCAATGTTGATTCTAACGGGAACAGGCATGATAATCTCCTGGCAAAGATGCTTTTCAAAGTACTGGTTCTTGGCAGCTATGGTGGCTCACTGTCTACTGTACTTGGCTGTGGGATAGGCATTGCAGACAGGGACTTTGAAATGAGACCAGACATTAGGTCTGGATTCAATAAATAATAGAGGAAAAGAGGTCACTCTGTACAGCAACCAGCAGGGTAATTGCATCCTAAAGGATAGCAGAATTTCCTGTCATGTCCCATGAGGGCAGTTTGGGCTGCATTGATCTGACTGGTTATTGCTGGATCTCATCCAACAGGTTGTCAGGATTCAATAGTCCATCATGCACCACACACACAAATAAGAAAAGCAAGCTGAGAGAGAGAAATTCCAGTAACATCTTGGAATACGAAAACAAGGTTTATTTCCTTTTTAATCTCCTTCTGTAATCCATCAAATTTAATGAATTCGTTGCTGTATGTTGAAGTTAAAACAATGCTTCCTTCATTTATTCACTTTGACATGGCTTAAGTAAACTTTCTCAAAAAAACTGATATAGAAGCTATTTTTTTTTTTTCTACATCAGCTATGTCACTAGAAGCTACTGAAAAAATTCTTTTAGGATTTTGATTTGACAATTGTTAGTGATATCCAGGTAGAAGATCACTAAAGGTTTGGTTACACATGGGTGCGCACACACGTGCACACACATCCACACATCACCAACTCAAACATGCACACACCATTCCAATTACCACCATCTTCCATTTAAAATGCCTCTGAGATGAATTAGGTTTTGGATCTGTCCCAGATGAGAGACAAGCAGGCCAGCAAAACATAGAAAATAGTTACTTGAAATATAAGGTTTCTTCCATAACACAGGATTAATCTTGCCAGAATTAGGAGATAGCAGTGAAAATAAAATCATTTTAGTGAGGAAATGAGCCAGGTATTCTATAACATTAGGTAAAGCTATCTCCTTCATATTAGAAGGAAATTAAATAAAGAGATATATATCTTTCATTAAATGCAACTTTTATTTAAAAACTGATAAGAAAGAGGAATGTTCTACTTAGTTTCCAGTAATTAACCATTGGTATAAAAGACATTCAAGTAAAAGTCAACTGTATTTTTATGCAGCGGCAATAAGCAATTCAAAATAAAATTAAGAAAATAAGTCCATATATAGTGGCATATGAAGAAAGCCTTGCATAGCTAAAAGTAAATGCTGTGAGTAAAAGAATTTTAAGACCGACATACTGAAAATTACAAAACAGGTTGACATAAATAAAAGACACAAGTAAACAAAAAGATGTCTTGTGTTCATGGATTAGAGGACAAGATTGTTAGGATGGCAATACTCCCTGTGTTAATCCACAGAGCCAATGCAATTCCTACCAAAACCCCAGGTGTTCTTTGTTTTACTCAGAAATTGACAGGCAGACTCTAAAATTTTATGGAAATTCAAGGGATGTAGAATAATTCATCTTGTACAAGGGGAATAAAATTGGAAGATAGACACTTCATATTTTTAAAACTTACTACAAATCTATAGCAATCAAGACACTGTGGTACTGGCTTAAAAATACATAGATAAAGTTAAGAGACTTTAGTGCTCATAAAAAATACATTTGTGTTCAACTGAATTTTGATAAAAACAACAAGCAAATTCAGTTGGGAAAAGATTAGTCATTTCAACAACTGGTGCTGGGATAGCCAGATTCTCACTTGCAAAAGGATGAATTGGAATCCTATTTCACAAAATATTCAAAAGTTAATTCAAAATAGCTTGAAGAAGAAAAATTAAAGACTAAAACTATAAAATTTTTAGAAGAAAACATGTGAAAAAGTTTGTGATAGTTATGATGTCTAAAGTAAAGCAGTCTAAGAAGACAGACAGATTAGACTACAAGAAAACTAAAATACCTTGTATTTCAAAGAATACTATCAAGAAAACAGAAGCTCAACCCACAGGATGAAAGAAGGTATTTGCAAGTCAGGTATCTGACAAATTCTAGTATACAGAAAAAAGAAATATATATGTTACCTCATGGTAAGCACCTAATAAAAAAAACCTATAACACACTCAAAAAAGAGAGATCTAGATAGAGCAATAAAGATAATTAACAAATCACACAGGAAGAGAAAAAAGACGAAAGAAACAAAGAACAAAACAATCTTGAGGATAAAAGAACAAAGCTGGAATAATCATCTTCCCTGATTTCAACCTATAATACAAAGCTATATTGATTAAAATAGTATGGTACTGGCACAAAAACAGACATACAGCTCAATGGAACATAACTGAACCCACACTTACATGGTCATAAATCTGTGACAAAGGAGGCAGGAATATACAATAGGGAGAATACAGCCTTTTCAATAAATGGTGTTGAAAAACCTGGACATATACATGTGAAACAATCAACTTGAAATACTCTCTAATACATAATAGAAAAACAAACTCAAAATGGATTCAAGAGTTAGATATAAGACCTGAAACAAACAAACAAAAACCCTTGAAGAAAACATAGGCAGTACTCTGTCACTGGTCTTTGAAATATTTTTTGGATATGTCTCCTCAGGCAAAGGAAACAGAAGTAAAAATAAGCAAATGGAACTGCATCACACTAAAAATCTTTGCACAGTGAAGGAAACTAGCATTGGGATGAAAAGGCTCTCTACTGAATGGAAGAAGATATTTATAAACAATATATCTATAAGGGGTTAATATCCTAAATATACAAAGCACTCATACAACTCAACTTAAAAAATTGCAATCTGATTTAAAAATGAGAAGAGGATCTGAAAAGATACTTTTCCAAAGAGGACATATGGATGGCCAGCAGACATATGAAAAGATGTTCAATACCACTAATCATCAGAGAAATGAAAATCAATTTCACAATGAGATGCCACATCACATCTGTTAGAATGGTTATTATCTTAAAGGCAACAAATAACAAATATTGGTGAGGATATGGAGGAAAGGGACAGTTTGTGCCCTGTTGGAGAGAATGTTAATTGGTATAGCCACAATGGAACACAATATGGAATGTTAATCGGTATAGCCACTATGGAAAACAATATGGAGATTCCTCAAAAGAATAAAAATGAAACTTGTACAATCCAGCAATTTGACTTCTGAGTATTTTTCCAAAGCAAACAAAAACACTAATTCAAAAAAGGTATATGTACTCTTTTGTTCATTGCAGCATTATTTACCATGGGAGCAACTGAAGTTTCCATCAATCAATAAATAGATGATAAGGAAGATGTGGTACATATATACAAAATTTTTTACTCAGCCTAAAAAAAAAGAGAATGAAATTATTGCCATTGTGACAACATGGATGGACGTAGGGGTATTATGCTAAATAAAATAAATCAGGAATCCAAAAATAAACAAATGAACAAACAGAAACAGACTCACAGAAAACAAACAGATGCTTCCAAGAGGGGAGGAGTGATGGGATGAGTGAAATAGCTAAGTGAAATTAAGAGGCACAAATTTCCAGTTACAAAATAAATGAGCTAGAATATCATGATGTTCATTTTTTTTAAAGTATAGAAATATCAAATCACTACATTGTACAACAGGAAAGAACATAGTATTGTAAATCAGTTATACTTCAAAAATTTCAATTAACCAAACAAACTCACAGAAAAAGAGATTAGATTTGCAGTTATGGGAGGAGGGACTAGGGGTAGGGGAACTGGATGAAGGTGGTCAAAATGTACAAAGACATTGATATACAAAAAATAAGTACTATGGATGTAATATATAATATGATTAATATAACTAATAGTGCTATATGTTATATATGAGTTTTTGAGAGGGCAAATTCTAAAAGTCCTCATCACAAGGAGAAAAGATTTTAATTTTTTAAATTTTGTATCTATGAGAGATGATAGATGTTCTTAAACTTATTGTTGCAGTCATTTTATGATGTACATAAACTAAATAACTATGCTATACACCTGAAACTTAAGTCAGTTATATCTCAATAAAACTGGAAGGAAAAAAGATCAACATGCTAGTGGACTCATGCATTTCAAACCCATGTTATTCAGGGGTCAGCTGTAGTTTACATTACGTCTTTGCTCCAAGCCTTCTAAAGACTTATTTTATTCAAGATATTTATGTTAGTATAAACTCTATTTTTTTTCTTCCAGTTTGAATTGTTTCTGATAAGAAAGGAGTCATTTCTCTGGTTACTTTTAAGAATATTTCCTTATTATTGATTTTTAACAGTTTGATTTAGATGTGTCTTGGTGTATGTGTAGACTTCCCTGTGGCTCAGCCGGTAAAGAAGCTGCCTGCAATGCAGGAGAACTGGGTTCAATTCCTGGGTTGGGAAGATCCCCCGGAGAAGGGAAGGTCGACCCACTTCACTATTCTGGCCTGGAGAATTCCATGGACTGTATAGTCCAGGGGGTTGCAAAGAGTTTCAGACAAGACTGAATGACTTTCACTTTCCTGGTGTATGTATGTGAGTGCTGTTTTGTTTTTCATGTACATTCCCTTGAAGCTCTTTGAATTACTTAGTTCTTCATATTTATTTCTCATCCAATTTAGAACATGTTCCACTATTATTTCATCAACTATGTCTTCTGTCCAAATATTTTTCCATTTATTTTTTTACTCTTTTGCATGTATGCTAAACATCTTTGTATTGTATTATAGGTCACTGAGGCGCTATTTATTTTTATTAGCTTTTTTTCTTTGTGATTTAACATTTATGTGGTCTATTTCCTTCTTCAAATAAACTGAATTTTCTTTTCCCTAGTGCTCAACCTGCTGTTAAATTTATCCAATCTTTTTTGTTTTCACTGAAAGATTTATGTTTTTTACTTGTAAATTTTCAGTTTGGATTTATTTATAGCTTCAATTTCTTTATCGAGATTCTGTATTTGTTGCCTCGTTATGTCAACAAATACTCCAAAATATAGTGATCAACAATAATGATTTAGAGAATACATTAAAAATATGCTGAATTCACACTGGCAAATATTAAACAAACCATAAAATTGCTATTACAAAGTATTTTCGATTTCACCTTATTCATTAAAAGGACAGTTTGTTGATTTGGACATGATTGTGTGATTCACTTCATGTTTAATCAAATTATTATTAGTGAGTCTGATATAGAAATGATCACCCAGAAAATAACTACTGAGGTGACTCTTGACACTGTGAACTAAAGTCCGTGGCCAGAGGTTGCATTAAATTGTGAATATATTCTATGGGTTTTGGAACTAGAAATAGAAGGGTAATGAAGAAAAGAAAACATTGATGGAATAGTACCAGAAACTACTCTGTTTGAATTCTTCAAATCATCAGGCATGAAAAATGATAACAAATCCTATTGAAACATCCTATACTTAAATTACATATACATATATAGTTGCACATACATACATTTAGAAAAATATATATATACATTGCTTTTGTTAAAACTTTATTAAACTAAACTAATTATGTTTCATTATTCTGTTTTATTTTTAATTTGTTATTTTATACATATTAAATAATATTCTGAATCTTACATCTCAACTATAAAGAAAATTTACTTTCCCCAAATTTGACTTGTCTTAAAATGTAAATGAGCACATCCAATAACACATTATGAAACTGAACTAATCTTTCCTAAACTATCAGTTATTAAAGGAAATTAATTTATTTCATTAGCGGAAGGATTGAATTGATTTTGTATTCTCATATTAGAAGTTATAATTACAAAATCATTTTGAAATAAAGGAACAGTTAAAGAAAATGCAGCCAAAATAAGAAAAAAGTAGGAAAAACAAATAATTATGTTAGAAACTTTATAAATAAAACATTATATTGTTTCGCTGGATTTTATTATGATTATAGTATTTATTGTAATCTTCTCTCATTATGAATAAATATTTACTAATTTTATATTATTTTCCATAAAGAAGTGTTTGT
The DNA here is from genome assembly GCA_007570785.1 of Antilocapra americana. Classification (NCBI taxonomy): domain Eukaryota; kingdom Metazoa; phylum Chordata; class Mammalia; order Artiodactyla; family Antilocapridae; genus Antilocapra; species Antilocapra americana. Next base: position 642,744 of record ML661923.1, read on the forward strand.
CAAAATTGTGTATGCTTGAGGCCACAACAGAGCAGAGAGAGAACTCATACAAATGTGAACATTTGTAATGTGGAAATGAAAATAAAACTATAATTCATAACCCCCAATATAAGACTACTTAGCCAACAAACGGCAAATATCTTTTTTTTTTATTTTTACCTTTATTCACTTCCCCCTTTCTCTTTCCTCTCCATTTTACTTCTGTTGTCCAATGTCCTCCAGATTTTCTGCAGTCAGTTGTCAATACGTTAATGACTTTGGTTTTAGAATTTTTCAAAGCTAAACTTTTAATCAGGGTGAAGACATCAGTCAAAGAGGACCTCGTACTGATCTTAGTATATGAAAAAACATGGCCAACTAGAGTTCTCAACTCATGTCCGCCTTCAATTAGTTGTGTTTCTTTGGGTATATTATTTGAACTTGCAGATTTCACTTTCTTCCTTTATAAAATGGAGCTGAAAACACTTGTGTGTGTGTATGTTAATTTCAAATAAAGTAGTGCAGAAGAAATCACAGAAAAGATGAAAGTTTCATATTTTTATTGCTTGTTTTGTGTCTTAGTAAAAGTTTTCAATGGAAAATATATGTGTATATATACATATAAAAATACTGGAAGAAACTGTAAAAAAATAAAAGATAACAGATACAAAGATAATATTTTTAAGACACTTACTCAAAGAAAGAGGAGTGCTGGCAGTCAAAAACTGTCAGATAGGAAGAGAAACTTTTTCAGAGTAAAGCAAGTTAAACAGAGCCATTCTTCTTTGAACTCTGGGGAAGCCTCCTGTGAAGGAGGCAGAGAGGAAGACCAGCCCTCTGGCATCCCTCTGAGCAGGCGGTCCGGTCTCCCCCAGCTGGGGTCGCTCCCAACAGGGAAGTCTGGGGTCCACGACCAAACACCAGGTCATGGGACACATGAAATGTAGTGCGAGGGTAAAAATTTAATGTCACTTTTGGCATCTTCTTTCCAGTCACTTGACACTGCTCCCTAAAGACGTCAGCGGAGCATCTGCTCTGTTGACAGCATGAGCTGCCTGACATTTCTTCCGAGGAATGAACGATTAGGGTTCTTGGAAGACAAGATGGAGCCCGGCGGGAAGCCCCACAGCTTCCGGCCACCTCCGCAGACTGCCTCCCAAACGTCAAGGCTGCAATTACATTCACATTTTTCTCTTTTCTTTAAGTAAGTAATGGGTTAAGCCCCAGCCTGCTTCTGATACCAGATCGGCTCTGGGCACATTTCTGAGGTTTCCGCATTGACGGTAGGCAACGATGAATGAAAATTTTTCTTTACAAACTCTTGTGTGCCTGGTGCAGGCCTCAGGGTGGACCTGAACCACACAGAGTTGCCCCCCCTGTTTTTATGTTATTCTCTCGTTACTCAGACAGGTTTTGAATTACTATGCTGCTTAGGCTCAGATGGTAAAGAATCTGCCTGCAATGCAGGAGACACTGATTTGATCCCTGGGTGGGGAAGGTATTCTGGAGAAGGGAATGGCAACCCTCTTCGGTATTCTTGCCTGGGAAATCCCATGGTCAGAGGAGCGTGGCAGGCCACAGTCCACAGGGCCAGCCCACAGGAGGGCAAAGAGTCTGACACAAATGAATGACTAACACTTATTTCTTGGGGTGGGGGGGTAAGAAGATTATATAATGGTATCAAATGCCTATGGTATCCTTTAACCAGCGTTTATATATTTATAGCATTTTTTTCTTAACGGCTGCTTTGTATTATGTTGCATTTGTTGTATGATGTTGTATTATGAGGTATTTTCCAAAATTCCTATATTGTGTGGTATTTATGTCGTACTAATACTGTTTTGATAAAGCTACTGCAATGAATAGTCTCACATATTTAAGAGAAAGTGATCAAATTTGATTAAGTGTCTGGAGCTGGAGTCTAACTATCCAGAATCAAAATTGAGCTTTTTTCCTTTTTTTAATATGCTGATCTCAGGAAATCACTTTACCTTCATTTGCTTTAGTTTCCTTGTAAGTAAAATAGAGTAATAATAATAGTACTGGCTTCATGGAGTTTTGTGAGGATAAAATTAGCTAAAGTGTACATACAAAAGTGGAATACTTAGGCCAGTATGGATATGCCTTTTGAAACGTATCATATATTTCTCTTCTCACCCATAGGATGTGAAAGAGCCAGTTTTCATTCGTTCTCAGTAACAAACTATCTTAACATACAAATCACCTTTGCAACTGATGGGATGAAAATTACTTTTCACTACTGTTTAAAATTTTATTCATTTTTAAATATTTATTTATTTATTTATTTGGCTGTGCTCTGTCTTTTTTGCTGCACTGGCTTTTCTCTATCTGTGGAGAGCAGGGCCTACTCTCTAGTTGCTGTGCACAGGCTTCTCTTTGTGATGGCTCCTCTTGTTGCAGACCGCAGGTTCCAGGGCTCACAGGCTTCAGCAGTTGCAGCACATGAGCTCAGTAGTTGGGGCTCCCGGGCTCTAGAGCACAGGCTCAGTAGATGTGGCACACAGACTCAATTGCTCTGCAGCATGTGAGATCTTCCCCGACCAGGGATTGAACCTATGCCTCCTGCATTGGCAAGCACATTAATCATCACTGAGCCACCAGGGAAGCCCCAAAGTTTTATTTTTCAATTAGGGGAAAAATAAAGGTACTTTTATGTTCTGCACTGTTTTTTTTTTTTTTTTTTAAATATATATTTATTTATTCATTGTCTGTGTTGGGTCTTAGTTGGGGCATGCAGGATCCTTCCTTGCAGCATGCAGGCTCCAGAGTTCACGGGCTCTGTAGTTGTGGCATGTAGGCACGCTAATTTTGATGCACAGGCTTAGTTGCCCCTTGGCATTTGGGATCTTAGTTCCCAGACCCTAGGATTGAACCTGAATCCCTTGCTTTGGAAGGTGGATTCCTAACCACTAGAGCACTAGGGAAAGCCTTGTTTTGCACTGTTTTAGCTGATTTTCTGGTGAACTCTCGATTTTTGTTTTCCTCTCCCTATTTCACCATTTTGTCTTTCATTTCTATATTAACTCATGGAGGTGCTCTGTATCTTAATTATGGCAGACATATTTCTCACAGTGTTTTTTATCTGTTGACATTTATTTTGGTATTTATATTAAGCCAAGACTTTAAAAAATTATCATTTTTGTTTGTTTAGTCATTAAGTTGTATCTGACTCTTTTGTGACCCCATGGATTGAAGTCTGCCAGGCTCCTCTGTCCATAGTATTTTCTGGACAGTAATACTGGAGTGGGTTGCCATTTCATTCTCCATGGGATCTTCCCAACTCAGGGATCGAAACTGTGGCTTCTGCCATTCTCCTGCACTGCAGACAGATTCTTTACCACTGAGCTACCAGGGAAGCCATTTTAATAATACCAAGTCAAATTTTTCAGTATTTATATTTATGACCTCTGGTTTCTTTTATCTGCCTTAGATGCCATTTCATCTTCCTTTAGTAAAATGGAACCAAAACCCCAAGGGGAAAAAAATCACCCTCCTTGGGTGTTAATTTGTTATAGAAATGATTCTGTAGATCAGTGGGAAATAAAAAACCAAAACAAGAGCTATTTTTCCAAAAGGAGATTGGATATCCCTATGAAAAACAAAAGTTGTTTGGCCCCTTTGTCACAGTACACATCAAATCAAATTGTGGCAAATTGTATATCAATTTGTGAACATCCCAACCTTCAGGAAATCATGGAGAAGATAATATTCATGACTTGAGTAGGAAACTAGAATAAAAGAAACTTATACTATGAGCCATAAAAGAAAGATTGATAAAATTTGACTACCAAAAGTAAAAAATTACCTCCATCAAAAGCTACAATTAAAAGAAAAATCCATTGAGTAGAAGATACTTAAAACTCAACAGAGTTTATACCCAGAATATATAGAAAGTGTCTTCAAATCAGTATGAAAAATTACACTAGTGAAATGTAGTTTAAAAAGGAACTTCGCCAAAGAAGATGTCTAAATGGTTTATATGGATATATGTGATGCCTTATTAGTAACCAGGGAAATACAAATTGAATAAAAATAAAATGTTACTGCGTATCTACTGCAAAAGAATGATAACACCAAATGTGGAGAGAATGTAGAACATTTTACAAATGTAAGTGTAGATGCATTACTATGTCAGCAAACAATGCAGCATCATCACATGAAAGATGATGATAACTTGGACAGGGTGTGCAATATAGTAAAATTATCAATACATTTTGAAGAGAGATTATAGATTTGCTGTTGGAGTGTATATGATGAGGAAGAAAAGGATAGAGTGAAGCATCATTTCAAGATCTGGTCTGAACAAACAGATGAATGAGGGTGCCATCAATCCATGTAGGAAAGTCTGTAGAAGAGCTTTAGTTTTTCGTAGATGAGAGGATGGTTCAGTAATTCAGATTCTTGTCATGTTAATTTGAAATACCAGTTATGAATGCAAATGGCAGTGTCAAGAAGGTAGTTGCATAGAAATCTGGCATTCAAAATTTGAAATTATGTAACTGGAAGGCAGTGAATACAGGGAATGAAGAAAGCCAGTAATGAGACTGACCACTGAAGTTTAAATGTTTGTGGAATCAAGGAAGAACACCAAGGAGATAGAAGATTGGTGGTGAGTCAGAAGGGCAAGCAGGAGATAGTGGTAACCAGAAAATCAATCAGAAAGAAATATTTTTAGGAGGAGACAGTAATCAACTGTTAAATTCTGTTGATAGGCAAGGCAAGGACCAAGAATTTAGGCCATTGGTGACCTTGAAAAGAAAATTTTCTGAAGCCTGGTGGAGGTGAAATCCTGAATGAAATGGGTTCAAAATAGAGAAGGGAGAAACCAGTAGAAGAATACAGACAACACTTTTGAAGAGTTTTTCTCTAAGGGAAAGGAAAGTAAAGGCAATAACAAGAGAGGGAAGTGGAGATATGTGCATAATGACGAGGCAGATACAGTAGAAAGATTAATTATAATGGCATAAAAGAGAGCAGATAGGGAAGAATTGCCCTGGGATAGGCAGAAGCTGTGAAATCTCACATGCAAGTTGACAAACTTCTGTTAGAACTAGACGTAATTTGTTTATTACAACATCAGAGAGGAAAGATCACTGGAGCAAGGCTGTAGATAGATGGTCAGATGTATTAGTAGAAGTTCCTGAAAGGTTTTCTAATCACTTTTACTTTCTCAGTAAAATAAAAGACAGTGGCGCTACATAGAGAAAGGGGAGGTCTATACGGTTATTTTTAGAACGGAGTAAATGATATATCTTCCAGAAGAGTAGGAAAGTGAATGGGCAAGGGAATTGTAATAAGAATGCTAGGAAGCATTAACATACTAGTTTGTACAGATTTTATGCAAATATGCAATAATATGACTTTTAAAATCACAAAATAGTATTTTTTCTTTTATATACTAGACTCATTTATTGCTATCTGAGAATATTTGATGAAGCAGATGTATGTGGTCATTGCTTTCAAGGAGCTTATGAAACTCTTCTTCCTCTGAGGTCCTCTTGGGAAGTTAAAACATTATTTCCACTCATAGCAAACTACTGAGAAACCAGGTTTTGATTCATTCTTTAGATATGCATTCAGAACATACAAACACAAAAGCTATACTGGTTGGGAAGATTGCCTGGAGTAGGAAATGGCAACCCACTGCAGTGCTCTTGCCTGGAAAATTCCATGGACAGAGAAGCCTGATAGGTTACAGTCCATGGCGTCACACAGAGTCAGACACTACTGAAGACACATGATCATGATCTAGTAATTGCTTATTTCCCATCTATCTTCTGAAGTTTAGGGATGAAGAGGGCAAAAACAATGTTTTCAACACCAGTCAATCTCCAAGTCCGAGAGTGGTGCTGGACATGGTAAGAGCTCAGTAACTGTTTGTTGAACATAAATTAATGGAATGAACACAGATATATCAGAATATGCTACTTGAAAAAATACCTGAGGAGAAATAAGAATTCCACATATTTTCCATTTCTTTATTCTACACTATTTTGTTGAAGTGGAGACAATAAATATTGGATAAACATGATTAACCTATTCAAAATACTTTGACTATAAGACATATGTAGCCCTAGAATATCACAGGAGTACTGTATAATGGAACTCACAGAGAATTTTGCTAGATATTGTTTAAAAAGATTAAGAAAAGTTCTCAGCACACTGAATTCCCATCTTCAGCAAATAAAGAAAATGTCATTAATTATTAATGAAAGGCTCTTCACTTATTAATCTGTGAATTGTATGTGTAGAAATGAATTTGCTGTTTATAGCAAATTGAGAATATGAAAGATAACACGCCCAACCACCAAGTTTGTTGAACAAAGTAAAGTTCTTTCCACTCCTGAGAATGAATTTCATTAGGAAAAAATGCATTGAATATTGTTAAGAATGGAGAACAACTGGGCATGGATGAGGAAGTTATGACATTGATACATATTCCTCTATAAATACTAAGATTTATTCTGGACATCATTCAATACATATTTGTTAAAAATCAAGTTAAAGGATCTCATATCAGTGATTTAGGAACATAATGTGAAAAATATGATAAATTAAATGATTGATTGTTCATGTTTCAATGCTTCATATATTCACTGATACTGAAAAAAAAAAGCTCATTAATTATGAACTTAGGATCATTTAGGGATTAAAAAAACAACTTCCAAGTTAATCTTTTGTTGTCAGTTTCTGAATAAGTTACTTAAGAAAACTGGTGAACTGTTTAGCTATGGAATCCATTATTTCAAGTTTGTCATCTTGACTTCAATATGAAATTTTCCTTATTAATTTATTAAATACAAGCTGTGGTATAATTTATTTATCTATTAAATATAGACTAGTGTATTATGTTTTAATTATGAAAACATCTGTAAAATATGTATGCCTTTTATTGAATTAAACAATTAAAGAGATATATTTTGTACTATCAGAAGTCAAATTTCAATAGAACTACATTGGGTTGTTTAATGGCTTTTTAAATTTTGCAAACATGACTAGTTTTGTTTTATTGATTACTTAGTAACTTAAAATCATACAAATATAATTTATTTTGCCTTGGCACTAATCCAGACATTACTTGCAATAAGCATACAGTTCTTTATAAATGGTACCTCTCCTCAATATGGTGAATAGACAACCGGTAAGTATATTAAAATAATTTTTCTCTGAAAATGGGGATGGTTTCAATTAGTTATTGCTACTCATCAACTATGGCAAGAGTCTCATAAGTTTCAGGAATGAAATTTCTGTTGGTAACCTTATGTCTCCCAATTCCCAAGAAAGGTACCTATTAGGGGAGCTTGGTCTTCTCTCTCAATCTGTTTGCTATAAGTGGGAGTCCTTAAGGAAAGACTATGCCTCTAAGGTCTCTGGCTTTCTTTTCAGACAGAATGCTTGAAATCACTCAGCATGCCCACTATTACCCTCAGCACTTGAAATGTATATTGCCTCAGTCATCATTTACTGAGTCATTCTAATGACTTTTGAATGCCTGACTTAGCATTGAGATATCACCTGTGTTTGTTTAGTTTCTGACTTTAATCTTGGCTTTAAGGCTATGGAATTGGTTTCTCCTAAGTCATACAGCACCCCACTGCTTTCCACTACCATTATCCCTTCATTGACTAGACAGAGTTCACCATACTGCTCCAACATAAGCAGAGCTTCTTTGCAAGGAGAACTTGACCTTTCTATAACTTCCGGCTATTGCCAATTCCTGAATTGAACTTATTTCCAAGAACAGCATCACCATCCTCGCATTCATGATAAAGAGCCAGCTTTTTCTTTGTTCTATACAGAGCCAAAAGCTATGAATACATGTGTCATCTCTTGTCAGCATGTAACTCAGTAAGGCAGCTGGCTACCTGAATCCAGTTCCTCTCTCAAATTCACCAGTATGACAACTTACTCAAACTTTATGTGGGGCTGGTAATGGGAAGGGGTAAGATTGCTGAAACAATGGCGCTTTAATACCATGTAAGAAAATATCAGTTTGGGAGGAAGTGTTTTGCTCAAATATTCTATGCTTTTTCATCTCCTAATTCACTGGGTTTAGCCTCTAAGTTTACGATCAAACAAGAGTGCAGTTATTCTTCTACAATGAAGGAGACTGACATTGCTGCCTTATTCTCACAAGGCCACCTCCCCAGTGATAACAACTGTTCTTGATTATCTTCTGGGAATACCACCAAATAATATAGGTTTGGCTACCCAACAGTCTAAGATGCCTGCCAACAGTGCATTTACCAATTCCATTCTGTATTCATAATGCATCTAAGGTTAGGATTTTCCATTGTTCCATCCCAAATTATTTCAAGCACTTTATCCGGAATAGTCTTTTAGAGATTCTGTAATGAGGTCAAATGACAACATAAAGACTGATGTAAATTCCAAAAAGATATGTGGTCCACTTTGAATAAAATCATTTGCCATTATCATATTTTTAAGAATAAAATTCTGTATAAAAGAAAAGAAAATATGCAGTTTTCAAATCAATCTAAATAAGAAAATGTTAAATTAAAATCCCCTGTTTATATCTATATTATTAGCATGCATGCAAAGTCACCTCAGACTCTTTGTGACCCTATGGTCTGTAGCCTACCAGGCTCCTCTTTCCATGGGGTTCCCCAGCAAGAAGACTGGAGTCAAGTGCCATGCTCTCCTCCAGAGAATCTTCCTGACTCAGGGATCACACCCACCTCTCTTATATTTCCTGAACTGGCAGATGAATTCTTTACCACTAGTGCCACCTGGGAAGCCCTATATTTTTAGTATATCTTATATTATTATGTCTTATTTTATTATATTTCTTCTTGGAAATAAGAAATCACATATTCTTATGTTCCTCCTAAAAAAAGACAAAAGAGAGAAGAGAAATAGGGAGAAGAAGAGAAGAAAAGGAGAGGGAAAGAAAAGGAAGAAAAGCATGTTCCACGGCTTAATCCTCCAGAAGAGTAAATGCAAACATACAAATTAAGAACAAGCATCAAAATAATTTCTAAGGGTTTTTAGTTGCCCATACTCTGGCACAAACAAAGTACTGGAGTGTGGAATAGTGAGGCTTCCTTGTCACTGGTCCTGCAATGTTTCAGAGCATCTAAGTGCCTACTGTTCTATAATCAAGTTTCCTTTCTACATTCTAGGCTAAAACTTTTCTACCGACGCTGCTTTTTTCCTGACAGTAGGATGTTTATATTGATGACAGGCAATCCTACTGGCAAAATACATTGATTTATAATTCGGACAACTTCAGTGATTTGCTCTCCAAACAGTGCTTGACCTCATTCAGTCATGTTTGGGTGTCTTCCATTTCCTGATATCTCTAAACATGTATCAACCTAATTCTGTCTATCTTCCCAACTTGAGTGTTGCCCTCACAATAGTCCTTGGAGTCCCTCTTGATGTATAAATGTATCCATTGTTTAGATTGTTAGGAAAACAGCTGTGCTTAATGTCCTCTGTTGAATGGCCTTTTACATTTTTCTTTCTAATATATGTCTCTGATCCTAGTGGGATCTTCTGTTGTATGAAATGCGCTGCCTTTCATTTCTGCTTCTGGCAAAACATCTCCATTTCTGTTCTCCTGAGTTAGGGAAGTCATATCTAAGAGTTAGTATTCTCTGAACTCCAGTTGTACCTATTGAGATCTTCCTGTTTTTACCCTGGTTCATATCATCCATACTTTATCTTGCCTTAATTTTACAACATTTCCACAACATATTCTTTGAGAGAACTGTTGGAGTCCATGTCCACTCACCCCAAAATGCACTTCAGAGGCATATCATTAATTTTAAGTTATAGTTATTTAAGAAATTGACAATGTAAGAATACTTTGACCTCTTCTCTATCTTACTGAAAGCAAGAAATAAATCTTCCATATGAAAGGTATCCTCCCTGTAGAGAGAGGGTTAAAAATATCCTTATCATCAGAGATAGGGAATTTAGGGTCTAGAACTATATAAGTAAAACTTGTTATTTTACTAATTCTATACCCAAGCCCCAACTTCACTTGAATCCCTTATTAATTAAACACCCAAACCCATTTCTTTGTCCTGTGAACTCCTTAAATATTTATTGTTTCTTTGTGTAAAAAATTATAAACTTTGCCTGCTTTGGGTTACTTTCTGAGCATCATTTTATGATTTCCTGTGCATACAAAATTAAATTGGGTTTTCTCATGTTAATCTATCTTGTGTCACTTTATTATTAATCCAGTCACAAGAACTCAAGAGAGGTAGAGGGAGTAAATTTCCTCCTCCTAACAGAATGGTTAATACCAGTGCCTCTGTTTAGAATGATCGATTTACCTTGAAACTCACTCAACAATAATTTGAGCATCTTACACCGATACTCCTAGTCGTCTCCTATTAAACCTGTTCAAACTGTATATAAACTGTTATTACAATTATAACATTTCAAGGATGCAGTTTTCTATTAGTTCTTAGTATGTATTCTATGTATAGGTTTGAAATGTCATTTCTCAATAGTTTCCTGGGCCCTAGCTCCATCCAAATAAATTATTTCAGTTTGATCTCTGTGATTTTCACTAAATTCTTCTGTTAACTTTCTCAAGTCCTCATCAACTTTTTCTGGCTTGCTTATCAATAAAAGTATTTACCTCTTGTCCAGCTAAAACCTTAAAAGTAATTAAATCTTGGTATGTTCTGTGCTAAGTACATTTTTTAACCGTTTCATTCGAATCATGGCTTCTGAAACCTTTAATCTCTTTGAAGAATATGCCTTTTCTCTTTTTGCTTGGTTCTCCTAGATCATCCTCAGTCATTTTCACAGACAGACTTTTCTTAAAATATCATCTCCTGTTTATCTAAACCATGCTTCATTTTCTCTACCATTTTCCTATACATCAACACTGTTTTCATACTAGGCTGATTTTCAAGATTAATTCATCCAGGTAGAAGCTTTCTTGAATAATAATCATAATAATTAAAGAGGTATATCAAGTATTTGTGATCAGCTCTCTCTAACTCTATCCATGTGAGGGCTGTATAGTTAAACCTGGCAGAAGACTTCATTTCTGTTTGTCTGTTCATTGTACAATCTATCTTATTTCAGTACATAGGGCTAGCAATTGGATTTCCAATATTCACAAACATAATTATCAAATGATGAGTATAATTTTAAGGGTATGCTATAATAATAATAAAATGGGATCTATTTTATTTAAAATAGTTTTCTAGCTAGCCTTGTGTCAGACCTGGGGAAAGATAGTTATAATCTCACAACTTATATAAAAAATCTCTTAGTGATCTACAGACCTGTCTGAGAAACAAAACAGAGATGAGTGACAGCACAGAAGTTATTCTAAATTGGGTATTAACAAGCCTTAAAGAAAACCATGACAATAAGCTACTGTGTGTCCTGGTTTCCTTGAAATCTCTTCACATACAACTTCAGATGTCATGATTCTTAAGTTTCATTGTTCAATCAGTGTGTTGTGGAGATATGAGGAGGCTACCCCACCAAACATGCAGGTCTCACCACAGAAGAGACAGCATCCATGACTGTAAACCTTACAAGGGAGTAGAGCAATTGTGAACCTCCAACAGACAGGAGACAGAAAAGAGGACCATGCACGCTCAGTCTCCTCTTTCCAACCTCACTACCAAGCTAAGCTTTCTTTCCTCTTTTGAAGGATGAGTTACTGACAGGCTACAGATCAGCCTGGAGTAGCATTCTGGTGGGCATCCTGCTATACACATGAACTCATGAACATTTCAGAATGGGGGTGGGTCATGGGGGAACTGCTCATTTCTATAAAACATATAAACACACATATTAATACATGTTCTTTAAGGAAATGCTTTTGACTGATGAAAAACATTTTTACATTAAGCTCTGCTGTGTACTCAAGCTCTCTGTATCAGAGAACTCATTTGGACCTTTATTCCTAGAAATATTAGACATGAAAATCCAAATGTAACAGGAAGACCTATGGCCAGCAATCTTGCTGTCCTCTTAGCTTAACCCAGCGCAGGGTCGTCTTGCCTTCTGAATTTTCTTGACCCATCAAGAGGCAAACTTTTTACCTGCTGGAGTCAAATGCAGATCCCTGCTGCTCCTAAAGTTGCCTGTGGCATGAATGTAGACAAAACAACTTTGATCTGTGTTGTCCATTGTTGAGTGATATCTCTATTTGCAAGCAAGCAAGAGAGCAACCATTCTGAGTGAGAAGATGGGCTTTTTTTTCCTAGATAAAGGCTTAGTATGAATTTATATAAACAGATTTAGTAGCAACTTTCTTTATTTTGACTAGCAGATATGCTATGTAATTTCTGAGATCCCAGCAGCAGTTACTGAATTTCCAGAAATAAAAGGTAGGGACTGAATGAAAAACCATAACACATATTTCTTTCTCATGGGGAAGACCTAAAATAATAGCTTATCACACTGAAAGAATAGCATAGTCTTACTTAATATATGTAAGAATTGTTTGGGTATGGCTAATAACCTCTTTATGTTGTAAATAAGAAAGCTGGCACAGTTGTTTTCATCTAAAATATGATGAAAAGGATTAGTACATTCATACGACCAGACCAGTGTGGGTGGCCCATGCTGGGTATATGGATTAGGTTCAGCAACTTAAGGGTCACTTCCAGTTAGTGTTGGTTTCCAGGGTTTTCTAGAATATGCTAGATGTGGTGTTTATCATTTCAGTTGTTATGCTCAGGAGTTGATTCTATGCTACACTTTTAAAGCTAATGTGTATTCTCTCTGAGATAGTGGCTTTGAGCTGTTGAGTTATCTTTATGGATAAGTTGAACATATCATATATGTAGTTTTGGAGCTAGATTAAACTAGAATGTATAATTGTTACTTCCTTAAACATTTCTTGCCTGAAATGATAATAATTATGATAACATTATCACTTTATTACCATAGAATTTTAATTTGTTTACTATATTTACCATACCAAATTCTATGAATTTATTACCATAGAATTTGAATTTATTTATTACCATATACTTTGAATTGCCATAGAGTTTGAATTTATCTATTAATATTAGTTATCAATTAAAGTGGTTTATATTCTATATTTAAAAGCTATTAATATACTCTTTCATTCACTACTACTAAATCCCTCAAAATTGGGTAAGGTATTATGTCTTAAGAGACAAGAAATTTGCCTTAGGGAGAAATAAACATTTTGTAAATAAGTAGCTAAATAGAATCTAGAATCTCCTGTACTTTGGCCATTTGCTTCAAAGAGTCAAATCATTGAAAAAGACCTTAATGCTGGGAGATTGACAGTGGGAGAAGGGGGCGACAAAGAATGAGATGGTTAGATTGCATCACCCACTCAATGAACATGACTTTGAACAAACTCAGGAGATAGAGAAGGATTGGGAAGGCTGGCATGCAGCAATCTCAGGGTTGCAAAGACTGGGAAACAACTTACTGACTGAACAGTAACAAGAAGAAACTTGAAGCTAGGTTTTTATCTCTCCTAAACCTGCATCCTTAGCTACTTCATGAAACTTTCTCTATGGAGTAGAAGACCATAGCATACAAGCTGATAAAGCACTTCTTAAAAGAACCCAGGTAGCCTAGTTCATACAGCCCTTAAGCAGAAATAGTAGTAGTGTTCAGCAGAAAAATAAGTCTGAGCCAAGGAACCAGTGTGATGCCCATCTGAGCCTCCCCATGACAACAGATATGTCCTACAGGTTTGAAGCCTGAGTGGACAGGGAATCAAAACCACATCCCTCCTGTGTACCATTCCTTTCTATCTGTACACTCTATAGCTATGTCATGATATCTCCCAAAGACCTTGATAAATCAGTATAGTCCTGGTGGTAAAGGGAAAATAATCTTACAAGCTGCTGGAGAGCTAAAGAACATTCACTAAATACCTGCAGCAAAAGCAAACCCTGGATAAAGGTTTGGGGAAAATAATGAGGAAGGTGTTAAAGAAGTGCAAACACCACTCCAAAGATACCAGCGTAACTCAGAAGTGTTCATCTTCAGGAAATCCTAAGCAGCCTTTGAGTACCAGAGTGCTCATTCAACAGTGTATTGCTCCTAGTGTAGACTGACAGTCTCTGAGGGGGAGTGAGATGGGGGAACCACCAGTGTAAGACTGTGCTTTGGACAAAGTGTCAAGGTCAGGAGCAGTGAAAATACTCAGCGTCCTTTGTCTGACCACTATTTGACAACAATACTGTTCTTTCACGGAACTGACATCTTCTCACTCAGAGAAGAAAACTTTTTTAACTTTTAGTTTTGGAAAATAGACTTTAGACAAAACAACAGATAACAGGATGATAAAGGAGGTCTTTTTGTTTTGTTTTGTTTTTTCTTTCTCCAGTCCAGTCAAATACTTGGCATCAAGCAGTGGGGGGAAAAGTAGGGAAAAAAATTCCTAGCCTAAGCTTTTTCTGTAATTATCTAAAATTATCTAGATTAAACTTGCATCTATCTACTGTACCTCATTAAGCACCCTGTTCCACTGCCTGCCTTTTCTATCTGAAAATGTTCTCTCATTTTCAAATTGAATTTCTCCCCCATTAACTTACTGCTTAGGTATATTTTAATGGCTTTCCTTTCAACATAAACCCACTTGTTTTGGCTGTGAAATTATCTCATTTCATTGTGTAAAGCCCAGCTTCATTTCTAATTTTCAGCAATTGTGTCCATTTCTTGGTGAAAAATGTAAGCCCAAACAAAAGCCCTCTGAATACTGGCCTGTCACTTTCAACTCTTTCACTTGCAGACAGTGGTTGATAATTTTTCCTCCAATAATGTACGTCTGTTCACCCACTTCCATGTAGTGATAACTAGCGAATCAGTGAGGCAGCTGCACCTCCCCGTGTGAGATCCTGCTCTGACAAGAGGCTGACGGTTTCGCACAGCAATGGACAGTACAGATGTTGCAGCCCTCAGGTCACCAACCCATCACCCATTTGCTTTCTGAATAAAATCTTAAGGAGAACTGCAGTCATATCCTTAATTTTTCATTAACTAGAACTTCACTGTCTGAAAACTTTGTCCTATAGAAACTCTGGAAAAAAAATATTTTATTTGAATTCTCTCTGTATAATCCCATACACATTCCTGGTGGCTCAGTGGTAAAAAAAAAAGTCCGCCTGCCAATGCAGGAGATGCAGGTTCAATCTCTGAGTTGGGAAGATCCCCTGGAGAAGGAAATGGCAAGCCACTCCAGCATTCTTGCCTGGTGAGTCCCACAGATCGGGGAGCCCGGCAGGCTACAGCCCATGGGGTCATAAGAGTTGGACGTGACTTAGCAACTAAACTACCACCAGTTATGTAAACAACACATAAACACACACACTTTGGACATGTATTTGCATGCATTCACACACACACTTATACACTCTGAAAAAAATCACATGTATCATATAATATATTATATACACTCACACCTCCCCCAACACACACACTGTCTTTTAAAAGCTTGTTTCAAAATGATTTGCCAGTACTGTTCAATCTTTGATTTGTGTCAAGTTGCCTCAGGGGGTGGAGGAGTGGAAGGTGACATTCCAAGTTGAGGGATGAGCTTGTAGAAAGACACCATGAGCAAAAAGGACCTTGAAATTTTGCAAAACATATGAAGGTAAGTACATCTGGTATAGAAAAAAGAAACCTGTAAAATGAGTTTGTAGCTGAAACTTGGAGTAAAACTGAGAAGAGCCTTATGTGTCAAGCCTCAGACCCTGGACAAGATCCAAACACATGGTGTGTGAATCAAGCATCTGAACTTAATCCAAGTGATATGAAGGGCATGAAAATCATTTCCAAGAAAATAAAATGCATCAACCACTTTTATACATACACAATATTATTAGTTAAAATGCATTTTTACTTTCTGTAAGGATCCATAAAAAATAAAACACAGAAGCAAATAGTAATTTTAAAATATCCAGGAAAATACTTATGCAGAAGTAAGACAGGTAGTAGGGTGATTATCACTATAAGAATAACAAAACCCAGGCTTGAAGCATCTAAATAAAATTTCAAGTTCACACCATTCCACTTTATTGATGTTTTCTAATTCAGTAGCTTGAATGCTACTACCCCAAGCCAGAGAAGGCTGCTAAGAAGAATTGGCAGAGAGGGAGACTGACTTATAAAAATGGGTCTCAGTGCAGGTGCACCAAAAGATTTCTAAGTTCCCATTGGAAGACCAGGCATTGGAGCAAAGAAGCATGGAAATGTGAAAGATTAATATTATATCCAGATTCAGGGAAAGATTTTGACAGAAATGTTTGCTAGGGGATTATTTATAATGAGAAAAAATGGAAATAATGTATGTGTTACTGAATGTGAAAGCTAAATAAATAATGTGTGTTACATATTTCAATATCATGCGGGCATCTGAACAATTTTAATTAAATGGAAAATGATTCACTGGATAATGTTAAGAAAAAGAAAACACACACAGACAAAATCTTCAAAAAAAAAGAAACAAAAACTATACACACAGCCACACTCAATACTTTTCAAATATAATTATAACTTATTCATTCTTCCAGCTCTATGTCATCCGTTTCTCTCTCCATCTAACCATGCTTTCAATCTGTCTATCTAGAAGGCATGTAAAGGAGACTGGGAGGAAACACATTCATTAGATAGGAGGGCTTTTTTCCCCCTTTTACAGCTTTATTTCTCCATATTCTCCCTAGTGTGGTAGAGAAATTTTATGGGGAATCTCATGGTCCACTAGTTCCTAAGTTAGCTAATTTGGCCTCCTCTTTAAACTACACAAAGTTAGTTACTTGCTGACTTGTATTCAAACGGCAAACGACAAATCAGGGCATGAGATATTAACAACGCAACAAGTCAGTAAGTATCTGCCATAAGTGCCCACTATGTGTTGAGCAAGGGAGATTCCCTATCTTCATTGAGACAAGTACTGTCTATAGATGATTAAAAAATACAAATATGATACATGAGATAAACAAGGAAATGCAAGTTATTTGGAAACTGCATATTAAGAACATAGAACCTGGGTTAGGAAAAAATCAAAAGACTTTAAGAGGAAGAGCTATTGAGACAAAGATCCTAAAGGAATGTTAGCAATATATGTTCAGAAAGAAAGATCAGGAGAAGTGAAGGTCCTGGCATGAGAGACCCCTGGCACATTTGAGAAACTGAATGGTATTCTGATCAATTGTACTATAAGGTACATGTCTTGGGGGGGATGTATAAAAAGATAAGGCTTTAGAAGTAGGCAGTACCAAGTCGTAAGAGATTCTGGAAGCATATAAAGAAATTTGGAGTCTCTCCAGAGAGCAGCAAAATTTCAGTGAAACTATCTGAAGGGTAGAGATAATCAGGTCAGCATTGCAGTAGGTTTATTCTGGCTGCATTGTAGAGTGCTGATTGTAAGTAAGATTGGATGGAGGAATGACTGTTAGGAGGTTGCTTCAGTAGGGGCCTAATTTAAGGAAAAATGGGGGCTTGCTACTTATAGTAAAATTTTTACTATAATTAGGAATGAAAGAATGATGATAATCCATAGACTTCAGATGTAATGATATGGACTAGAATGGTGAGGCCCCGATTTTAAGTGAATTATTTCCTTGATAGAGTTTGAATAAGATATAAGTGGATGAAGGTGTGAAAAAAAATAGCTTTTTCACATGAAAAACTTAAATTGTCATTTAAAAATATGTCACAGATATTAGAACTTACTTGAAGATATTTATAAAAGCACTACCTTGAGACTCTTTGGAGAGTTTTTGTGTGTGGTGTTGGAGCTAGGGTGTAATCTGAGAATTTGAGGGCAAAATAAGAGAGAATGACATCTTTGGAGAGATGTGGGAAGCACAGGTTTGGGTGTTCCCAAGATAATGGGCACTGAGTGGGAGCACTTTGGAAGTTTATATTTCTGCCTGTGATGGGGAGAAAAATGTTGTAGGAAATGAAATTGGAAGTGTGTGGAAAAAATCTAATTGTGGCATAGATGCAATTCATACCCACTTCTCAATGACATTTGGGTACAACTGTATTTTTCAAGTTTTCTACAATAAGCAGATATCATAAGACCCTTGACATTTACAAGGGATAAATCCCAAGATCTTTGCAAATTTCTAGCTCTGCAAATACAGAGGCATTTGTATAGTCTCTTGACTTTCTCAAAAATTGCATTTCTTTCCAGAGAAATAAGTTTCTAGCGCATTTCCTTACACAATCAGCAAGTCTTACTGCTTCTAACTACAGCACGTATATAGATTTTATCCACACTTTTCAAAGTTCGCTATGACCACTCTAGTTATTTATGTTTTGTTTGTGTTTTAGGCCACACCATATGGCATGTGGAATCTTAGCTCCCTGACCAGGGATGGAACCCATGCCCCTTGCATTTGAAGTGGAGTCTTACCCACTGGACCACTCGGAAGTCCTGACAACTCTAGCTTAAACCATATCATCTTTTTCTTGAAGAACTGCAATAGCCACTAAAACTGTTATCCATGTTTGCATTTTTAAACTATATATAGACTAAAATAATTATAAATTGTACACCAAATCTCAGTCCTCTGATTAATATCTTTCAATGTCTTTCCATTGCTCTTAGACACTAAAATCCATGTTCATATTACCATGACTTTAAAAGTTCTTATAATCTAAACTTCCTAAATGTAGAGCTTCTCTTACACTACCATTTTCTATGTTTAATATTCTGCAGCCACTCTGACCTTTGAGAGCACAAACTGACAGTAACCAGCATATACCCTTACTGTGGAAAAGATTAAAATTCATCCTTACAGATATTGAAAACAATTTCAAGTCATAGACACTCAGCAATTTTCATGGCTTTAGTCAACATAAGCTAAGTTAACAGAAAATCTTTTGGATTTCACATAAAAATGATAGTTTTTATTTATAAAAATTCACCCTCGGTCTAGGAGACGAAGTGGCAGCTCTCCTCCACATACCCTGCTGCTCTCTTGGGACTTGACCATCGCAATAGGAGAATTATGGCATAACAGCTGCAGTGGTAGAATACTGAAATTGAAACTTCATCAGAGTATTTTCATTTCCTCTGCCTGACACCGATGTGTTTTACTAGCCAGAACCGGTACCATGGCCTCATCTCACTGTAAGGAGGTTGGGAAGCACAGTTCCTGTAAGTTGAGACAAGAAAGGAGGACTGAATACTGATGATCACTGGTAAATTCTGCTGCAGTTTTTCCTCCTTGCTGTAATATAGTAAGTTGAATCTTTATGCTAATACATACCTGCTTGCCAAGGAAGACACCCTGAATCTTATCCAATGAAAGCTGTGGTACATATACACAATGGAATATTACTCAGCATTAAAAAAAAAATTCATTTGAATCAGTTCTACTCAGGTGGATAGAACAGACTCATGGACTCTGTGGAAGAGGGCAAGGGTGGGATGATATGGGAGAATGGCATGAAACATGTTAATTATCATATGTGAAATCAATCGCCAGCCCAGGGTTGATGCTCTGGGCTGGTGCACCGAGATGACCCAGGGGGAGGGAATCAGGAGGGAGGAGGGAGGGGGGTTCTGGAGGGGGAGCATATGTAAACCCATGGTGTTTTCATGTCATTGTATGGCAAAACCAACACAATAAAGTAAAGAAAATTTAAAATAAAATAAAGCCTTGAAAGAATGAAAAAAAAAGAGCTCTAAAGTTTAAGTGGTGTGCAATAAGGTTCTTTTCATCAGATCTGGATGGAGCTACTCTTAGACTGGGAGCCTATGAACTCAAATGACAGTCACCTCTTCCTCCCCATATATACCTTGTAAATCATGACAAAACAAAGCCAGGAAAATTTCCATAAAATTCTCTTTCTGGGACTAATAACATTTGCAGAAACATGGATGGACCTAGAGACTGTAATACCGAGTGAGGTAAGTCTGACAGAGAAGGAGATACATCATATGGCATCCCTTATCAGTTCAGTTCAGTCACTCAGTCCTGTCTGACTCTTTGTGACCCAATGAATCACAGCTCACCAGGCCTCCCTGTCCATCACCAACTCCCAGAGTCTACCCATACCCATGTCCATTGAGTCGGTGATCCATTCAGTCATCTCATCCTCTGTCATCCCTGTCTCCTCCTGCCCCCAATTGTTCCCAGAATCAGGGTCTTTTCCAGTGAGTCAACTCTTCGCATGAGGTGGCCAAAGTATTGGAGTTTCAGCTTCAACATCAGTCCTTCCAATGAACACCCAGGACTGATTCGTTTAGGATGGACTGGCTGAATATCCCTGAAGTCCATGGGACTCTCAAGAGTCTTCTCCAACATCACAGTTCAAAAGCATCAATTCTTCTGCCCTCAGCTTTCTTTACAGTGCAACTCTCACACCCATACATGACTAGTAGAAAACCCATAGCCTTGACTAGGTGGACCTCTGTAGACGAAGTAATGTCTCTGCTTTTCAATACGCTATCTAGATTGGTCATAACTTTCCTTCCAAGAAGTAAGCGTCTTTTAATTTCATGGCTGCAATCACCATCTGCAGTGATTTTGGAGCCCCTGAAAAATAATGTCTGCCATTGTTTCCCCATCTATTTGCCATGAAGTGATGGGACCAGATGCCATGATCTTCGTTTTCTGAATGTTGAGCTTTAAGCCAACTTTTTCACTCTCTGTTTCACTTTCAAGAGAGTCTTTACTTCCTCTTCACTTTCTTCCATAAGGGTGGTGCCTGCATATCTGAGGTTATTGATATTTCTCCCAGCCATCTTGATTCCAGCTTGTGGTTCTTCCAGCCCAGGGTTTCTGATGATGTACTCTGCATATAAGTTACATAAGCAGGGTGACAATATACAGCCTTGACGTACTCCTTTTCCTATTTGGGACCTGTCTGTTGTTCCATGTCTAGTTTTAACTGTTGCTTCCTGACCTACATACAGGTTTCTCAATAGGCCAGTTAGATGGTCTGGTATTGCCTTCTCTTTCAGAATTTTCCACAGTTTATTGTGATCCACACAGTCAAAGGCTTTGGTATAGTCAATAAGGCAAAAATAGATGTTTTTCTGGAACTGTCTTGCTTTTTTGATGATTCAGCAGATGTTGGCAATTTGTTCTCTGGTTCCTCTGCCCTTTTTAAAACCAAGCTGAACATCTGGAAGTTTACAGTTCACATATTGCTGAAGCCTGGCTTGGAGAGTTTTAAGCATTACTTTACTAGCTTGTGAGATAAGTGCAATTGTGCAGTAGTTTGAGCATTCTTTGGCATTGCCTTTCTTTGGGATTGGAATGAACACTGACCTTTTCCAGTCCTGTGGCCACTGCTGAGTTTTCCAATGTTGCTGGCATATTGAGTGTAGCACTTTCACAGCAGTATCTTTTAGGATCTGAAATAGATTAACTGGAATTCTATCACCTCCACTAGCTTTGTTCATAGTGATGCTTTCTAAGGCCCACTTGACTTCACATTCAAGGATGTCTGGCTCTAGGTGAGTGATCACACCATCGTGATTATCTGGGTCATGAAGATCTTTTTTGTACAGCTCTTCTCTGTATTCTTGCCACCTCTTCTTAATATCTTCTGCTTCTGTTAGGTCCATACCATTTCTTATTGTGCCCATCTTTGCATGAAATATTCCCTTGGTGTCTCTACTTTTCTTGAAGAGATCTCTAGTCTTTCTCATTGTATTGTTTTCCTCTATTTCTTTGCATTGATCACTGAGGAAGGCTTTCTTATCTCTTCTTGCTATTCTTTGGAACTCTGCATTCAGATGGGAATATCTTTCCTTTTCTCCTTTGCTTTTCACTTCTCTTCTCACAGCTATTTGTAAGGCCTCCTCAGACAGTCATTTTGCTTTTTTGCATTTCTTTTCCATGGGGATGGTCTTAATCCCTGTCTCTTGTACAATGTCACAAACCTCTGTCCATAGTTCATCAGGCACTCTATCAGATCTAGTCCCTTAAATCTATTTCTCACTTCCACTGTATAATCATAAAGGATTTGATTTAGGTCATACCTCAATGGTCTAGTGGTTTTTCCCTACTTTCAATTTCAGTCTGAATTTGGCAATAAGGAGTTCATGATCTGAGCCACAGTCAGCTCCCGATCTTGTTTTTGCTGACTGTATTGAACTTCTCCCTCCTTGGCTGCAAAGAATATAATCAATCTGATTTTGGTGTTGACCATTTGGTGATGTCCATGTGTAGAGTCTTCTCTTGTGTTGTTTGTTATGACCAGTTCATTCTATTGGCAAAACTCTGTGGAATCCCTTATATGTGGCATTTAAAAAGATATGATAAAGAAGACATAAAAATGGCTAACAAACACATGAAAAGATGCTCAACATCACTCATTATCAGAGAAATGCAAAACAAAACCACAATGAGGTACCACTTTACACCAGTTAGAATGGCTGCAATCCAAAAATCTACAAGCAATAAATGCTGGAGAGGATGTGGAGAAAAGGGAACCCTCTTACACTGCTGGTGGGAATGCAAACTAGTACAGCCACTATGGAAAACAGTGTGGAAATTCCTTAGAAACTGCAAACAGACCTGCCATATGACCCAGGAATCCCACTGCTGGGTATACACACCGAGGAAGCCAGAATTGAAAGAGCCACGTGTACCCCAATGTTCATCGCCGCATTGCTTACAATAGCCAGGACATGGAAGCAACCTAGATGCCCATCAACTGACGAATGGATAAGAAAGCTGTGGTACATACACACAATGGAATATTACTCAGCATTAAAATAAAATTCATTTGAAGCAGTTCTACTCAGGTGGACAGAACTGGAGCCTATTATCCAGAGTGAAGTAAGCCAGAAGGAAAAACAACAATGCAGTATACTAATGCATATATATGGAATTTAGAAAGATGGTAACGAGAACCCTGCATGCGAGACAGCAAAAGAAACGCAGATGTATAGAACAGACTCATGGACTCTGTGGAAGAGGGCAAGGGTGGGATGATATGGGAGAATGGCGTTGAAACATGTTAATTATCATATGTGAAATCAGTCGCTAGCCCAGGGCTGATGCTCGGGGCTGGTGCATCGAGATTTCCCGAGGGGAAGGAATCGGGAGGGAGGAGGGAGGGGGGTTCTGGAGGGGGAGTATATGTAAACCCATGGCGGTTTCATGTCAGTGTATGGCAAAACCAACACAATAAAGTAAATAAAATTTAAAAAAAAGATATGATACAAATGAACTTGCTTACAAAACAGAAATAAACTCACAAACTTAGAGATGGAACTCATGGTTGCAGAGGGGAAAGATCAGGGGGGATAGTTAAGAAGTTTGGTATCCACATGTACACAGTGCTATATTTAAAATGGATAAATAAGGTCCTACTGTAAGGCACATGGAACTCTGCTAAACCTTATGTGACAGCCTGAATGGGAGGGAGGTTTGGGGGAAAATGGATACATGTGTGTGTATGTTTGAATCTCTTTCCAGTCTACCTGAAACTCTCACAGCTTTGTTCATTGGCTATAAGCCAATATAAAATTAAGGTTTTTAAAAATTCTCATTTTGAAAAAAAGAAGAATCAAAGTTACATAGCAGTCATTGGTCCTTAGAAATTCTGAAATCCCACTGGGCAGACATAGTGTGAACCTCTTATCTTGAAGGTAAAGAATATTCCTTTATAAGGCCCTTACCTTGCTCTCCTGGAAGAAATACCCTTTCCCATTGTTCTCAGAGGCCTCCTGGCTCCATCTTCTGAAAGCTTTCCCCGCCCCCTGTCTCTCATTATCCTTCATGTCCATATCTGAAGTGGACTTTGGGGAATAGGTCCTTCATAGGGACTATAACAGTTTCTCAACCGATTACCTGCCTATAGAAGCATGGAGGTCCAAGGATCATTTTGACAATGAATGTTAGCATTTATTGGATGCTTTCTATGTGACAGAAATAACACAAAGCAACTACATGCATTTGATCCTCACAATGGCTTTTAGAACTGACACTATGATTATTTTTATTTAAATTGCCCAGTGTTCCCTAGCAAGTCCATAATGAAATTTGGATTCTAACTCTGCTCTGTTCTAATACCAATCTGTAATGTTACCTTTACTTCTATTGTCTTTATACATCAGAGTTAAACAAATTATTTCAGGAATTGTTAAAAGTAATTCCTAGGGTAGCTGGACATAATCAATACTTTTGCCAAATGAAAAGGTCATTTTTAAGTCTCAAGTATTCACAGGCTTTTGCAGTTAGGTGCCAAGTTTCTTTAGCAACATGATACTGCATGTAAACACACACACACACACACACTAGGGCTCTTACATATTTGAATCTATATAGATCCATGTGTCAGGAGCAATACATTTCTTTACAGATTCTCAGGGCCAGTATTTTCTCTGATTTTATTTGTTTTTTATCTTGTTACTTTTTTCTATCAAAATTGACTTATTGAATCAATTTTGAATAGTAGATGAAAATGCTACACTATAAATAAATCTGATCTTTACCTCAAGCTATTTTAAATATTAATATTAATTTATTGGCCATTGACCTTTAATCTGATCTTTATTTTAAGGCATTTAAGTCTTTTGAGAAGTTTTAACAATAGGTAGGAAAGTCATTCATTTGTTCATTGTTACATGGCTAAGTTCTTACAGATTTTTTTACTTTCAAAGTTTTTATTCTATACATCATTTATATTTTGGGATCAAAAGCTGTCAGCTTTACCAATACTGCAAAAACTAGAGCATGTATAATTCCATCATACCTTTCCATATCCACTTTCTTGAACCATCACATAAAATGTGGCCAATTTTATTCAAACACACTAATTAAATTCTGTTTTCCAACCTTTTCCCCTAGACTCTGAGTTCAAGAAGATAAGTTTATCATTCATATAATCTAATTCTTAAATTACTTCAAGCAAGAGTTTCACCACTCTATCATATATGACAAATGCTCTATCACTTTTGAATAGAAATCATATTTTCATGCACCTATAACAGCTATTTCATATATTTTAGATTTTTGTCGTGACAGCACCCCACCTTCAGTACTAATTCTCTGTATTAGGGAAGTGTCTTGGTGGTTTCCAAGATCATCCCAGGGCTAAATGATTCATTAAAAGGACTGAGAGAACTCAGAAATCATTGTACACATGGTTATGGTTTATCACAGTGAAAAGATGCAAAGCAAAATCAGCAAGGGTGCTTCAGCAGTCTGAAGGAAACCAAGAGAGAACTTCTAAGAGTTTTCTCCCAGTGGAGTGAACCAAGATGTGCTTAATTCTTCCTGCTATAAACTGAAACAAATATATGTGAAGTGTTGTCTACCAGGAAGTTTTCTTAAGCTTAAGTCTCAGGTTTTTACTGGAGATTGAACATTTAAACACATGCTGCCTTAATGATGGACTGCAATTACTAAAACTAGAGACTAACAAGATGAAAGCAGGTGTCTACCACAATTGCATTATTTGCACACACTGCCTGGATAAGCTGGTAGAATTTCCTTCAGAGCTGCAGACATGCAAAACACACTTATCAGAGCATTTCAAACTTTCAGTTGCCAATAGCCCACCAGTGGCCAGTCAAGAAAATCAGCCTGTTTTGGGAATATACAAGTTTTAAGCAATTCAGATCTGATGGATTTACTATTTCCTGCAAATATATGTTAGAATATACTTTGGTAACCAAAACAACCCTGTAATTTCATTGACTTAATACAGCAAAAGCATTTCACCACCACCACCTACTCCATTTATGTTGACTTAATTGAAAACCTGAAGGACTCTTCAAGGCATTGGATTGCCACTCAGTAGCTCAAACCCATGCTGCTTCAGTCTTTGGTTCTGCCACATGAGCACAAGGCTTTGTCTGCCATAGAGGTGGCAGAAGACGATGATGGAGAATCCCACTGTGCTCCTCCTTGCATCAGCTAGTAATAGATGCTATTTCTGCTATCATTTCATTGGTTCTTCCAGGGCACCACCTAACTATAAGGGGCAGGGATTTTACATGTATAAAGTGGGGAGAACCACTAGACCATTCAGGTATGACCTAAAGCAAATCCTTTATGATTATACAGTGGAAGTGAGAAATAGATTTAAGGGACTATATCTGATAGAGTGCCTGATGAACTATGGATGAGGTTTGTGACATTGTACAAGAGACAGGTTTCAAGACCATTCCCAAGAAAAAGGAATGTAAAAAAGCAAAATGGCTGTCTGAGGAGGCCTTACAAACAGCTGTGAAAAGAAGAGAAGTGAAAAGCAAAGAAGAAAAGGAAAGATATACCCATCTGAATGCAGAGTTCCAAAGAACAGCAAGGAGAGATAAGAAAGCGTTCCTTAGCAATCAATACAAAGACATAGAGGAAAACAATACAATGGGAAAGACTAGAGATCTCTTCAAGAAAATTAGAGATACCAAGGGAATATTTCATGCAAAGATGGGCACAATAAGGACAGAAATGGTATGGACCTAACAGAAGCAGAAGATATTAAGAAGAGGTGGCAAGAATACAGAGAAGAGCTGTACAAAAAAGATCTTCACGACCCAGATAATTTCGATGGTGTGATTACTGACCCAGAGCCAAACATGCTGGAATGTGAAGTCAAGTGGGCCTTAGAAAGCATCACTATGAACAACGCTGGTGGAGGTGATGGAATTCCAGTTGAGCTTTTTCAGATCCTAAAAGATGATGCCGTGAAAGTGCTACACTCAATATGTCAGCAACTTTGAAAAACTCAGCAGTGGTCACAGGACTGGAAAAGGTCAGTGTTCATTCCAATCCCAAAGAAAGGCAATACCAAAGAATGCTCGAACCATCACACAATTGCACTCATCTCACACGATAGTAGTGTAGTGCTTAAAATTTTCCAAGCCAGGCTTCAGCAACACGTGAACTGTGAATTTCCAGATGTTCGAGCTGATTTTAGAAAAGTCAGAGGAAACAGAGTTCAAATGCCAATGTCTGCTGGATCATTGAAAAAGCAAGAGAGTTCCAGAAAAATATCTACTTTTGCTTTATTGACTATACCAAAGCCTTTGACTGTGTGGACCACAATAAACCGTTGAAAATTCTGAAAGAGATGGCAATACCAGACCATCTGACCTGCCTCTTGAGAAACCTGTATGCAGGTCAGGAAGCAATATTTAGAACTGGACATGGAACAACTGACTGGTTCCAAATAGGAAAAGGAGTGCATCAAGGCTGTATATCGTCACCCTGCTTATTTAACTTACACATAAAGTTCATTGTGCGAAACACTGCGTTGGATGAAGCACAAGCTAGAATCAAGATGGCTGAGAGAAATACCAATAACCTCAGATATGCGGATGGCACAACCCTTATGGCAGAAAGTGAAGAACTAAAGAGCCTCATAATGAAAGTGAAAGAGGAGAGCAAAAAAGTTGATTAAAGCTTAACATTCAGAAAACAAAGATCATGGCCTCCGGTCCCATCACTTCATGGCAGATAGATGGGGAAACAGTGGAAACAGTGGCTGACTTTAATTTTTTGGGCTCCAGAATCACTGCAGATGGTGATTGCAGCCATGAAATTAAAAGACACTTATTTTTTGGATGGAAAGTTATGAACAATCTAGTTAGCATATTTAAAAGCAGAGACATTACTTTACCAACAAAGGTCCATCTAGTCCATGCTATGGTTTTTCCAGTAGTCATGTATGGATGTGAGAGTTGAACTGTAGACAAAGCTGACCGCAGAACTGATGCTTTTGAACTGTCGTGTTGGAGAAGACTCTTGAGAGTCCCTTGAACTGCAAGGAGATCCAACCAGTCCATCCTAAAGGAGTCAGTCCTGGGTGTTGATTGGAAGGACTGATGTTGAAACTGAAACTCCAATACTTTTGCCACCTGAAGGGAAGAGCTGACTCATTGGAAAAGATCCTGATTCTTGGAAAGATTGAGGGTGGGAGGAGAAGGAGACCACAGGGGATGAGATGGTTAGATGGCATCACCGACTCAATGGACATGCATTTAGGTAAACTCCAGGAGTTGGTGATGGACAGGGAGGCCTGGAGTGCTGAGGTTCATGGGGTCACAAAGAGTCGGACACGGCTGAGTGACTGAACTGAACTGAACTGATGCTCAAAGTGGAATAGAGATCCAGTTGTCAGTGCAAACTATTGGTATATATCTTATTTGCAAATTAGTAATACTGTAGATGTTAAATTTGTGAATGACATTGTGTTCATACATTTAGTTTATAATCAGGAAAATCATTCTAAAAATACTGAGAAGTAAAACAATGCCAACCAAGGGAACTAGTAGGGATAAAAAGCTTCCCTTGAAATGATAAAATTTGTCCCGTTTACTCAGATGTCAGTATCAAGTCTTTTGAAAAAAAGAGTAATATCTTCTCCCAAAGTAGAAAGGTATCATCTCTTATTAAAAACGAGTATTCATTTTAATTTGAGAGACATTAGAGAAATCTGAGACAGTTTTCTAAGAGGCAAGGAAATTTCTTTACAGACTGATGGTTTAAACCTCCAAAAGGATAAGAAGTGAAACTTCTAAAAGTTTTGAACAGTAAAGCTATTGAATGTTCTCTGTGTGCCTGCCCTTTTGGTAAGAAATTTATAATTATTCATATCAAATTAATTATTCCTCATAAGAATATTTTGAAATAGGCATTTAAACAACTCCATTTTAGAGATAAAGAGTCTGGGATTAGACAGGTAAATTAACAGGTAAATTGAACAGGTAACCTAGGAAGAGTCAGAGTCAGAATATGAACTCAGGTCTGTCTTGCTCTGAAACTCAAGTTTATAAACTGCGAGACAAGTTTTGCTTGAAGGAAGATGAGGTCAGAGACTTGAATGAGGCTATGAATGGACAGATGAAGCTGTCCATTCACTCTTAAAAATTTTGCTGTCCTATTCATCTTCTAGCCATTATTATAAAAGTGTTGAACATATGTCTGGAAATAAGAGAGTTGATTTACTATAATTTCTCTTATGTTTACTCTGACTTATTACCCAGCTTATTTTCTTGTGTAGAGAATTGTGGTCCAAGGTAGGGCAGAATACGTAAGGATGCAGAAGACAAAGAAAGGCAGGGTATGCAGGTGGTCAGGAGTTTGGGAGGTGTCATGGGCATGTAGTAGGGCTAAGGGTAAAATAGGGAAGGCAAAGAAGAAATAGATAAGGTTATTGCCTTAAAAGATTTTATTGCTTAGTCAGAGAAACAGAATAGATACAGAAAAGTAATAGCTAGCATCTTGAATCAATATATTTAATCTTACAAGTCCAGTTGATGATCAGAACAAGATATCACTCAAGGAAGAAGGTTATTATATATAGGCTGCTTCAAAGATGTTGCAAAATGAGCTGATTAGGGAGGGAAATGACCAAAATAAGGACAAGTATTTACCATACTAGAACATAGAATTGAGAATCAGATTTGAAACCAAGTTTTCCCTTTTAATAGTTACATGAGTTATTGCAATGTTTGTAACCTGAGTCATTACCTATAAAGGGGCTTCCCAGGTGGTGCTAGTGTTAAATAACCCATCTGCCAATACTGGAGACATGAGGGATGTGGGTTCAATTCCTGGGTCGGGAAGTTCCCCTGGAGAAGGACATGGCAACTCACTCCGGGATACTTGCCTGGAGAATCCCTTGAACAGAGGAGCCTAGAGGGCTAGAGTCCATAGGGTCGCCAAGAGTCAGGCACGACTGAGGTGACTTAGCTTGCACGCAAAATGTCTGGGTTGATTCTCAGAAACAGCTGTGACCGTGACAGAGGGCCCGTGCCAGGGAGCCATGGAGGAGGTGGAGTGAGAGGGATCCTGTGGGCAGATGGTGAGGACTCATAGTGCCACGATGGGGGATTTAAACCGTCTCCTATTGTCACTTCAAAACTAGATCCAGCTCTTGCCTAGCAGCCCAGAACCTTTTTCTTGCTTGACCAAATGTGATTATTAGACAATTCACAGTTTTCTCAGCCCATTTTTTTCCAGGCCATTGAAACATGTAGCCTGATCCAGCCTTGCTGAATTTTTATTCCAGTGAATAAACTCCCTTCTCACTGCCTCTCCTGAATGTCCCTTTTGCAATTTCTTGGGTGTTTCTCCCATTTGGTTCCTAGTCATGCCTCTGTTACTGTTTTCATTATTTTAAAAACGGAGAGGATGCATTTCTGCTGAAGTTGCCCAGTCTTGTTTTCACTCTATTGGACTCCAAAGTGTGCTGTCTGGGTGCGGGCAGATGGATGAGGCAGAAAAGCTACTGATTTGATTTTCCCTTTCAATTTTCAGATCTTTCACTGCTTGCCTGCTTTTGTTTTCTCTCCTAACAGTGCATCTAAATATGTGCCTTTCCTTTCTCTTGAGGTAATCCTTTTTATTGCATTCACCTATAACATTTGCCTTTGATGGTTTCTGGATATGTGTTTAGGATCAAAGATGCTCTGTTCTATGCTTAGTTATCATGTCTGTGCTTTCACTTAGTTATTTCCTTTTGTACTGTGGGGTTTTTCAGGCTTATTTTTTTAAGCTTTCCCTTCTCAGATATTCTTTTACTTTAGGGTGTCACACTAGTATTTCTTTTTTAATAATTTTTTTGGCATCCAGAACTTTTAATGCATCAGATTGTGTCTTACTGTTGGTATTTGGAAAGAAAAATACCACCTCAAAGAAGCTCGATATTCCTGCACAAGGTTTCTGTTTTATTCTTGTTCTAAAACCCCTCAATTAGTTAGTATATACTACCTAAATCAGGTCTTCACTCAAGCCAAGAAACAGCTACCTAACCATTGTGCAATAAATCAAAGAAGCCTGCTCAAGTTAGTGTCTTTAGGAAATTTAAAATAATTTCCTACTCTTGCCTCCTTACTTGCCAGAAATCACAACATTACTGGAATTCAAGATGCTGTTAAATGTCCATAATGGGGGTAGAATGCACACAAATTGTATGTTTATGAAAGAACTTCTTTCTGGATAAATATTTAGAATCTCTGTATATTGCATAATACCATCTTTATTGTTTACTCCTTCTGTTTCATTTTTTAGAGACATCTAATTTTCCTTATAGGGCTACCCAGGTGGTGCAGAAGCAAGAATCTGCCTACCTGAGCTGGAGATGCAGAGACTTGGGTTTGATCCCTGGGTCGGGAAGATCCCCTGGAGGGGGATCCTCCTCCCTGGAGGAGGGCATGGCAACCCACTCCAGTATCTTTGCCTGGAAAATTCCATGGACAGAGGAGCCTAGTGGACTACATTCCACATGGTCACGAAGAGTTGTACATGACTGAGCTGAGCAGGCAAACATGGTCTAGTTTTCCTTATTAGCTGAGAGAGTTTATCCTCAGCTATACACACACACACAGAGTATTTTGTAACAATACTTTTGAGTTTATGTTTGACTAAATTATTTGCAGTTTTCATGCTTTAATATACTTTCCAATGACATATAGGGCTGACTTCTATGGACATGCATTAATTCCTTTTTTATATCGGTTTTCTTAATTTTGACCCCATATTTCAAGTAAACCCGTAAAGCTTGAATTATATCACAATTATCTCTCTATATAGTTCTAAAATTTGCTGGTTGACTCATACTGATAAAATTAAAATTATAGATAGACATTAGTTTGTATTGGCACACTATTTCATTTTGTTTGAATGCATATATTTTCAATACTATAAAAATAATAAGCCAAGCATGTAAAATTATGAGAAATTAAAAATGAAAGCTTACTATCTTAGTGCAATCATACTGTCTTACTCTAAATACTGCTTGAACTTTAGATCATATAGATTCCTTTCTTGGAATGCTTATGATGATTCTACACACTCAGAACTTGCTAGATCTTGGGAATGTAAAAAAGAAATGGAACAGTCTCTGAACTCACAAAGGATCCAAGTGGAGCTGAAAGTCTCCTACAAAGCCAACAGAGACCATCCTAGAGTAATGTGTCAGAGTCTAGAACAGAACCATGAGCAGAAACCTCAGGTATATAGAAAGGAAATAGAGAAAGAGTCTCAGCAAAGATAATTTCTGGGTCTTTTCTTAATGAATAAGTTGGGCTGACTCAAAACAGGAAGGACAAGAATATCATTTCAGGAAAAAGAAATACATAAATCAAAGCTCATGCCACAGTTCTAATTGGAGCACTATAATGAATTCACTGTTGCGGGAATATAACCTAAGTGGTGAGAAATATTAGACATTACAAGCCAGTTCAATCTAGTCTGTGCATCACACTTTTGAAAATAGTTTTAATCAAAGGAAATGTAAATACAGAACTGTGTTTATTTTTATACACATATACATGCATATGTATGCATATATATTTTTATATTTATGCATATGCCCGCATATATACATATGGCTGAGTATGCAGCATATTGCATTTAATATAAAGTCATATGGCTACACTGCATTTTATTTAACAATTATTGTTGTATATTACATATTGTTAAATATAAATTTTAAATAAATATTCAATATTAAATATTATTAAATATCATTAAATAAATAAAACAATATTATGACTACTGTTCAAGGTAATATCATCAATCTCCGGTTGCTGCTCTTGTTCTGTGTAGTCTGGGTTATTCCTTTAAAGTATGTTTCTAATGCTGAGTAATATTCCATTGTGTATATGTACCACAGCTTTCTTATCCATTCGTCAGTTGATGGGCATCTAGGTTGCTTCCATGTCCTGGCTATTGTAAACAATGCGGCGATGAACATTGGGGTACACATGTCTCTTTCAATTCTGGTTTCCTCGGTGTGTATTGAATCAGTTATACTCAGGGAGGAGGGAGGGTTCTGGAGGGGGAGCATATGTATACCCATGGCGGATTCATGTCAATGTATGGCAAAACCAACACAATAAAGTAAAAAAAAAAAAAAAAATTAAACACACACACACACACACACACACACACAAATAAAGTATGTTTCTAGGCTTGCTCTAACAAAATAGAAAACATCGTCATGGCTCTTGGTATATAGTAGGAATAACTTAATAAGATGCTCTTTGCACAATTTAACCTCCATTCACAAAACAAGTTTGAATGCATATATTTCTCCACAGCCACTGCCAACACTGGTGGGTTTTTTTGCTTTTAAGCTTTGATAATTTATTTAGCAGAATATTTCTTAATCATTAATATCAGCCCTTGTGTTACAATGAGGGTTATTCTCCTTTCTTAATGATGTTTTAAGGATTAATTAAAGCAATGAATGAAAATTGCCTAAACACTAGTACATATTAAGTGTTCAATAAATTATGGCTAGCATGTTACTACTATCTCTTTGCCTAATAAAGGCTATTTTGATCTATGTTTTCTTTTCTTGGATCTATTGGAGAATTAATAACTTAATGAAAATTTAATGCTCATGTTAGAAAGTATTTTTATTTTCTCCTATTGATTGACTACCAGCACATGCAGCTCACAACTAAGATGTGGTGGGAAGAGTAACGCAATGATTTCAAACCTCCTACAAAATGTCAGTCCATGTAGACTCTTTAGCTTCAATTCAGTCTAGTAAAATTCCTAAAGTTCAAATCAAGGGAAAAATAATGCGGCCAAATGGATTTGCCACAATCTAAGTAGGCAAAATGACTCTTAGCTCTGTATCTTACACTGAAAGCTCTATTTGTACTAGAAAATATTCAAAAGTAGACATGAATTAAGTGTCTTAAATATAAGATTTGTTAAGCAAAAATGATGAAAGGAAAAAATGTGAAAATGTGTACTGTGTAGATATTAAGAGAGTGAATTTAAACACCTCCATATAATCTTCCTGTTGGCCTAAAATGTTAGGCTGAGCTATAAAAATAAACACATTAATGTTAAATAAAAACATATTAAATAAAAAGAACATATCAGTGTTAGTGATAGCAGTTGTACCTTTTGTTTTCTTTCCTGAATAAAACAATCTCTCCTGCTTTTTTTTTTTTAGACAGGCTTTTTGAAATATAATTTGCATATAGTAAAATTTAACCTTTAAAGTATTATCTCAAAGTATTAACCCATTTAACCTAAGTCATCAGATTTAGAGTCATCATGCTGCTCCAGTATATTTCAGTGGCTTTGAATTCTCTTTTATTATTGACATTAATATTTTGTATCTTCTCTCTTTTCTTTCTTAATTAGTTTGGTCAGCATTTTATCGATTTTATCATTTTTTTTTCAGTTCCAGGTTTTAAACTATCTGTATTTACTTTATATTTTGAGCTTTACTATTTTTTACTCTTTTATTATTTTATTTGAATTTAATTGGTTCTTATTTTCCTGCTTTCTTAGTTGAGCCTCCAAAGACTGATTAGAAACATTCCTTTTTTCCCAATGCTATAAATTTTGTCTAAGCACCACTTAAACTGATCACATAAATATTGATATGTTGTATTTTCACTTTCATTTAATTCAAAATATCTTATTTCTTCTTTTGTTTTCTTCTTTGACACAGGGGTATATTTTTAATTTCCAAAATATTTAATAATATTTTTTTCTCCCTTTTATTGTTTTTGCCATACCTTGCCATGATATCACCATGGGTTTACATATGCTCCCCCTCCAGAAACCCCTCCCTCCCCCCTCCCTCCTCCCTACTCCCCGGGAAATCTCGATGCACCAGCCCTGAGAATCAATCCTGGGCTGGTGATTGATTAGACATATGACAATTAACATGCTTCAATGCCATTCTCCCATATCATCCCACCCCTTCCCTCATTCACAGAGTCCACGAGTCCATTCCATACATCTGCGCTCCCTTTGCTGTCTCGCATGTTGGGTTCTCATCACTGTCTTTCTAAATTCCGTATATATGTGTTAATATATTGTATTGTTGTTTTTGCTTCTGGCTTACTTCACTCTGGATAATGGGCTCCAGTTCGGTCCATCTGAGTAGAATTGATTCAAATGAATTTTTTTTAATGCTGAGTAATATTCCATTGTGTATATGTATCTATTAATTTCTAACTTCATCCTATTCTGGTCTAAGTATATTTGCTTTGCAGTTTCATTTTAGAAACTTTGTGTCCCAGAATACAGTATATCTTGGTGAATAGTGTGTTTGGGCACTTGAAAAAAAAAAATGTATTCTGCTGTTTTCATGTTTCTAGCCACTGTCCTTTAAATGTTAATTAGATTAAGTTGGTTGTGTTGTTATTACTGATTTTTACTTTACTCGTCCTCTCAATTACTGAGACATCTCCAACTATAATTGTAGATTTTAGACTAGTCATTTTTTAAATGCATGTGTAGTGACAGTGATTCTTGATGTCTAATAAATTGGCAAACTTTTTATATTTGCTTAAAATCACATAATTAGCCAAAATGTGTCTGCTAATGCTTAAATTCAATGTAATTTGGGCTTTAATCACAATAAGAAATATCAGATACTTTTCACTGAGTAACATATAACAGCAACTATTTATGTGTTCATTCATAATTTAATCAAAGACATATTTTGTTATTTTGGGAATCAATTTCTATTTTAAAAACTTTAAAAGGCAAGACACTAGAATTCTTCTGACATAAAGACCCTAGGTAAAAATTTTTAGAAAATTCCCATTTTAAACCTTAATTGCATCAGCTATAAAAAAAAGA
The DNA here is from genome assembly GCA_007570785.1 of Antilocapra americana. Classification (NCBI taxonomy): domain Eukaryota; kingdom Metazoa; phylum Chordata; class Mammalia; order Artiodactyla; family Antilocapridae; genus Antilocapra; species Antilocapra americana. The sequence goes on from ML661923.1 coordinate 678,233, forward strand.
ACCAAAGTTCAGCTAAATGAGATTTTAAGACTCTGCTTTCTATGAAACCATCCTCTTCATCAAAATCATCATATTTATTTTATTTACACTGTATTTTATTTTTAGAGCCGACCACTTTTATCCCATGAGGTAACTTAGCAAAATGAGTCTTGTTTTGTCAATTGTAAAATAAGCCCTACCTATATTCAAAAGTTGTAATAAATGAGAATATAAATATTTAGCCCTAGTCAAGAATTATATACAGCCAGATGGGTGGCACTAGTAGTAAAGAATCTGCCAGCCAATGCAGGAGGCTTAAGATACACAGGTTTGATCCCTGGGTCAGGAAGATTCCCCGGAGAAGGGCATGGCAACCCACTCCAGTATTCTTGCCTGGAGAATCCCATGGACAGATATAGCCTTGCAGGCTACAGATTAGGTCACAAAGAATCAGACATGACCGAAGGGACTTAGCACATACTCATACCTGTTGATATTATGATAATGGTCACTGCCTGGCAAAAACACTGACATGTTAATGAAAGCTGCTACTTTCCTCTGAAATACACACACACACACACACACACACACACACAC